>OZ020489.1:35115461-35583679 GCA_963971405.1 Psococerastis gibbosa | reverse complement strand
AACCTAATCTGGCCTATCCTAATCCAATGTAACCTACCCTAACTTGATATAAAAATTTAACCTAGCCTAATATTATAACTTAACCTGTCCTAGCCCAATGTAACTAAATCTAACATAGAAAACACGACTGCCTGGTATATTGCACACCTATTGTGAGAAACTGAGACTTAGTTGGGATTATTGAAAATTCATTTTTATAAACACGGCTGGTGGGTATATTGAACACCTATTGTGGGATTAATACATTTCTTTTAAGATGCTGAGTGCACTTATTATATCGGCGTACCTGAATTAATAGCGATGTGTCATAATATTAATGCGAGGGGGACTGAAATGGCCACCGACCTTATGCACTCCAATATATAAAGGGTTGTCTGCATGGCAAATAAAGGGACTGTCTACTCATCAGCGACTGCTTATATGAATATGTACCTTTAACTGGTATTGTACATCAACTATTGTAAATGAATGTAAACCATTTTATGATATATAAATTTTATAATACACATATTTTAAAAGAAATCAATGTCTTTTCATACAATCACTTAAAACAAGCTTTTAAGCCTAAGACTTATCTATAATACAATAATGACCATGAGCTAAACGAATGTAAACCATTTTATGATATACAAATTTTATAATTAATACACATATTTTAAAAGAAATCAATGTCTTTACATACAATCACATAAAACAAACTTTTAAACCTAAGACATATCTATAATGCGATAATGACCCGGGAAACGTTCGGGGATGCTTCATCCTGCATGTAGTATTGTTTCCGGAAATTGAGAAAATGTTCATACAATACAGCAACAACCTTTTTGTTGAAGTTCGCCTGTAGCGGATGGTATGGATAGCATTCTGAGCCGAGGAATAGTTGCATTTGTCGTACAGCACATTGATCGAAGGCAGTAGCGTCTTTCAAATATCATCTGCTCGTGCTGCTTGGAAGCCAATAATAGCAAACCGTGGTTTTTCACTTGAAGAAATCATTCGCACAGGGTTTCGCACATGATCAACAGTTATTCCATTGAGTTCATAGCATATTTCGGAGAATAAGTGTGCCATAGCATTAGCGCTAAGCCAGTCTTCACCTTGATAAGCAATTGTTGTCACACCTTTTTCCAGCACACCTTCAATATGCAGTCGGCTTTCACATGGTAGAGTAATAAGTATATCTTGTTGATGGATTGGTATGCGAATTTCATCATTTATCACCATACTTTTGTTCTCGAAATCATTGCAAGCTAATTAAAATCGATAAAGGGTCGCATCCAAGCGCTTTGCTCAAAAGCTAAAATTTTATGTATACATTTTTAATTTTAATGCCAATTCTAAACATTGCTTCAAATTTCGATAATGTATTATATAGTTGTGTTTATCGTTTAAGTTGGGAATAAGCATTGAGATGGTGGATGTTAAAGATATATTATTTTCAGCGAGAAATTCCTTGCAATATGGAGAAATCATGTCTGAAGTTACAACACAATGTTCAGCTGCTAGTGGGTATTCATTATGTAAATCATGTAATTTTTGTGGATATTCCAAGTCCACATGTAATATGAACCCACCATCGTCCTCATTAGGTGCGAGCATTACATTAAAATTTTTTGATTTCTTCCTCCTCCATCCAGCGAAACCCACTAATATTTTCAGACAGCTCTGAAGAGCTAGCCCTGGTGCAGTGTACATGTGACAAATTTCGAGGTTATCGTTTTCAAAACATTAGGCTCTAAAGGCTTCAAAAACATCGCAAAAGAGAAGGGTGTTGTTTAATACATTCAAGTCTTGGTATTCTTCTAAATTCTTTATATCAAAAGCATTCCACACCTTTTGAGCATGTTCATATTTTTCTTGTGAAATCCACTCTTGAGTTAATTGACTAAAAATGCAATGATTGTAGGTAAGTGTTCCTCATTAAATTGTGACTCGTGCGTTATATATTCATAGGGGAAGACACCCTTCCTCAACATCAAGTCTAATTTTTTATCCACAAAACATGTTTTCATAATTTTAAATTTATTTTTATCCGCATCAACAAGATTTTTAACTACTGAATCTAATGAGGAGGCCATAAATTGGTAAGTGTCTTAAAAGCATAACTCTCCAATACTGAAGGCTATATATTCTTCCATAGTTTTAGCTATACTGGACTTGGTGTTGATCGCAATCTTCAGATCCCCAATCATAACACTACCCTTTTCACACATTCTCACATTTACCTATCAGTTCCATTATATAACAGCCTTCCTGAGTTCATAAAAAAAAAATCTACATAAAAAAAAAAAAAAAAAAAAAAAAAATTCATTAGTAAAATTAGCTTTCATCTGTCCCAAAATCAACTAAGAAATCTTCCAGCAATAGTGCGTTAGCATAACAACCCCGGATTCAACAGAGTGATAAACCATCTTAGTATATGATCTTACTTATTTCCTTACTTAGTGATGTTACTTAGAGTCTACATAAAATTAATTATTATCGATAAAGTTTTAGCTTAGTTATTATAGTATTAAGGGGTCCCCAGCACGGGAGAAATCCTTTGGGCCACCCCTACCTCATTATATTGGTGTGCATGTATATGTATTATTGAAGGAACGAAATACATTATTCTATTCTTCTATTCTATTCTATCTCAGTTTAATACTCCATAATAATTGCAACCTTAATCCATGCACATGTCAGATAATCGCAAAAGCAAATACTATTAAATATTTAGGCGTTACCATTGATAATCATCTCAAGTGGTATGAACAAATCCTCCTAACATCAAAACGAATTAGAAGAACCTATAACAAATTAAGGATGCTAAGGTGTACACTTAACGTTGACACTCTGTAAGGTAAGTTTATCATGCTTTAGTCCAATCAATTTTCCAATATAGCATATTAGCCTGGGGTGGTGCTCACTCTTCCCATATATGCTCCCTAGAAACTGATGTATGAATAGCCATCAGGGTAGCTATAGGGAAGCCTCGCCGCTACCCTTCAAATCTTCTTTTTCAGGAATTCAATGCCCTCCCATTGCCATTGCTATGTGCAAAACAATAAACATTATGCATTAGCTCAAGCGTGTTCATCGATGTAAATGTAGCTGATAAAAAAAAAAAAAATTAATAAGAAAAAAAACTTATATTAACTTATTTTAAGGTTTTTAAATACTATGGGTGTCTATATTTAGCTTATCTTTACTCAATGTAGTGTACTTAACATTATGCATTAGCTCAAGCGTGGTCATCGATGTAAATTTAGCTGATAATAAATAATTAAGAAAAAACTTATATTAATTTATTTTACGGTCTTTAAATACTATGGGTGTCTATATTTAGCTTATGTTTACTCAATGTAGTGTACTAAACATTATGCATTAGCTCAAGCGTGTTCATCGATGTAAATATTGCTGATAAAAATTAATAAGAAAAAAACTTATATTAATTTATTTAACGGTCTTCAAATACTATGGGTGTCTATATTTAGCTTATGTTTACTTAATGTAGTGTACTTAACATTATTAATTAGCACAATCGTGTTCACCGATGTAAATTTATCTGATAATAAATAATTAAGAAAAAAACTTATATTAATTTATTTTACGGTCTTTAAATACTATGGGTGTCTATATTTAGCTTATGTTTACTCAATGTAGTGTACTAAACATTATGCATTAGCTCAAGCGTGTTCATCGATGTAAATATTGCTGATAAAAATTAATAAGAAAAAAACTTATATTAATTTATTTAACGGTCTTCAAATACTATGGGTGTCTATATTTAGCTTACGTTTACTTAATGTAGTGTACTTAACATTATTAATTAGCACAATCGTGTTCACCGATGTAAATTTATCTGATAATAAATAATTAAGAAAAAAACTTATATTAATTTATTTTACGGTCTTTAAATACTATGGGTGTCTATATTTAGCTTATGTTTACTTATTGTAGTGTACTTAACATTATGCATTAGCTCAAGCGTGGTCATCGATGTAAATTTAGCTGATAATAAATAATTAAGAAAAAACTTATATTAATTTATTTTACGGTCTTTAAATACTATGGGTGTCTATATTTAGCTTATGTTTACTCAATGTAGTGTACTAAACATTATGCATTAGCTCAAGCGTGTTCATCGATGTAAATATTGCTGATAAAAATTAATAAGAAAAAAACTTATATTAATTTATTTAACGGTCTTCAAATACTATGGGTGTCTATATTTAGCTTATGTTTACTTAATGTAGTGTACTTAACATTATTAATTAGCACAATCGTGTTCACCGATGTAAATTTATCTGATAATAAATAATTAAGAAAAAAACTTATATTAATTTATTTTACGGTCTTTAAATACTATGGGTGTCTATATTTAGCTTATCTTTACTCAATGTAGTGTACTTAACATTATGCATTAGCTCAAGCGTGGTCATCGATGTAAATTTAGTTGATAATAAATAATTAAGAAAAAACTTATATTAATTTATTTTACGGTCTTTAAATACTATGGGTGTCTATATTTAGCTTATGTTTACTCAATGTAGTGTACTAAACATTATGCATTAGCTCAAGCGTGTTCATCGATGTAAATATTGCTGATAAAAAAAATTTATATTAATTTATTTTAAGGTTTTTAAATACTACGGGTGTCTATATTTAGCTTATGTTTACCTGGGTTATAAAAAAAAAACAATCATAGTGCCATAGAAAGACCACCCACGAAGAAGAAAGAAGAAGAAGAAAGAAATGTTTTAATTCAATTACACCATTTAAAAAAAAAAAAAAAAAATATATATATATATATATATATATATATATAACTCTATCTCACAAATTAGTAATTATAAAAAAAAAAAAAACGATCATGGTGCCATAGAAAGACCACCCACGGGTCTCGATGGGGGGGGGGATAAGCGCCAGAACCTCAGACCACCCACGAGGGGTAGCATGACGGGGGGTGGGGTAAGCGCCAGAACCTCAGACCACCCACGAGGGATAACACGCAAAAATAGATAGACCACCCGCGGGGGATAGCACGACGGGGTGGGATAGATGGGATAGCACGACGGGGGGTGGGATAAGCGCCAGAACCGCCCTTTCTATACTACTTTAATAAATTAATAATTAATTAATTTTATTAATTTAATATTTAATTGAATGGTAACTTACCTTAACTTAACTACTCTCGAAGTGAAGGGCGAAGGGCTGAATCCGGCCCTGATCAATTATTATGATATTACGTTACAACACAATGAAGACGGTATATTTTCGCATAAAATAGTATTGGAGGTGACAATGCATCAGAAAGATAATATACGATTTCTTTGTTATGTGACATTAAAATTTGAATTTGGCCTCGCATCAGCATTCGCCATCCTGGCGATAATCAGTGAATTCCAAATTTAAATTTTATAAGTACAAAAACTAGGTAAGGTGATGTAAGGAAGGCCAAGGCCCAACTTTTTGGAGCCTTGTTGCTACTAGATCAATGTCAGATTCTGGTGTAAGTCAAGGCTATACCATATTACCCCGTATTCAATTCATAGTTTGTAGAAAGTAGAAAAGGTTCGCTGGTAGGAGAGCTTCAGTTCTTTTTGGAGCCTTGTTGCTACTAGATCAAAGTTAGATCCTGGTGTAACTCAAGGCTATACCATGTTACCCCGTATTTAATTTATAGGGTGTAGAAAGTAGAAAAGGTTCGCTGGTAGGAGAGCTTCAGTTCTTTTTGGAGCCTTGTTGCTTCTAGATCAAAGTTAGATCCTGGTGTAACTCAAGGCTATACCATGTTACCCCGTATTCAATTTATAGGTTGTAGAAAAAGTTCGCTGATGGGTCGATGGTAGAGCTCGATTTAGCTTGGATCATTCTTGTCAGTCATTAATCCAATTTAGTCACTTCAAATAAAAAAAATGAAATTGTAATAACGTTTTAAACGAAAGTTTTTAGTAGGCCTATTGATAAAAGTAAATTATATTATTGAAGTAAAGAATTCCATAGCCATAACAGAAAAATACCTAATTTTCGTCCCTAAAAGTGACCCCACTTTCCACCTTCCTCATATGATTGACTCGTATTGACTCGTATTGACTCGTATGATTGACCCCCGCCACGTGTTTGTTGCCTCCTTCAGAGCCCTCACTGGACACGACTACCTAGCTTCACACCTACATAGGATAGGCGTATTCGACTCGTCCTCATGCCCCCTGTGTGGACACCCCTCAATGGTGGCCGATCATCTCTTTGGATGCCCGGGGCTTGCAGACGCTCGAGACTCGTCGGTGAACACAGGAGAATATCTCCTCGCTGATCTATACTGGCTTGCGCGACACCAAATGGCAGAGATGCCAAGAGTGGGCATTGGATAATAAATACCTGTTTCATTGCGCCAATGGTAAGCTTGTCTCAGCTTGTCCATTATCGCGTGTAACTGGTGTAGGTTGACATCGAGAATGTATACCAGTTTGCCAATGGCCAAAAATTCATATGGAAACAATACAAATTATGTCCGAAATCGATGGGGTCGTTGGCATTAGACAAGGAACCTGTGGGTCACTATACTATAAGTAGGCCTGGGTCCATAAAAAGTCCTTTAAAAATAGAAATAACCGTAACCTCATTTGATTTCGATAGTAGAGATGGGTTAGAAGCTATTTTGTACAAGTGGCATCTTCTTACTTTTTTTTTTTAGATAAGTGCACCATGAAAAACTCAGAGAGCTAATCTTATATGTGAGCCGCCAAACAGTATAACTTTCGCATACACAGTTGTCGCGCTATAAGGGATTGCAAATATAGTCCCCCATTAAAAAGATACAGGCTCAAATATCTTCACTGCGTTTTTCTCGAAAGCCTAAGGGTAGTAGTAATAGTGTTCGTCGGGTTAATAACGACTTAGGCCTCATTTGGGCCCATAGAGCGACCCCGACTTGACTGTCCTATGCCAGCCCATAGTACAGTGGACCTCCTGATTATAGTGGATTCCGAACCACTTGGAAAACACAGTGAGTCACACGATTAGTTCGGAGGTGACCAGGACAAGTCCTACCATGTTTCCCTACTGGCACTGTGCACACGACCAAGTTATCTGCAGCTTTGAACCTGCTCGGGTCCGCTGGATTCAACATGGTACGGCGGCCGGTTAAGCCTGAGGGTAGTAGTAGTATGGTTTGACACAGTGTCAGGCCACGGTGTGGGCCCATAGGACTCAGTGGACCTCCTGATTATAGTGGATTCCGAACCACTTGGGAAACACAGTGAGTCACACGATTAGTTCGGAGGTGACCAGGACAAGTCCTACCATGTTTCCCTACTGGCACTGTGCACACGACCAAGTTATCTGCAGCTTTGAACCTGCTCGGGTCCGCTGGATTCAACATGGTATGGCGGCCGGTTAAGCCTGAGGGTAGTAGTAGTATGGTTTGACAAAGTGTCAGGCCACGGTGTGGGCCCATAGGACTCAGTGGACCTCCTGATTATAGTGGATTCCGAACCACTTGGGAAACACAGTGAAGTCACACGATTAGTTCGGAGGTGACCAGGACAAGTCCTACCATGTTTCCCTACCGGCACTGTGCACACGACCAATTTATCTGCAGCTTTGCACCTGCTCTGGTCCGCTGGATTCGACTTGGTATGGCGGCCGGCTAGCCTGAGAGTAGGCCTACTTGTGCACATTGGCTTCTGACGGATTCCATGCTGATCTGTTTACCGCTGCCTGGTTCAACTCAGCGTAGTTTGCCTGCCTTAATTTTCTCGGTCTTGACATGGTTGGGCGTTTTGGTGGCCTACTTCCTACAACTTTTTATTATTCGTCAGCGCCAATGTTGATACATAATTTAGAAGCACCAAATTAACGAAGTCCTCTCGAAAGTCGGACACCTCCAGTCAATCAACGTCCAAATCTGTCACTTCCTGTCGCTCAAATTAGACACACAATGCAGTTATCAACAGAAGGACATTGCGTCGGAGGTTTGATAAATTTTTTTATGAATGAAACTCCATTGTATTTTGTGAGTGGGTATATTGTACTGTATTTCCTGAAGAGCTTTTTTCTGGACCTAGGCCTACTTAAAGTGTCCCATTGGTCCCTTGTCCAATGCCAGTGACCCCATGGATTTCGGACATTATTTTTAATGTTTCCGAATGAATTGCAAGACCATGCAGTACGTCACAGCATAAAAATCACAGTAAGTTGACTGACAGTCAATAGTCAATTTACCAATGAAATACACGAAACAAAGCATCGCATCTATAATGAATTGAGGGTCCCTTGAGTTCTTGACTCTGTTGTTGAAGAAAGTTGATGAAGAAGATGAAGAAGCAGATGGAGAAGAAGAAGAAGATGAAAGTGAAAATAGGAAGGAGATTCATGATTGAAAAGCAAACATTATGCCAACGACAGAGATTGTATTATGTACATGAATTGAGAGTCCTTTGACACTGTTTGGGGCCACTAGCAAGACAGATGACGAAGAAGTTGAGGAGGATGATGTTTATAATGATGATGATGCAGGAGAAGAAGTGCAAGAACAAGAATTCATGATTGATAGATAGCTGTTACCCATGTGGTTAGTTGGTAAGTCGCTGACAAACTCAAGCCAAATATTAATGATATGGCCGGGTGAAGAGGACAACGTACGCATACATCTATGTGGTATTCAAACATGTGAGCGATCTCTAATTTGCAATTGTAATTTATAATCAAGGGCTAAAATGAAGAAAACCAACTTGAACGTTCGGGCTGTACATATATAAACAGAGTGCAGGTCAACAGCTTTGAAACCAAACCGAAATTAGTGGATTTGGAAAAAACTGGACTTAGCGGGATTCGAACCCACGGTCTATATACGGTATTTATATAAAACACAGTATATAATAGTTTTGAATCCAGTTGATATTGGGTTTTAAGGCCTAAATATTTTTGCTAGGTTGATGATGTCTGATTGATATATCCATCTTTGGCAGCTAAATAGAAAGTTTAGAGGATATGGAACTACTATAGGACATTGGCGAATTAATCAGCTGGATCAGACCAAATTCAGTCAGTTTTTTGTCAGTTCTTGAGATTCTTGACTTATATAATAATGGAGTTTAATAAGGGGGCAGAAGAATCCGGGCTAATAGGTCGATTGGAAAGAAGTCTTCCAAACGTTTAGTCAGTTGCTACGGTACCTCCGCGATACAACCTTAGAACTAGAAGTGTACGTGTACATAGTGCCACTGAAGATGTCGACCGCAGTTGTTGATGAAACGTTTGGAAGACTTCTTTCCAATCGACCACGGCCTATTAGCCTGGATTCTTCTGTCCCCTCATTCTTGACTTATGTAAGACTTCTTCATTTAGATATAATATCAAAGGAAAGAAACATGTTACACACATTTTTTTTCACATTGGACGAATTATGGGCTATACGGCCCACTGCTGATCTGCATGGTTGCAGGTGGCGGGTAGCGAAAAGGCCAAGGCTAGCTGCGAATATAATGAATAAACAGTCCCCGACCAATCAGCGGCATAATCGGAGGGTGTGGCGGCAAGTCTGGTGGTGCAGGCTTGTTTAAAAAAAGTCGCAGTAGCCCGAGGATGACTATGTGACGGGGCGAATAGTTGCCTCCGACACTCTTTTGTCCTGGAGTTGGGCCCCGAAGGCAGAGGAATTATATGAAGAGGCAACGACATAAGGATGCATACGGGTAAACCCCTCTGGGGGCCGTGGGCACAAGAAATGGGGGGGCCGTCGGTGCAAACTCTGTGCCATCTATGTTTGATGACAAAATTTATAAATGGTTTTGTTTGTTTTATTTTTGTGTGTTTATTATTGACGATTGCCGAAAGGACTGTTTTTGTGTCTTAATGGATCGATAAATTCTATTCTATTCTATTCTTCCAAAATTGATAAAATACTTTTGGTGCTCTCCTACTTAGCTACCTACCGCGTAAGTCCAGGGTATTACTGTATATATATATACGATGTATCTACTATATACATATCGTAGGGTAAGTAATAGGTAGCCATCAAAGTGATATAGTTTTGTATAATTTTATATACGTGTGCTTGTATTTCTCCTCGGCGTATATACAATACGATACATATTCGTATAATAATGAGTTAATTGTAAGAGTGGGCTGAAAGGCCAAAAATTCGCCCATATGGCAAATAAAGACAATTTTCTTTTTTTCTTTCTTTAATACCTACTACAGATGAAAATGGCCTTCACCTTAGCCATATATCTTCTGCGACAAACATACTTAGAATATTTTAATATTCCAATAGATGTCTGGGTTACAAAAAAATCACCAATAAAATTAGCCTCGTAGACGCAAAGTCGATCATGCTTAGCTTACGTTGAAAATATGCTTAAAATAGTTTTATTTCGGGTATCTAGCTTCAAGATTCTTTCCAGCATAAGAGAAGTATGGTTCAGCAGGTTGATTTGCTTAAGAGTGAAACCCTAATGTATTTTCTGGTTAAATTTTATGTCCTGGAAGCTTCTAGAATGTAGTCATTTGGGAAAATTTATTAAATAGTGGAGGAAGATATGTTTTCAGGTGACAGGCAGACTATGGCGCTTTTTATTGGCGATGGCTATTTTTTTCCTCTTAAAACTGATATCAGGACATGTAGCGAAGTGGTACTGACTCCAACTTTCACCCGAAAGGTTGTTGGTTCGAGTCCCACACTAGCTACATTTTCTGGCCATGCTTCGGAGGTCATGTAAAGCAGGCGCTCCCGGGCCTTCCTGGTTGAGTGTAAGAGAGGGCTTTATAGCCCTAAGTCCGCTAGGTTGGCTTAGTAATAGAAACAACAAAAAGTCCTTATTTATTTATTTATATCTACACCGAAAAGCTTGACAAAGTTTGTGGAAGCCTTGGCCCATCATCATCATTATTGATTTATGGGCTTTTCATGGACTTCATTAGTTTCAATCTAGCGATTGGATTGCAGCAAATCTTTCCACCTCCTTCTCCACTCCTCCCTGTCTTGGGCCGTTCTCTTTAGTTCCAAGTAAGTTCTGCATCTCACATCTTTCTTGAGGTCTTCTGCGTACGCCTTCCTTGGTCGCCCTCTTGCATTGGTGCCTTCGATTGTGCCTTCTATAATGGCGCTTAGGAGTCCTTCTTGTCTGATCAGGTGACCCATCCATTTTGCTCTTCTCACCGAAATTGAGGTAGGTGTAATTAGGGACGTTGGTAAAGTAAAGTAAAATTCTCCTTCATCTTAATTACTGGTGTATTAGTGAATAGTATGTGAGGCTCGCGATGGACCACTAAACAGTTACTAATACAAACAATATAAATAAACTAATTTCATTATTATATCACTATAAACACAGAAAATATTAATAATAAATATGCAAAAGAGAAAAACTAATAAAAATGGAAAGTACAATGTATAGTGAGTATATACTGTATAGTACAGTATATATATCAGTAGAAAGATTAAATCAAATCAACAATTTGAGCTTAACTGAATCTGTCATGCGGCTAGATGGGTAAAAAAAATGTAGTACGACCATCCCGTGGCTGTAGACCGTTATCAATATGGCTGCTAGTGTAGCCTGCACAAGATGAGTACGCAATTTTGCTGGGAAAATAGCCTGCACAAGCTAAGTACAGTGTTTTTGAGGTATCCGTTTTGCTATGCTGCAATGTGTAAGACTTCGATAGTTTTTACGTTGGTACTTATCTCTGATACTTGCCTTATGGTTAAAGGGTGCCCCGTAAGGCATATTATGGCTCCCGCCGCTCCAGTTAATATATTTCTATGAGTAAGACTGATTGAACCATGCCCTGCCAACGACTCCAGAGGTTTCGAACATAGTTTGTATTGTTTCCGACAGAATTCCTAGACATTGGCAAACTGGTTTATCAAGTTCAGATAATTTGTAATTGTAATTGTAACAGGCATGGGCGTTGCTAGGACTGAATCCAGGGGGGGGGGGCAGGTCAAAATGTTCGATTAAATGTATTGGTTTTCGCAGGTTTATTAGAAAATTTTTGGAATATAAACATTAAAATCTTATTCATTACCTATACATATAATCATTTTGCCATTTCCCAACAAGAAATATGCCGCATGATTATTTACCGCGTTTTTTTTCTTCAAAATAACTGCTCAGTTCATATGTTTTTCTTTCAATATAATTAAAACTCCATTATTTCCAGTGTACGCTGCAAAACTTTCGGGGGGAGGTGGGTCTGCACTCTGGTTGTGACCTTGGTTACCACCGCTGACGAATAAGTCCCTGCATCGCATGAATTTTTTGTTTACCCTGAACGAGAGTGACTCGAGTGTTTGAGGACAGTTGATAAAACTATTTAATACTTATTTTAGGTGCTAAACTATAAATTTGGGGCCGCGGGCAAGGTTTAAAATCGGAGCTCAAACTTTTTACATTATTAATGAAGTCTGAGACTAGTATTTTTACTTGTAAATAACCACATGAACTGATTTCGGCTGTGAAGTGCTGAGCTTTTTTAGGAGAATTCCCTGATAGACCTAAATAAGTTACGAAACTGCAAGAATCCCCCAGGGACGAAGTAAAACTGACGGCTTCGAAGCAAAATAAAATTTCGAAACGAGACATTTGTTGAGTCTTCCTATTAGATTGGCCTTACTTGACTCTACTATCTGTTCAAGAAGAACCGGATCGAGGAACCCATAGGCCAGGCCCGTACCCAGAATTTAATTTTGGGGGGGGGGTCCAAGAACAAATTTTTTTTAAATAAATGATAGGTACATCCGTAGTGATTTTAGTATATTTAGCTAAAATTCTTACATTATTTATTATTTTTTATCAAATTTAGGGGGGGGGCATGGGTACGGGCCTGCCATAGGCCCTATTCATGATCCATCTGACGCCACTGGAGGTAAGGTAGCCTCAATATAATTAGAACTCCATTCCATCTAGTGTAGTTAAGGGTCCGGACCCCCTGCACCCCCCTCCCCTTTGCTTTGCCTAAGGCTATGTGTTGATTGAATGAGTCAACTTCTTCTTCTGAGATCACAATCTCAACCATTCCGCGATTTCAAAGCATTTACACGTTTTTAGGTCCCAGGAACCCAAAAATGTAGTTTCCACGAAATGTTTGTTTGTCTGTCTATTTGTTCGTCGATTTGCGGCCAAACTACACGGTGGATTTGGATGAAATGTGGCATATGGGAATTCGCACAAATCATATCTCAGACCTTTTTTTTATCTTGGGCTAACTCAATTTTGGGGGTTTCACCCTAAAAATACTCCAAAAAGGGTCATTGTCCTATAGCAATATAATATAATATTGTGTAATAATGCTATAATATAATAATTACCCATTCATTCGATTAAATTCAATTGAAACGCATCACATTCCATCAATATGAAGTACATTAAAAATCTATACAATTTTACAAAAGTCAATTACATTATTCCTGGTTATGTATAATTCTCCCCCAGTTGCTCTTAAAAACGTGTTAAACATCATTGGGAAATAGGAAAGCATCAAGATTCAAACGGTAGTAGAAGGTTTTCAACCTCTTACCAGATATGAAGCAACATTGGCGAATGAACTCTGGCCGCACTTTAAGAGGAAAAAGTTCAAATAGTCAAAATTTTCCACTGCATTCCGAGTGCCACCTAAGTCCAGAGTGGTTCATGAACTTGCAAATTATTAAGACTAATATATTCTTAAGAGCAAATAGTTTTAATCTGGGATTTAGCATTTTTTTTTAAATTTACTGCGCAATATATAATTAAAAAGCTTTTCGGAGTCAGATGACGAAACAGTATGTCGGCTGATGAGTCTTGGTTGATCTGAATATGTACTTCTAACAAGTCAGATTCTACTGCATCATGATTATACTACGCAATTTAAAAAAAAAATGTCTATTAAAAATTTAGAAGCCTTTTTTCATGCACAATATATATTACATATATTATCTTAATATAGATATATTTCGACTGTCCGTGTGTAGTCATGGGCCTCCTCGCAAACAACTGGACCGATTATGATGATTTTTTTTTGTGTGTGTTCAAGGAGGTTCGAGGATGGTTTAAGTTAACAATTTGGTCCACTGGAGAATGTTTTTATAATTAATTTTAGTAGTTTAAGTAGTTGTGGATTTTGGAATGTTTCACATTGGACCCGGCCAACCGACATCTAACGGCGGGCTGCGCTACCATTAATTTTCGTTTATCCCGACAGTTGGCGCTACCATCGCCAACAGAGATCAACTGACATCTGACTGAAGCCATGACCACGCCTACTTATAGGGGCATTTTGGCGCGAAATTCAAATTTAATAGTTTTATTAAATGTTTTCTTTATTGTTTTCTTTGTTGTTTCATATATTATTATATTTATTTTTTACTTTTATTACATATATTGTTTAAAACGGAAATAGCCGAAGTCGGGTGGCTTCAATCCGAATGTTTACGATGGGTCTATAGTTTTATTATGTCTATGATGTGACCACAATTAATTTACATGAGCAGTGACTGTGAGGCCGTAGGCCGAGCTGCCGCCTGATTTACATGAGCAGTGGGCGCGAGGCCGAAGGCCGAGCTGCCGCCTGTGGCAGGTGGAAGTGGTGGAGGCAGCCGGGAACCGCTTGTATACATTATATATACTAGTATTATATCTAATATATTATATTACTGAGTTTTTTTTATCTACCCCTCATGAGACGGCGACCAATGAGTTCGACTCCCCGAACACTTCTTCACAACTAATTATTACATGATCCTCTTAGCCTAAAAACACTCCCCCCCCCCCGTTCAAAATTATACATATTTGTATGTCATATATAGTATGTATATCGATTTTAGCCGGCTATTCCACTCCTCAATATTCCGTCATTTGTGCATTAATAATTGATGAGATGACACAGAGTAAAGAAAAAATTTCATCAATTATTGAAGAACAATTGACAAGTGGAATAGCCGGCTTAGGAAACACTGTAACTACCGTAGATATTATCCATTATGTATGTTATTGTTGAAACTTGACACAGTAATATTTACCTCACGAATGTCTTGATCACTTCGTTAACAAGCTTTTACTTTACCAACTTTTAAAAATTTCCCTCGGGGAAATCATACACTCTCCATTACTGTGTTAAGTTATGTAAGTAATAAGACCTAAGTAAGTATAAAAGGCTGAAAAGCTACAATTTTACTCCTACGCATCCATAATATTTCCCTCCCGGTTAGAGGTCCTGTATGTTAATGTTCTTCTGAATAGTAGTAAATAATAGTCTTCTTCTTCTTCCTCTGCTCGACAATACTCCTCCGGTCATCTCGGTTTTGTACAACGCTCCACCATCTACGGACTCTCAGCTCGCGAAGTTCCGTTTTCAACCTCCTCCAGCGTTTTTGAGGACGTCCCGCCACTCGTCTTCCTGTTCTTGCCATGTCGCATAGCTCTGAATACCCAGAAATAAATCTTAAATAGTTCTAACGGAGCTAGTCTCCTAGGAAAAAAATTATGTACAATGACGCAGAAACCCATGTTTGACTGACGTCTAAGGATAAGTAACAGGACTGGGCTCCTTTGCATGCGTGAGTGAAATTACACAATATGAGTATTCACGGATATTAGAATTGCGTTTCCCTATACATAGTATATTTACTGATTTAATCATGGCTTTTTGGACACGTGCCGGAATTGAATTTGCAATTTGCAACGGAACCAATTTCACTGGAAACATCTTTGAAGAGCAATCATCAATTAGTCTTGTATCTGTACTTGGTTAATATCATAACGAAGGCTTTCACGGCCGGAGTCTGATAAGGGGACAGAAGAATCCGAGTTAATAGGCCGTGGTCGATTTGAAAGAAAGCTTCCAAACGTTTCGTCAAACACTGCGGTCGACATCTTCAGTGGCACTACCTTTCTAAGGCTGTATCACGGCGGTACCGTAGCAACAGACTGAGTTGACTGACTGACAGTTGCTACGGTACCGCCGCGATACAGCCTTAGAAAGGTACGTGTACGTAGTGCCACTGAAGATGTCGACCGCAGTTGTTGGCGAAACGTTTGGAAGCTTACTTTCAAACCGACCACGGCCTATTAGTCCGGATACTTCTGTCCCCTTATGTACTTGGTACTTGTCCATTGCGTATCCATTATCGTTTACAGCCGGTGTAGGTTGACATCGAGGACACATACCAGTTTGCCAATGGCCAAATACCTGATAATATAAAACTTTCTTTTAAAGTTAAAACATTTTCTTTTAAATTCATAAAATACTTTCCTTGACTATTACATTGTCATCAATCATCGTTTATAATAAATTAGTTTAACATAAGCATACTTAGTTAATTATAATTAATTTTACTATAAAGTCAGTTTAGTTTAGTTTAGTTTAGTTAGAAGTAGTTAGTAGATCACGTAGTGTTAGTTTTTATTCTTAATTCAATCATTTCTATTTGTAAGTTTCAATAAATCAAGGGTCCAGCGCGGGTTTATCCCTTAGAGCCCTTGAAATAGAGTAATATTGTAAAAATGTATTGTATTGAAGGAAATAAATGAAATTTTGTATTGTATTGTATTAATGTCCGAAATCCATGAAAATGGCACCGGACAAGGGACCAATGGGCCTAGGTTCATAAAAAAAAAGAATAGGAAATTATCAATTAGGTCACATCGACTCGAAGAAATGCTCCTCTACATAGCTTGTTGCATTCATTAAAACGGATTTAAACAGATTCGGAACACCTTACTCAGGACTTATGAAGCCCCATAACCATAAGCGTAGCCAGTGAGGTGCAGTGTTCAAAGATGCAATAGTAAAGCCGATAATTAATTTTTTTATTTCAAGACCTTGTTCATTGATGTTCCCCTTTATTGCTTTCCCATTTATACGTAGTATAAGGAAAGCTTTGTGATGGTCGAAATTTTCGATTCCGAGATTTCAACGGATTTACACGATTTGAGGTCCCAGGAACACAAAAAAAGTGGTTTTTACGAAATGTCTGTCTGTCGCTCTGTCGCTCTGTTTGTCGCTCTGTCTGTCTGTCTGTGCGTCGATTTCCGGGCAAACTACTCAGTCGATGTTGATGAAATTCGGCGATTAGATTCACAAAAATCATACCTCAGTATCATTTTTTCTTATTTTGGGCTAACTTAATTTGGGGGTGTTTCGTTTTCAAAAAACTCCAAAAAAACGTCTAAAAAATTTATTTCCCAAAAACGGCTACAACGATTACTTTTAAATTCACATTTATTGCAGTTGTTATTAATGTTGACGAAATTCGGGGGGTCGCTTGCCCCTTGATAGTTTGCTTCTGGGGGTAAAAAAATAAAAAAAATAAATTTAATGAAAAATGACTAAAAAATAATTTTTCTGTGAAACCTTTTCATCGATGATTTCAACCTTCAGGCATGCTTTAGGTGTTCAATTGAGTAACGGACAGGTTGCTTTCCCAAAAAAATTATTTGGTATTGTGCAAAAAAAATGTTTTTGAAAAAAATGATAGAAAATTCACGGTCCAATGCATTGCGTGTCCTGCCATTATTGCTGTGTGGTAATTTGTTGGTCTGACCTATCTCACCTCCAGTGACGTCAGGTGGACAACCCCCCCCCCCCCCCCGAGATATTGGAAATTTAACCATAGGAAAATTATTTACCATGAAATTACTCATTTTCTCTAGCTACTGCTTGATAAATTGAAAAGCATGTTCGAGTAAACTTGGACCGGTTCTTTGTATGAGGGGGGGGGGGGAAGGCTAAAAATGTTTGGGGTCCACGGAAATATAGTATTTTTTTAAGGGATCCATGGCAAATGGAAGTTTGAGAACACCTGGTTTAAGGCATCTTTACCCGAACCTCGCCGTAAGGATAAAGGGAATCTTCCCAGTTTGAAAATTAATTTCTTGTCCCAAATTTCTTGCTTCACAAATGTGTTTGAAGTTATAAATTAATTAAATTAAATTAATAAGCCTATATTTAAAATACATGCACTGTGTGAAGTGAGCTATCGTTATTTTATAAAAGTCGATAAAATAAGTTCTATTCCTTCAGATATCATATTTTACATATTATCATATCACATTATTATATTATCATTAAATATATATATATATATATTATATTACGTATCATATCTTACATTTTAACAATAGTTCATATAGCGATATAGATAAATGCATTGTATAATGTCGACGTCAATATATTTCAGAAGGTCTTCAAAGAGAAATTCTATGGACATGGGGAATGTGGAACGAGAAATTAATTAATCAGCTCTCACGCCATGCTGTCCAAAAATTTTAAATAGTCTCCACTATACAACAGCCACCTAATTTGCATGAGATGATGGGTATATGCATGTTAAAAGTGTCATAGGTTAAGTACAATGCTTAGAATGCATAAGAAATAGGCCAAATCAAATACTACTTTTCTTAAAGTAAGGCAAAGGCATGTGCCAAGTGTTTTTCCTTTCGTGTTGCAATTGTGTAAGAGTGTGACTGCCGTCGCAGGTGGTATGTATGACCTCGTAACCCTTTCAAACAGAGAAAGCCCAAAGCCCCCCCCCCCCACTCTATAATGACCCCTCAGGTCAAAGTTCATTCTGGGACCGTTGGACTACCAGCATGTGTTTGACCATGCTCGATCCAATCACCGTGTTGCTAAACGTGCATCGGCAGATTACAGGCTTCTTCTTATGAAACTTAGCGACTTAATTAGGGCTTCTGTGAATGACCAGTATGGACTTCGATGGCCAGGTGGTAGCGTGCTTGTAGTTGTGCGAGTCTCTACACGCCATGCGATCGGAGACGTGGCGTTACTCGGCACAAGTACCTATTAGGTAACTTAGTGAGGCGACTGAAGAGGTCAATTGGATACATTCATTGCATTGTTTGGATGCGATTAACTTTTTTTTAAACAAAACAAAAACAAAACAAACAAACCAGTGTGGTGGAGGGTCCACCCACTGGGTGTAAACAGTAGCCATATCACCTATAGAGACGCCAAATTGGACAACAATAGTCAGAAAGGCATATCATACAACAAAAAAATTTAAAAATAAAAAAAATCCCTTTCAGCTCTGGCCGATCAGCAGCCTGATCGGGGCGTTTATAATACCGGTATTTATTTAATCCACTGGTAAACAAGATAATTTTATAATGGAAAGTGCTATTCAAAATTTGTTTGTTTACAGTTATAATCCTAGGGTATTTATTTAACCCCGGTATTATAAACGCCTCGATCAGACTGCAGGAGTAGGGAGATTCCACAGACCCTGCTTTTCCTCTACGCTACCTATGTATGTAATAACAAATAAAAAATACTTCACCACAACATCAACAAACAAAACACTCTTGTGTTCCAAATTTCGAACCACAATGCCGACTATGAACTTTTATTTATCAAATTATTTTCACTTTGACTGGATGCCATCTTAAAATGGTTGATTTGTCGTAAAAAGTGGCGATTACCATTATCGTAGATAATAATACGGACTTTCAGTCAGATTTTAATTCATTCCTCTGCGACCAATATTAACTGATATATGAATTATACAAGGTTTAAATCGACCGCCATCTTGTAACTAAATAGTCCATCCAGCTGTTTAACGAACTCGATCAAGACATTTGTGTGATCAATTTTTGTGCCATGTTTAATCAAAATCGGATAATATTTACGGAAGTTAGAGTGTTTCCTAAAATCGATATACATATATATATATATATATATATATATATATATATATATACAGTATATACATACAGTATTGAGTTGCCTATTAGCAAAAGCAATCTTGTCCACCCAGGTCGATTTTTCAGAAACCGCAAAAAACTGTTGTAACGCAACGCCATGAGGTATAACATTACAGTTTTTAAAGCTAATTTTAACAGTATTAGGATTGCTTTTGCGTCCCAATATCTGATTCATCGGATAGAGTATTGAAAAGTAAAAGAACCGGTCCGAGTTTACTCGAACATGCTTTCCAATTTTTCAAAATTAGTATATAGAGAAAATGAGTAAAGACATGGTAAATAATTTTCCTATGGTTAAATTTCCGATATCTCGGGGGGGGGGGGGGGGGGGGGGGGTTGTCCACCTGACGTCACTGGAGGTGAGGTAAATTCTAGATAGGTCAGACCAACACATTACCACACAGCAATACTGGCAGGGCACGCAATGCATTTGAGCGTGAATTTTCTATCATTTTTTTCAAAAAAACATTTTTTTTTACAAAACCAAATACTTTTCTGGGAAAGCAACCTGTCCGGTTTCGTTACTCAATTTAACACCTAAAACATACCTGAAGGTAGAAATCATCGATAGAAAGGTTTCGCAGAAAAATTATTTTTTAGTCATTTTTCATTAAAATTTAGTTATTTTTATTTTTTTACCCCAGAAGCAACCTATCAAGGGGCCAGCGACCCCCGCATTTCGTTAACATTAATAATGAATACATTATATGTGAATTTTAAAGAAATCGTTGCAGCCGTTTTTGAGAAATAATTTTTTTAGACGTTTTTTTGGAGTTTTTTGAGAATAAAATTATGTTAGCCCAAAATAAAAAAAATTGTTCCGAAGTATGATTTTTGTGAACCTACATGCCGAATTTCATCAAAATCGACGGAGTAGTTTGCCCGGAAATCGACGCACAGACAGACAGACAGACAGACAGACAGACAGACAGAACGACAGACAGACAGACATTTCGTAAAAACCACTTTTTTGGGTTCCTGGGACCTTGAAACGTGTAAATCCGTTGAAATCTCGGAATCGAAAATTTTGACCGTCACAAAGCTTTCCTTATACTACGTATAAATTGGAAAGCAAAAAAAATGGCGCGAATATCTCAAAACTGAAAATAATGGAGAGGATTGCTTTTGCTAATAGGCAACTCATATACTAGTGGACCCGGCCACGCGTTTCGGTGGCTAAGTTTCTTGTTATATTATAATTTAGGGAACTATTCAGGGGTATGAATGAGGTAGGTAGGGCAGATAGTGGACCAGGCGAACTTCGTACCGCCTAACAATCAATGAATAATGTCGTGTCAGGGATTCCGTCAATTTTCCACATTCTCCGTTGTCTGCATTACATTTTTCATTGGGCATGTTATACATCCGCATTTTTCACCCATCCCGTCCCGTGTACTGCTCCGCAGCAGGGCTTTTGGAAATCGCGATGTCTGTTTACCTTTATATAAAGAACCGGTCCGAGTTCACTTGAACATGCTTTCCAATTTATCAAAATTATTAGATAGAGAAAATTACTAATTTTATGGCAAATATTTTTCCTATGGTTAAATTTCCGATATCTCGGGGGGGGGGGGGGGGCGGTTGTCCAGTCCACCTGACGTCACTGGAAGTGAGGTAAATTCTCGATAGGTCAAACAAACACATTAATTACCACACAGCAATAATGGCAGGGCATGCAATGCATTTGAGCGCAAATTTTCTATCATTTTTTTCAAAAAATAATTTTTTGGGCAAAACCAAATATTTTTTTTGGGAAAGCAACCTATCCGGTTTCGTTACTCAATTTAACACCTAAAACATGCTTGAAGGTAGAAATCATCGATAGAAAGGTTTCGCATTTTTTTAGTCATTTTTTCATTAAAATTTAGTTATTTTTATTTTTTTACCCCCAGAAGCAAACTATCAAGGGGCAAGCGACCCCCCGCATTTTGTCAACATTAATAACGACTACAATCTACGAGAATTTAAAAGAAATCGTTGGAGCCGTTTTTGAGAAATAATTTTTTTAGACGTTTTTTTGGAGTTTTTTGAAAATAAAACCCCCCCAAATTGAGTTAGCCCCAAAAAAAAAAAAAAAATGGTCCCGAGGTATGATTTTTGTGAACCTACATGCCAAATTTCACTCAAATCCACTGAGTAGTTTGCCCGGAAATCGACGAACAGACAGACAGACCGACAGACAGACATTTTGTAAAAACCACTTTTTTGGGTTCCTGGGACCTCAAAACGTGTAAATCCGTTGAAATCTCGGAATCGAAAATTTCGACCATCACAAAGCTTTCCTTATACTACGTATAAATTGGAAAGCAATAATAGGCGAGGCTAATTAAACCTAACCAGCAACACAGGCTTGTATTTTTAACATAGCGCCATCTACTGAATATTTACTCAATCCAGTCAACAGATATCGCCATCTGTTAGAATCCTTTGGAGTTGGAGTTTGGAGTTTTTCCTGTGAATATGCTATTATGCAACCATGTCATGCAGACAAAATGAAAATAATAGAACCGGTCCGAGTTTACTCGAACATGTTTTCCAATCTATCAGTTAGTAGATTGAGAAAATGAGTAATTTCATGGTAAATAATTTTCGGTTATATCGGGGGGGGGGGGGGGGGGGGTTGTTGTCTACCTGACGTCACTGGAGGTGAGGTAACACCACAGTAATAATGGCAGGGCACGCAATGCATTTCAGCGTGAATTTCATTTTTCAAAAAAAAAAATTTGCACAAAACTAAATAGTTTTTTGGGAAAGCAACCTGCCCGGTTTCATTACTGAATTTAACACCTAAAACTTGCCTGAAGGTAGAAATCATCGATAGAAAGAAATTATTTTTTAGTCATTTTTCATTAAAATTTTGTTATTATTATTTTTTTGCCCCAGAAGCAAACTATCAAGGGGCAAGCGACCCCCCGCATTTTATTAAAATTAATAATGACTACAATATAGGCCGACGGCCTTACCATGTTGATTCCATTAGAGCAGAGCATGTTTCAAACTGCGGCAAACTGCGGCAACTTGGTAGTGTGCACAGCGTTGGCAGGGGAACCTGGTGGGACATGATAACGCGCTTTGGCAGTATAAGTCGAGTCCTGGTCACCTCCGATTTAATCGTGTGACTTTACCATGTTTCCCAAGTGGTTCGAAATCCACTATAATCAGGAGGTCCACCCTGTCAGTCAACTCCCCTTTCCCCGAGGTGAAAGAGTCTGCCCTAAGGGTGCCTCAAGTTAACAAACAGACTCACTCCCCCCACCAGGCTGACAGGGTTGCTTAAAAAGCAGAAATGCTGAAAGCAGGCGTTAGAAACAACAAACAACAACAACAATATGTGTGAATTTAAGAGAAATCGTTGGAGTGGTTTTTGAGAAATAATTTTTTTAGACTTTTTTTTGGAGTTTTTTGAGAATAAAACCCCCCAAAATTCAGTTAGCCCAAAAAAAAAAAAAAAAAAAAAAATCTCGAGGTATGATTTTTGTAAACCTACATGCCAAATTTCATCAAAATCGACTGAGTAGTTTGCCCGGAAATTGACGAACAGACAGACAGACAGACAGACTGAGCGACAGAGCGACAGACAGACATTTCGTTAAAAACACTTTTTTGGGTTCCTGGGACCTCAAAACATGTAAATCCATTGAAATCTCGGAATCGAACATTTCGACCATCACAAAGCTTTCCTTATACTACCTATAAATTGGAAAGCAATAAATAAAATACAAATAAAATAATATGGCGACTATAAATTGAAATGTAAGCTATCCTATCTTTCAAGTTGGGTCGAATTGCACACGGTGTGCAAATGAAATTTAAAATCGGTTCAGTAGTTTAGGAGTCCATCGCAAGCAAACACAGTGACACGTGATTTTTATATATAAAGATATACATACATATATTTATATATATATATAATTTTGAACGTAGGGTACGTACGGAGGGTAGTTTTAGGCTCAGGGGGTCATGTAATGAAAAGTTGTGAAGAAATTTTCCGAAAGTCAAACATTGGTCGCAGTGCCGGGACTGGCTATGGGGACACCGGGGCCATGGCCCCAGCGCCCCAACAAAAAATGGGCCCCCACAAAAAGCCACAAAATACAAAACTTTCAGTAGATATAGATTAGAAAACCAAAACAACCAATAAGACAAATACATCTTCCCATAACTGACCAGTTTATGCTGTCACTGGATAGAAGAATTTCTGCTCATAAAGAAATCGATGAGAAATTTGGTTTTTTGAAATGTTTACAAAATATAAGCCCTGGCCACGAGGATTTAACAACTAAGACAGAGAAATTGGTCAATTGTTACTCGGATGACCTGGGCGGAAACCTGCAATAATTTGAGTTATTACAATTTCGTGAGTTTGTGAAACTCTTTGTGACACATGAGGATCGATAATAAAAATAAGATAATCGAAAAAATAATATAAGTTATGAATGGTTCATCTACAACCTTATTTTTGAAAAATGAGTTGCTGATAGTTTTCCGAATGTAGAAGTAGTTTTTAAACTGTACCTAGTTATATAATGAGTGTCAACATAAGTAGCGAGCGATCATTTTCCGCACTGAAGCATATAAAAAATAGAAAATTCACATCGCACCGGTACTACAGGGCTTATTGGGCTGCAGCCCCCCCCCCTTCTACGAAATAAAATGTTGTGAATTAATGAATATGTCTTAATCAGTAAATTATAAACTTTACTGCTGTTAAAATCGTGAAGCTCCACCCTTTTAGGCCTATTTTTTCAAAACATTTCCTCCGGGGGAGACCCCCGGGCTCCCCTGTTTGCAGCTATATGCATATTAATTTCTTTGTAAGCTTTCCTGATGTAAAACTCCAATATTGGGACATGTAGAGTAGTGGTACGGACTCTGACATTCACCCGAAAGGTTGTTGGTTCGAGTCCTACACTTCCTACATTTTCTGACCATGCTTCGGAGGGCATGTAAAGCAGGCGGTCCCGGGCTTTCCTAGTTGAGTGTAAAAGAGGGCTTTATAGCCCTAACTCCGCTAGGTTGGCTTAGTAATATAACAACAAAAAATCCTAAAAAAAAAATATTTTGGACATACATTTTGGCTAAATGATTTGTTATTTATATGAATAAGCATTTCTTTGTAAGCCTTATAAATTCTATACTTTACTGCTGTTAAAATGCGTAAAACCCCACTATTTTGCACTTATATTTTCCAATTTTCCCCCCGGGGCGGGGGACCCCCGTGCCCCCCTCTTCGGGTTAAATGCAATATTATTTCTATACAATCTCAGCCGCCGTAATGAGTCCGCATATCCGCTACATTTTATAAGCCTGTGTTATAAGAAAAATCGGCCAATAAATTGACGTTTGATGTGTCTATGCTATCAGGTATACTCGTGTACGAGTAACACCATAACCTCTAAAGAATACCCAAGATAAAATTGAATTCTCATGAAAAAAAGTACACTAGATAGGATTATGGTCGCCACAGCCACCCCCGAAAAAATTCCTGTGGCAGACGAGCTTGTCTGGCATCCTGATTCCTTTGTCTCCATGTTATATATTAAATTGGTAGTGGAATATTCGTTTAATGGTATAAGACTTTTCTGCCCGATAAAGGGCCCCCACACAATCCCGGACCCAGGGCCCCCACAAGGCCAAACCCGGCACTGATTGGTCGCCATCTCAATAGGTAGATGAATGTCCCTAAAATACCAAAATAAACTATTTGGATTTCAATATGCAATGGAGGCCTATATATGTATGTGCAGCAGCCAGCTAGCTATAACGCTGGTTCATAAACATTTTGCTTTTTGATAGTTACTGTTTGTAAATATGAGAAATTTTTTTTCAGAATGAAAAAAAAAATGTCTTTATAGAGGCTAAGCTCTCTTTTGTCCAGGAGCGCCCACCCCGTCTATTAATCGAATTTGGCGACCACTCAAAGCCCCGCGCTTTTGTAGAAACTCACTTCTTTATTTTTAAAAATATTCATGGGGCCTCCCCTAATTTGCAGTAATCATCTTCGCCTGTAAAATGTAAACGTATTTAAATCCTATGAAAATGCGTCAACCCCCACAATTTCACAATTTCAAGCCTTTTTTTTTTTTTTTTTAAAATTAACCTGGGGTACCCCTTGGGCCCCTCTTTAGACCCGGAATGTGTTAAGCTAGCAGAACTGTTCAGTTAGGCCAAGTAAGGAATTTTATTGTGTATATGTGCTAACCTGTTTTTGTTGTTAAAAATCTTTTCATAAAGCGTCTAGTAAAAAAAATCTGGCCAAGAATCAGAACGCGGTGGAATCTGTTTTGAGTGGTTACCACGATGCCCCATAAAGGCAAAGATCGTCTGTTCAAGTTTTTCACATTTGCATCTTCTCCTCGAGTTGAGCAAGTCTCAAATCGCAGATAAGGTGTAACTGTGCTAGTGGGTTTCCCTCTGTAGATGGCAGTTCTTGCCGAAAGCGCTCAGGGTTTTATACTAACACAAGTGGGTTTCTTAGACAAAGTTAATTTCTTAACGATTATTTGGGTTTTACTAATTCGGGTTGTTATAACAAGTTTTTCTAAAACTCTAAGTTTTTGTTATTTTTTGTTTATGTTCAAGTCCCACGGGATATAGGTTTTTCTTGATACGGCCTATTTCTGAAATAATGTTATATGGAGGTTGCCTCTCTAACTAATAGTCAATTTAGTGTTAAAATTGATAACAGTTTACAGAGAAAGTATGCGGCCCACTGGAATCTGTACTTGGTTAAGTCATGCTTTCGCCTATTGTATTGCGTCAGCTTGTTCATTACCGCTTGTAGCCGGTGTAGGTTGACATGGAGGCCATAAAACAGTTTGCCAATGGCCAAAAATTCATACGGAAACAATGTAAATAATGTCCGAAATCCATGGGCTCTTTGACATTGAACAAGGTACTAATTGGCCACTTTCAATATACAGGTCTGGGTTCATAAAAAGTCCTTCAAATAAATAAGTAAATAAATAAGGATTTTTTTTGATCTTTTACTAAGCCAACCTAGCGGAGTTAGAGCTATAAAGCCCTCTCTTACACTCAACTAGGAAAGCCCGGGACCGCCTGCTTTACAGGCCCTCCGAAGCATGGCCAGAAAATGTAGCCAATGTGGGACTCGAACCAACAGCCTTTCGGGTGAAAGTCAGAGTCCGTACCACTACTCTACATGTCCTGACATGACTTCAGGACATAATAATAAAAAATAAATGCAGTATACTGTACGCCATACATTAATTTCAAGTGGCCTACTTGTCGCAAAATGACGTACAGTATAAGTTGTTTCAACAAGGCATTGCCTAATATGTTAATGTTATGACGTGTTCTCGTATTCCGTCATTACCCCGGGTTTCACAAACGTGATTAACTTAAAACTGAACTTTCTAGCTATACAACGTGCTGAAGCCTGAATTGTGAAAAGTTATACAATCTTCCCTGTAACATCACCTGTCCAAGAATACATAAGCCTCATTTACGGTATTTAATGACATACTCTCGGTCACTATATAAATAACAAATAAATATATATATTGCTGTTAAATTGTACAATCAAGAAATCAACATGTACAACAAGAAATTAACAAGATAGTATATAGCACAGTATAATAATTTATACTATTTATCTACTACATTGTAGTATAGTATATATTATTGTATGAAATATCGTCAAAATCAGGTAGTTCTGTCAGTGACAGTATAGAAAGCTTTATCTAAGAAATCGACTTTAAATAATTTAGGGAAGTTAGTAGCATACACGCTTTTAGGGAGATTCATCAACCAGCTATTGAGACGGCGACCAATGTTCGATATCCGGAAAATGTCTTAACAACTTTTCATTTCATGACCCCCTGAGCCTAAAACCACCCTCCGTTAAAAATGTTATACATATATAGTATATATATATATAAGGTATATATATACATATATTGTATATTATAGGTGTATGTATTTATGTATATCGATTTTAGGAAACACTTTAACTTCCGTAAATACTATCCGATTTTGATGAAACTTGGCACAAAGATTGATCATACAAATGTTTTGATCGAGTTCGTTAACCAGCTGGATCCATCATTTTGTTCCAAGATGGTGGCCGATTGAAACCTTATAAAATTCTTATCTTAGTTAATATTGAATGAAATGAATTAAATGAATTAAAATTAAGAAGTCCGTAGTATTGTATACAATAATGGTTATCAACACTTCTTACAAAAAACCAACAATTTCAAGATGGCGTCCATTCAATGTGAAAATAACATACTTAATTAAAAGTTCATAGTCTTCATTGCGCTTTGAAATTTGGAACATAAGGGTGTTTTGTGTGTTAATGTTGTGGTTGGGAAAATAATGAAGTATTTTTAATATTACATGATATGTATATGGAGTAGGTAGTATAGTTGGAAAGCGGGGTCTGCGCTTGTTTGGAATCTCCCTACACCTGATCGGCCAGAGCCGAAAAGGATTTTTTTTTAAAGTTATTAATAGCATATAAACAATTATAAACAATTTACCTTTTCAGTCGCCCCTGTGGGTTAGAACCGCTTTGAGTTATGACACGTCTCCGATCGCATGGGGTCTCCCCCGGGTGATATTTTTTTGAAAAATGGGCTTGAAATAGTTGCATTTTCAAGCATTTTGAGAGCAGTGACAGCTAGATTTTGTTTGTGTAACTAATTTTCAATCAGAGAAAGACCTCTAACATGTGACACCGATAGAGATAACGTCAAGTTATCAAAGTTGATAAACCAGCGATATTTCAGGTTGTTCCTGCCTATTAATAAATAATTATTGATCAAAATCAAAACTTTTAAATAAAAAAATATAGTTACAAAAATCTATATATTTTATTTTATTTCCTTGGGTTGTGCGAGGCTCCTGCAAACGCGAGGCCCCGGGCGATTGCCCTGTTCGCCCCCCCCCCCCCCAAGGCCGCCTCTGCGTGTAAAGACTCGCGCAAGTCCAAGCACGCTACCAGCACCAGTAAAAATATAACAAAATATTATATTTAGGCAGTTTCAAAATTTTGAAGCCGTGACTAAAAATGTAAAATAGTGGTCAGATAATTTAAAAAACAGAAGAAAAAAATAATAATAATAAAAAAAAATACAAAAAATATCAGTTTGCTCTATTATAACTCTTAAATACAATTGTTTTAAAATTAACGGTTTCAAAATTTACTGAGCACCTTGCCATCGAAGTCAATTTGTTGCCAACCTGCCAGCCGGCTTTAATTTGTATAAGACCGCACAGGATTAACGTATGGAGTATCCTCATTTTGATGGCGTTAGGGACAGGGCAAGACACGTATCTATACTTTGTTAAGGTGCCCATTCCATTGACCGGCTAGCGCTATTTCCAAAAACGGTGACGTGGTAGCAGACATTCAAGACTTAGGTGGCGTTTCCACCGACCTCGCATTGCAGAATTGACGGAAATGTTTATTTTCCTCTATGCCATAGTTAAAATTGATCAATGATCATACAGTAAAATCAAAAACAAACTAAAATTAAAAAATGGCGTCATGGGATATGTTAAGTACAAACATTTTAATAGATTTCTATAAAAAGAAAAATTCTAATTTCCGTCAATGTCATTTGCATTCTGCAATGTGAGGTCGGTGGAAACGCAATCTTAAGTCTTGAATGTCTGCTACCACGTCACCGTTTTTGGAAATAGCCCTAGCCGGTCGGTGGAATGGGGCGCCTTAGTCATACTTTCACCTACCTGTTGCATTGCGTCAATGGTAAGCTTTTCTCAGTATGTCCATTATCGCCTATAGCTGGTGTATCGTAAGTTGGCATTAAGGACGTATACCAGTTTGCCAATGGCCAAAAATTCATACGGAAAAAATATAAATAATGCCCAAAATCCATCGGGTCGTTGGCATTGGACACATTGGGCCACACTACGTAGGCCAAGGCTCATAAAGTGTCCTTCAGGACACACATAAAGGGTCAGCAATAGCAAAGTAAGATGCAGTATGCCTCATCACTCCATAAGTTAATCATAGGCTCTACTTCTGAGAATTGGCAACTAGATCAGGGGATGTTGTTGCTTTCCAATTTATACGTAGTATAAGGAAAGCTTTGTGATGGTCGAAATTTTCGATTCCGAGATTTCAACGGAATTACACGTTATGTATGTCTGTCTGTCTGCCTGTTCATCGATTTCCGGGCAAACTACGCGGCCAATTTTACAGAAATTTTGCATGTAGGTTTACAAAAATTATAACTCGAGACTATTTTATTTTTTATTTTGGGCTATCTCAATTTGGTTTTATTCTCAAAAAACTCCAAAAAATTGTCTAAAAAAATTATTTCTCAAAAACGGCTCCAACGATTTCTTTTAAATTCACATATCTTGTATTCGTTATTAATGTTAACAAAATGCAGGGGGTCGCTTGCCCCTTGATAGTTTGCTTCTGGGGGTAAAAAAATAAAAATAACTAAATTTTCATGAAAAATAATTTTTCTGCGAAACCTTTCTATCGATTATTTCTACCTTCAGGCATGTTTTAGGTGTTAAATTGAGTAACGAAACCGGACAGGTTGCTTTCCCAAAAAACCATTTGGTTTTGTGCAAAAATTTTGTTTTTTGAAAAAATGATAGAAAATTCACGCTTAAATGCATTGCTGTGTGATGTGTCGGTCTGACCTATCTAGAAATTACCTCACTTCCAGTGACGTCAGGTGGACTGGACAACCGCCCCCCCCCCCCCGAAATATCGGAAATTTAACCATAGGAAAATTATTTACCATGAAATTATTCATTTTCTCTATCTGCTAATTTTGATAAATTGGAAAGCATGTTCGAGTAAACTCGGACCGGTTCTTTCTAAATATCTCTATATAGGAAAGTTTTTCATTTCACTGACCTTTTGAACATTTTTTGCAACTGGAAAATTCATCGCAAAGATGACCTCATATAACGGTTCATTGTGATGCAAAATGCAGTTCTTTTATGCAAAACGTTATATAGGCCTAGTCGTTCTATTGTCAGCAATATTCAGCACTTGATACTCCACAGCTGTCGTAAGGAATAAATTTGAGTTTGTTTGCGACTGGTAATGTTATGCTAATAATTTCGGCGCCAGGCATATAATATACATATAAGCTGATTTTCCTTGACAGACTTCATTTTTTCAAGGCTAAAAATATACTGGCAAGGAAATATTTGCTCTGAAATAGTCCAGAAAGTGAACTTGTTTCGTAAGCAGTTTAGAAACCAATCCTGAGGTCACCTTCAAAAAGAATCCGTACGAGTTAGCCCATGCAATTGCCCTCTATTTATGGAATAAATTTACAGTCACAACGTAATGGCACAACATACGAAATACCACTACATAAGACCACAACACCTACAGTATTATATACTATTAGGCGCCCATTCCATTGACCGGCTAGGGCTATTTCCAACAACGGTGACGTGGTAGCAGACATTCAAGACTTAGGTTGCGTTTCCACGGATCTCGCATTGCAGATTGCAAATGACATTGACGCAAATTAGAATTTTTCTTTTTATAGAAATCTATTAAAATGTTTGTAATTAACATATCCCATGACGCCATTTTTTAATTTTAGTTTGTTTGTGATGTTACTGTAAGATCATTGATCAATTTTAACTATGGCATAGAGGAAAATAAACATTTCCGTCAATTCTGCAATGCGAGGTCGGTGGAAACCCCGCCTAAGTCTCGAATGTCTGCTACCACGTCACCGTTTTGGAAATAGCCCTAGCCGGTCAATGGAATGGGCACCTTAGCCACTGGAACCGCCTATCATTACAGATTAGGGCATCTAATTCACTCAGCACCTTTAAAAAAATAATTAAACAATATATCATAGATAATGCTTGAGACTCTCTCGTGTCTTGTAATGGTGATGACAATGCATCCTCCCCCCCTCCCGTATATATTTTTTCCTCTCCTTTTTTCCCTATTGAATTTTAAGCATTTATCAATAATGCAATATTTTTTTTAGGGTTAGCATGAAAACAAGACTTTATAGCATAATTGTTCGCTTTTTTTTTTTTTTTTTTTTTTTTTTTTTTTAATAAAGCCGTTATTCAATTCAATTCAATTCAATTCAATAAATATATATAGTATATAATATATAGACAGTCGTATGAACTATGGCTACTCGTACACGCTTGTGTTGTATTGTATGTTAGGTACGTACATACAAGTAGGTGTAGGTGCTATCCGTTTGACAAATCGATAAGATGCTTTTTTTCTCCTCCTTTTCAATTTGACTGCTTGTTTCTCGGGTATTGTTTTACGTTTTATATTGTACGTGATGTATTTCTGCTTTCCAATTTATACGTAGTATAAGGAAAGCTTTGTGACGGTCGAAATTTTAGATTCCGAGATTTCAACGGATTTACACGTTTTGAGGTCCCAGGAACCCAAAAAAGTGGTTATCACGAAATGTCTGTCTGTCAGTCTGTCGTTCTGTCTGTGCGTCGATTTCCGGGCAAACTACTCGGTCGATTTCGATGAAATTCGGCATGTAGGCTCACAAAAATCATATCTCGGGACCATTTATTTTTATTTTGGGCTAACTCAATTTGGGGGGGTTTTATTCTCAAAAAACTCCAAAAAACGTCTAAAAAAATTATTTTCCAAAAACGACTCCAAAGATTTCTTTTAAATCCACATATATTGTAGTTGTTATTAATGTTGATAAAATGCGGGGGGTTGCTTGCCCCTTGATAGTTTGCTTCTGGGGGTAAAAAAAAAATAAAAATAACTAAATTTTAATGAAAAATGACAAAAAAATAATTTTTCTGCGAAAACTTTCTAACGATGATTTCTACCTTCAGGTATGTTTTAGGTGTTAAATTGAGTAACGAAATCGGACAGGTTGCTTTCCCAGAAAAGTATTTGGTTTTGTACAAAAAAATGTTTTTTTGAAAAAATTATAGAAAATTCACGCTCAAACTCATTGCGTGCCCTGCCAGGATTGCTGTGTGTTAATGTGTTGGTCTGACCTATCTAGAATTTACCTCACCTCCAGTGACGTCAGGTGGACAACCCCCCCCCCCCCCAAGATATCGGAAATTTAACCATAGGAAAATTATTTACCATGAAATTACTCATTATCTCTATCTACAAATTTCGATAAATTGGAAACCATGTTCGAATAAACTCGGACCGGTTCTTTGGACTTTGCCTGTTGGTAGCACATTATAAGCTTATTTATTTATTTATTATGTATTTATTATATAATACTCTATAATATGATAGTAAATAATTGTTCGGAGAACTAATTTTCGGCTGCTGCGCTTTTCAAGATCCTAATATCCCCAAAATTAAAAAAGTTACAAGTGCAAGGTTCACAGAGGGCTGAGATACAGATACCTGAAAACCCCGGAAAAGCCGAAAAAACGAACTATATACATAGATGAGTGACTGATCAAAATGTTTAGGCACTTCTACTGAACCTGGAAACCTGAAATTTTGCGTGTAGTTAGGTAATGTATTCAAACCAACAGAAAAATTATGAAATCCAAAATATCGGCAGTCATTTCTGATCTACAGCGCAAAATGTGCTCATTCCGAGCTTTTTCTAATATGACATCCGCTGGACCAGGAAACCTGAAATTTTGCATGTAGGTCGGTAATAGACTAAAACTAACAGCAAAGTTCCAAAATCCAAAATATTCGCTGTCGTAGCTGAACAACAGCGGAGAAATAAAAAACGAATGCGGCTTGTAGTTCTTAGATGCATGTTGCATGGTGTTGTGTGCTTTCAAGCCTTAATGCTGTTTTGTTGTTGCTGTTGTAGTTTCTGCTGCTGCTGCTGCTTCTGCTGTGGTTGTTGTTGTTGTTTCTATTGTTGCTGCTGCTGTTTCTGTTATTGTTGCTGTTTTTCTGCTGCTGCTGTTGTTGCATTTGTTGTTGCTGCTGCTGTTGTTGCATTTGTTGTTGCTGCTGCTGTTTCTGCTGTTGCTGTTGTTGTTTCTGCTGTTGCTGTTGTTTTTGTTTTTCTTGTTGTGATTTTCAAATCCTTCCCTTAACCTTAACCGTGGTGATTGCGACTTTGCATTAAAGATTGAGTCCTCAGCCAGCGTACACCACGGTGCTACCACTTAGCATACAAACAGCAGCGTCAGTCTAGCAGTTCGTCTATTTCCAATCGTACATTACGTGTGTTATATTAAAAGTATGATGTCACAAGTAGACCTAATGCAAAAAGTAATGAGATCCCAACAAAAACACTCCGTGTAAAAACGGGCCAAGTTCCTAACACCGATCTTGCAAATAGTTTCACCATTCAAAGTATTGAAATCTTAAATTTGGCCATGTTCTTTGGCCATTTAAAGACATGAGATAGGAATGAGGGCCAAGTTCATATAGGTCACAGGATTTTTCAAAATATATGGATGCGTTTTAGATAACTTGGCCTGGCAAATGATGTTTTAGGACTGTGCTACAGTGCAATAGTGCAACCTGGCAAATGACTCTTGTGTTTTAGAACTGTGTTATTCAAAAGCAGTCTCATTAATTCATTGTGAACCAATATTTCGATACCGTCATAGAATACAATCACTGAGTCGCCTATTCGTATGAAAATAAGAAGCTCCTGGTGAAGTTGTACTATTTTTTAGGTTAAAACCCAGGCCAAGTTATCTACAACGCAGCCATATATTTTGAAAAATCCTGTGACCTACATGATCTTGGCCCTCATCCCTATCTCATAACTTTAAATGGCCAAAGAACTTGGCCAAATTTAAGATCTCATTACTTTGAATGGCGAAACTTTTTGCAAGATCGGTGTTAGGAACTTGGCCCGTTTTTACACGGAGTGTTTTTGTCGGGATCTATAATTATCTATACTGTCACCGAGGCCCAAAACGCATTTGCCAAGCTGGCGCCCATATAGGATTGCTGATGTGAAATATGCATCCACTTCTCCGGATGTCCTAAAACTACCATTTCGTAAGACATAATCTCTATGTAGAGTACCACACTATTTATGCCATCCATTGGTAATTGAACATATCTAACTGTTAATTCCCTGGCCCAGCTAAGCTAAGTATTACTTTAACCCCGACGCCAATATCTGACAATGTCCAGCAGTCGAGAAACGTCATGCATAGTCAATGAGGCTGCAGGAGCCGATAAAAACCCTCGCCGCCGTTCTTCCGATGACAGATACGGCCCAATCCTGTCATGGCAATCACCATAGTACTTGTCGCAGCGGTTCTTGCAGCCTTCTGGCTCCTAACTTCGAAGACCCGCGGGGCCAAGGAGGCTCCAGGACCGTTTCGCTGGCCCATCATCGGCAACCTACCGCAACTCAGAGGCCGAGTCCCGTACCAGGCTCTGACCGCAATGGCACGCAAGTTCGGGCCCGTCTACAGCCTCCAGCTGGGTGCCGTACCCGCCGTTGTCGTGAATGGGTTGGACAACATCCGCCAAGTTCTTTACCACAAGGGGAACCATTTCGACTCCCGGCCCTCGTTCAATCGGTACCATCAGATTTTCGACGGAGACAAGGAAAACTGTAAGTACAATATTTTTTACGTAACTTCATATATTTCCTTAGTAATTTTAGCTGGATAAATTACCCCAACTATTTGTATCGTATTTAATGTATTGGTTATGAACGTTCTTCGCCATGTGATGAGTTTTTAAAGTGGGTTTCGCTTTCCCCGTGTTATTGTCTTTTATTTCATCGCACATGCTACAACAGGTTGGGGAGTACGCAAAAACTAAAAACTAAAAACAAATTATGTATGTATTTATAAGTCAAAGAAAGTAGGTATTTCTGTGAACAAAAGGGCAAAAAGGGGTGAAGGGGCAAAAATAGGTGAAAAGACTGCAAGGTTGGTTACCAAGTTCGTACAACAGTGTTGTTATTCTAAATAATTTTGGGAACCAATGAGCACAGGCAACCGAATATAGGTAAATTAATATTTCATAAAAGTTCAAATTTTTCTCCCAAGGGGGTGCCCCTGGGATCCCCCTCCCCCTCCGTCACTGTGAAAAAAAGACTTGACTAAAACACCCTGACAACTCTGGATACGGTAAGTTCTCAAAATTATCTGAACCCCCCCCCCTATCGTAATTAGAGTGTGTGTGTGTCGTGGGGGGGGGGGGGGGGGGTGACAATTCCTCCTGGACCCGAGCACCACTGCTTCTATTGAAAATTCCCCCCCCCCCCGCTTTTGAATAAGTAACAAAGAACCTGTTTTTGTCAGGAAGTCCCAATAACATGAACTGCATGGGGGGGGGGGGGGTGTAGCTCCATGACCCCTTAGAAAACGGTCAGCGTTAGCAATCAATCTTAAATTTTACCGTCAATTTCCTTTTCATATTCCATTTTCAACATGCCAAAGCTGGTCTCTGCTTGTCTAATATCGCTTGTAACCGGTGTAAGTTGTCATTGAAGACGTGTACCATCTTGCAATGGTCATAAAGTCTTGCAGAAACAATATAAATAATGTCCAGAACATCCATGGGGTCGTCGGTATTGGGCAAGGGACCACAAAGTGCCGTTCTAGACATTATTAATAATTAATATATTTTTTTTTAAGTTTGACCGTCCAGTCTTTGAACACCTTAATTATCAGAAATGTTTCTGTTTCCCGGCTTTGTTAGCTTGTTATGTCAAAAATTTGGTTAAAAACAAATAGGTTGAATTATTCTTACTACAAATGGTCGGAACTACCTCTAGAATAAAATAATAATAATTTAAATACGAGGCATCATATTCTGTACGAGCTCATTTCACTAGTAATATGGGTATAATTGGGCTAAGTACTCACGAATGATCAATAAGTTATTCCAATAGCCCTATCTTGAAATGGTTTCATGTGCCTTATAAAAGACGTTAGCAGATTTTTTCCAGATTAATATAAATTTACTCAGACTTAGTTGTGTATAAATTAGACATGCAATTGTACGAGTCGCAATACCAGTAACATGTGCTGCCTCATTGCATTTAAATAGCTTTTAAATTATCTGGTAGGTATTGTATGGTAAGCCAACCTTGACTTTCAAAATCAAAATATACAATATGTAGATCATATATAATAACGTATACTGTATGTATATTGCATGAACATTTTCCCAGAACCTTTCTTCACTGCGACACTTCTAATGCATGGACAACATTCATCCCGTTATAGGAATTACATTTAGTTCCACTTCTTGCTTTCTGTTGGAGACCGTTACATCTATTGGACATGGCTTTGTTAGATTTAATCAAATACTGTAAACTTTCACGCCGGAGTTAACTCACAATTACGACGTAGATTGAAGATGCAGAGGATTTGTCGAAAACTGCAGTAAACATCTTCATTCACTAAAAATGTAGATTGTCAGTAGATTCCGGCCAGGTCTGGATTGTATTTTATCATCAGAATAGATCGATATGGTTCTGAGCTTGGTCAGTTACCAGTAAGAAAGTCTTTAAGAACAGCCCATGACGGATTTGTTTTACTATCTAGATCGTACAATTTGTTTAACTTTGGTGATACAAATCTTTCGAATTGTGAGACCAAATTGGTAAACAAGCTAAATTGTTTTGTTTGTTTTGTTACAGCTTTGGCATTTTGTGATTGGTCCAATGTTCAACGCAAACGCCGCGATCTTTTAAACGATCACACGTTTCCGAAAGTCTATACTAACAATTTCAAGGACCTAACTAACATCATCAACGAAGAAGTTCGACAATTGGTTAAGGAAGTAGCCCATGTTAAACCTGAGATGACCAAAATCAATAAAAAGAAAGCGCTATTCAATTTTAACGAGGCGGACACTATTTTGTCGAAGAAAATGAAGAGACTTTTGGGGAACAAACATATTTCAACGTTTGTTCGCTTGCCAAGAATTGACGAAGTATCGGAGGATGAGTCTGCGATGCCAAAATCACCTGTGGATATTAAAGAAAAGCTGCTGGAGGCAACAGCGCAAATATTTCTCCGCTATTTTTGTTCCGTTAAGACTGAAAAAACCCAAGACTTTACTCAGTTCGTTAAAGATTTTGATAAAATATTTTATGAGGTTAACCAAGGATACGCATCTGATTTCTTGCCGTTCCTTGAAGGAGTTACAAATAATAACATCGATGATGTTCGGAATTGCTCTAAGAATTTAAGAAAATTTGTTGAAACTAATGTGATTAAGAACCGTTTGGAAACGCTGGAAAAAAATACCGAGGACAAAGACTACGTAGATTCTCTATTGCGAAATGTTAAATTTGGCGATGACATTCATCTGAGCCTAGACACAGCATTATTCTCTCTCGAAGACATTCTTGGTGGCCACTCTGCAATTGGAAATTTCATTGTAAAGATGATGACATTTATTGTGGACAATGAGGAGGTTCAGAATAGCATTATTAAGGAAATCGAAGATCTCAACAAGGATTTTGTTACTTTGGAGGATCGTGATAAAATGCCGTACACCGAATCTGTAATAATGGAGGCTCTAAGACTTGTCGCTTCGCCAATCGTTCCTCATGTTGCCAATCAAGACACGTTTGTATCAGGTATGTATTCTATTTTTCTGCTATAGTCGCACTCTATAGATTGATTGCAGGAGATATTTCCTTCTTCTCCTCCATTCATATCTGTCCTGGACCGTTCTCTTGAGTTTTAAGTAGATCCCGCACCTTATATCTTGCTTGAAATCACTGGGTACATCTTCCTTTGCCCTCAATGGTTCCTTCTACAATGGTGTTAAGGTGTCCTTCATGTCTGATGCTGAGCAAGGGCTGGATCCATCTGGCTATTCTCATGGATTTGGTGGTTATTGAAGACCTTCCTTCTTTTATTCTTTGAAGCAAGCATCCCTTCTTTTGCCATTTGCTGATATATGTTTTCCATCGCCTACCCTAGCTACGGCAACGTTCTCAAATTAATAAACATAAACTATTTAGGTACTGGTATGTAGCCTAATAATAAACTAGCAAAATCGTTTATTGTATTCAGCTAGGTGGCCGAAAAGGTTACTTTAGAACTGGTAGAACAGTCCTTACTATAACTGGAGTTATGATTTCGCTTCGCTTCGTTATGGTCAACAAACCCTATCCGATCGAGATTGGACCGTGATTCGTACCAACGGGCTATCAGTGCGCTGCTAGGTCCTGTTGATTCTTCTGTTGCCGGTGTTATGGACGGACTTGAAGAGGTAGAATGAATAAATTGAGCTAATCTAATAAACTTTTTCTTTTGTTGCAGAATATGCTGTAAAGAAAGGCACAGTAATTTTTCTTAACAATTACGATCTGAATATGTCACCCGAGCTTTGGGATGAGCCCGAAAAATTTGAACCTCGACGATTTCTGGATCCCATCACTGGAAAACGAATGAAACCTGCCCATTTTCTGCCTTTCGGGGGTGGAAGAAGGTCCTGTATGGGTTACAAATTGGTTCAGCTTGTCACCTTTACAATCCTGTCTAATCTGGTACTGAAATTCAACATCAAAAGTGTCGCTGGAGAAATCTACAAGGACGTCCCTATTGGAAATCTAGCGCTTCCAGCTGAAACATTCAAATTTAATTTTGAAGCCCGATAATAATATATACGTATATTATATACACATGAATTAACGAATCATTTCTTTCCTCCTGAGTTCTGACCATTACAATTTATTTAAATGTTCTCATTAACATTTACATAGTCCTTCAAATTTAAGAATATTCAGGAAGTATACTATATTTACAGATTCGAACAATATAACTAAGTACATAGGATATTTATATTAGGACTACCCGCTTTCATTATTTAGGCATGCTATCGCCCTTTTATGAAACGGGGAAATTAATAGGCAGAATTTGAATTCTGAGGTGTTCTTTAATGAGTGTATCATTTGGTTGGCTCATAACAACCCTGAAATCATAATTTAAGATTGTGATAAGAGATTAAGATATAAAGATACATTAGCATAACTCACAATGTTATGAATGGAATAATTGTCTGGAATGTTAAGGAACACATTTCCAAATATTTTGACAACTAAGAATATTTTTGCATGAAATTAATTAATTTCTTATTCCACAGCCTCAAAGCTATGAAAGTAGTCAGATTTATTAATAATACAAGCTTTCGTAGAAAATATACATTTTCTCATCTGAACCAATATTGTCAAAAAAAACCAATTAAGTGCATTAAACGAATTTTATAGTATAAAGGTAAATCAGTAGGGGAAATAGGCAGCTTTTAGAGAAAGCATGCATTATTCATAAATTTTTCATCTTACCACATTCATAACTTATCAGCTGTGGAGAAAGAAATCAATTAAAAAAAAAATACATGACCCTTACTTGTTTAAATAATATTTTGAAATCTCCCCTTTGATTAGATTACATTTTTTATGACTAAAATGAAATAAAAAGTAAGAAAATATCAGGTTCAAGGGTGGCAAATTCTTGGTGTCAATTTTTTTAACTTTTGTCCTTTGACTATTTTCTGCGCAATCTCCCGGAAGTTGACTTTTACAAAATGTAAGAATCTCATGAACTTTATAATAAGATTTCAATTAACATAATGTTAATTTGTGAAGCTGCTGTAACAAATATAATGCGCATGTTTGAACAAGTGTCATCCTACCGCAGACTCGATGGGTAGCATGAATAAGCAAGGCCGTATCCAGAAATGTTTTTCGGGGGGGGGGGGGTCCACCTCAATATATTTAAAACTCCAATCTATCTATATCCAGTGTACGCTACAAATATTGGGGGGGGGGGGGTCCAGGCCCCTGGATCTCCCCTCTGGCTATGGCTTAGTAAATAAGTGAATAACTATACACCTACACGAAGTTCAACTTTTTAATAGGTATGTAGGTATTTTCTTCATACACAGTAATGAGGTAATTTAACAGAAGTATTACAATGCTTGTACTAAAGGGGCTCTGTAGTAGAATGGTTGGACACAGTCCCAGGCCACGGTGTGGGCCCATAGAACAGGGGACCTCCTGATTATAGCGGATACCGAACCACTTGGGAAACACAGTAAAGTCACACGATTAGTTCGGAGGTGACCAAGACAAGTCCTACCATGTTTCCCTACTGGCACTGTGCACACGACCAAGTTGTCTGCATCTTTGAACCTGCTCTAGTCCGCTGGATTCAACTTGGTATGGCGGCCGGCTTAAAGGGGCTCTGACTCACTACTGTCTTCTTCTTCTTCGAATGCCTCTTCTATCGAAGATTGGCGATCAACATGGCAATTGTAGGGAAGTACCATATATACTGTACTTTGGACTCCCCAAAAAAAAGTATTTAGAATATTGAATATAGCTTAGTCACGACGACTGTACACTTGGGAATTGTAATGCAGTGTTTTCCTGTTGCTTTCTGCATCCTTATGCCGTTGACTCTTCATTGAGTGTCTCCGCCTTCGGGGTCCAACCCCAGGACAGACAGGTGCCCTATTAGTGGTTGCTTATTTAGTGGCGGCAACTAATCGCCCCGTCATATTGTCATCCTCGGGCTACTGTGACTACCGTGCCACCAGACTTCCCACCACACCTTCCGATTATGCCGCTACTTGGTCGGCGAATTTATTGGTTATATTCGCAGCTATAGCCACCATATCTGGTGATTTTTTTGCTATCTGCCACCTCTGACCCCACTAGTAGCCTGCAGCTCAGCCCTTGTTATGCCATAATTGGCCTTAAAGAGAAAATTGGAGGGGGAAATGCTGCACAAGTGTAAAAGTAGAACATAATCCGTGAAATATATCCGTGTGGGACGGAGAATGAAGAAAAAATAAGGAAAAAATAATGCCAATATGATTTAAGATTTATTTTATTTTTTCACGCCTAACCAAAGGTAGACGAACAGCCAGACATTGTTAACATGATAGGAAAGGGATACTAATCAGTCACATCAACGATAAAATTATCCACCATAAACGTTTTTGCCTCCAATGTAATTTCTTAACAACAATTTACAAAAATTACATTAAATTACATTTTTTTGAAGTTTCCCGCAAAAATTTAAAAGCCTAAAATGTTTTTAAATTTTAATTTTTGACGTTTGGTCGCACAGAGAAATCTTATTCAGAGATTATATTTTTCGGAAAATGAGTTACAAGCATAAAAGTAAGGAAATAATGTGAATTTTTAATAGAGCTAACAATACGAATTTCCGATAGATACATTATTGTTCTGCTCTACAAGCTATACTTCTGCACTAATAACTTCTAAATTTGATTTACGGACGTTCAGTCGAGATTCGTGACTTTGGATAGATTGTGCACAACATTAAAAAACGCCGTGGCACTACAACCTACAACCTACAAAAACTGGAGAACCCCTCTCGTGACCATTGCTCCATTTGGGGTGCTGCGTGGTTAGTAACATGCCCAGTAGCGGCATTTTTTCCTTAACAGACATGGTAAGGTATCCATTAAGTTTGGGTTGAAAAGTGGACACCCCTCTACCAGTCATTTATTTTTCTTTAAGTTATTATTGTTGAGATGACTGGCCTAAGTTGGGGTCAAAGTATTGTATGGTTTCATTCAATAATGCAACGGTGTACTGCCAAATAGGTTTTTTTCAATCTCGAAATCTCAGAAGGTTCAAATGTAAACATGGGTTAACCAGGGGGGAGGGGGATAATTATTATTAAAGTCAAGTTTGTTTCAGCTAAATATAACTTCTTGAATCTTTAATTATTTTAATGTATAGCTAACTAATTTATGCTTCCCATAAGCCTACCAAAATTTCCACTGAATATATTTACGTTTTTCTCAAAATTTTGGGGTAGAAGAGGTCAATGGTTTCATATGAGCACCCCCACCCCGTTTTTAGTATTAAGTTAGCTCTACTATGAAATTATTGTAACAAGTTTTTTTTTATATTTTGATCCACAGTGCGCCAAACTTATAAAATTAGAGGCAAAATCGATAATTAAAAGAAAACACAATTTTCCCCGCAATCACACTGAATTCGAAACATACTTTTAATGAACTATTCAATTACTGCGCCTAAAAGTTACTCAATTTCATTCGATTTTGAGTAATTTCAATGTAATTTCATTCTTTATCATAGATTCATAATGAAATCAAATACTGTTTGGCGCAATTTCAAAAGTTGTTATTGAATATTTGTGGTGGAGGCAATTAAGCACTTTAGGACAATTTACTTAATAATAGGAACTTAAAATTAAACAATATCATAATTCGCAATTTTCAACCACTATATGAAATTATGATGCTCGCAACAATTGTTTTTAGTTCAATTTGAAAAAAATTATAATTTTTATCAATACCAATTACACAGAATCGTGGCTATATTTCTCCAAAACCTTCAGAATTTTGTAAACGAAAAAAACTATTATAAATGACCGAGTGGTTTAGAAAGTTGAACATCATATTAACGGAAAATTAATCAGTGTTAAGAATGCAACTTGAATAAAGAAGTAAGAAACATTGACAATTAATTATCTAATTGTATATGTAGAATACATATAGTGATTACGGATTGAACATGATAAACTTAAAAACTATGGATATTGGTTTACGCTTTAAAATGCCATGAAGAGCAATTTTTCACCTATGAGAGTTCACACAGTCTATATTGAGAAGGCGGACACTAGTTTAGGCTAAATTACATTGAAATTGATAAAAGAAACATTCTTAAGTTAAAACATCACACAATTCTTAAGAATCACAAGTGATTGTAACATATATGAAAATTGAGTTCAACTCAGAGTTTGATAATTCTAATAATTATAACCTTTTTACTTTTAAATGTGCTTTGAAAACAGTCGTTGTAAGGTTGAAATAGGAAGAGGATTTAGGCTATTGAGTCTTGATTGATGGGAAAGTGAACCCTTAAACGTTTCGTTTAAAACAATATTTGGTACATTCACAGACACAATCGACATTTCGTAGGTTGTAACTGAGTATATCGACCGTAGCTGCAGGCATAGAGCAGGTACCAAGAACTTATTCCCAGAGTTAAAAATATTAATAACAGATCTTCTAAAATCGTTTTGTTTATATTTTCAAACCCAGGATAAGTTAACTTGACGCCCCGTGCTATGCCTTCTGGTGACTTCCACTTTCGATATTCACTTTTAAGGCGGGTATTCCACATACGTCAATCAGCAATGAAAAATTGAAAAATGACGTAACAATGACGTAAATTGACGTGGTAGCAGAATTTTTAGTATGTCTTAAATGTCTGCTAAAACGTCATTTTTCAATTTTTCATTGACGATTGACGTATGTGGAATACCCGCCTAATCAAGGCTGGCTCATAGTGGGCTATTTTTGAAAAGTTGGTAGCTTAAACATTTTAGTGAGAACTAGCAACTCAGGAATAGTGCCTGAGAGTAATTGCTTACCATTATCTTCTTGGTATTTCGGTAGGTATTTGAAATTATTCGTAGTTGCACACTACATGAAAGCATTTCAACAAACAGTCTAACCACATATGTAGCCTAATTTTAGTGAGAAAAAAAAGAAAATTCCTCATAGACAACATCATGTCTGTAATAATAATCCAAAGGGTAAACGAGAAGATAGATTTGCGTATATGCGGGCTTTGTTGTAAGCTTAAGGCACAGATTTTAAAATATTTGGCAAACAAATAATGACTGAATCATTTTGGTGAAATTATTTATTTTCTCGGTCTGTAGTCACAATGATTGACCAGATAATATTTTTTATTAAACGTACAAGCTTTCGCAGTAAATTTAAGTCACCTGAAGCTTTATTATAATCTAAAGGAACACGGTAAAGTGCTTTATACTGATTTTATGTAATAGTAGTAATTGAATCGATTACATTAATCAGAAATTTGAATTTTTTATGTATTTTTCATGTGATCATTTTCATTCATATCTTTGCGGCTGCAAAACGTGGAATTAATTAATTTAAAAAAAGACTAGGATAGTTGTTTACAAAATATTATGAAATCTCTTCCTTAATTAGCTAAATTCCAAAAATTAAGGAGTAATTTCGAAATAACGAATAGTTTTAATGCACCTTTGGAAAACTAACGTAGTCATAAGTGCTCAATTATTTTACTTATTGCACAATACTTCATATAGAGTATAATGTGAGAAGTCAATTGTGCTAGTATTATATTAAATAATAATGATAAAAAGGTTATTAACCAGGTATAAGAAAACATGGTAGGGAATGGAAATAGATAACGAAAGTGAATAACAGGTTAAGGATGAAATCAACACAGTCAAACACAACGATAACATGAACTTACAAGGATGTAAAACTTTAACATCAAGTTACAATTCACTAAGGAAGAATTAGCTAAAGGTAGAAAAGTTAATAGGTACATAACAGGTATAAAGATGAAAGATCGTTTAACAATGCAGGGAACAGAGTTACTTTTTGTTAATTTGTGTTACGTTGAGTTACGTTTTAATGTTGTATAATGTTCTAGTAATATAAGTAATAAGAAATACATATACAGTTGGTATCGCAGCTGTTAGTTATTGGTACCTATTTTGTAAAATCTTACTATAGGTAGCCAATAATCGGAATTTTGATAAAAATGTAAGTACGATCGTATTGTATTAGAAACATCACATTAAATCCAATATTACAATACAATAATTTCATTATTAATTCTTTAATGACAATTTCTTTATGAGCTGTAATGTTTACGGGGTTAAGGGGACGTGGGCCCCAAATCTGATGTTTTTATTGAATTATTAATTTTTATTAAATTTACCAAGCAAGTTATTACAGATTATGTCTATTCAAGTTGTAGAAGAATTGTCATATGTCATATTTTGAGGTTTTAATTTTGTATAATATATTATAACACAAACAATTAAAAATATCCCATAAATGAGGCATCCACTTCAGGGACAGTCAGCTGGGCGTGACTGAAGTCCAAAAAGAGCTGAGACAGCTGAGCCAGCTGGAGGGAACCTTGAAAGGAACCAATAGAAGGGGGTGACCAAAGAAGGAATTCGTGGATCAACTGAAGGAGGACGCAGGAGTTCAAACGTACCAAGAAGAGGAAGGCGCAGGACGGAGAGAGCAGAGAGAGCTGGAGGATGACATGCAAGCAGAGGCGTAAAGTTTTAGAATGATGGCGGGGGCAAAACTAGGTAGACCTTATGACGTCATCGGGCAGGATTTCAGGAAAAATTGAAAATATAAGAGCAAAATAGTAGGGTTTTACACATTTTAATAGTTGTAAAGTATAACTGTAGATTCTACAAAGCTAAAAAAGGAATGCTTATATTGATATTGCTGCAAACGGGACCATGAAGTATGAACCACGCGTCTTACAATGCATAGCCCCCCCCCCCCAAATGAGCTGGGGGGGGGGGCAAGTTCGACCGACCGTGCCCCCCCCCCCAACTTTACGCCCCTGCATGCAAGGATTGGCTGCCAACCAATCGTTGGGATTCTTCAGAAGAAGAAACAATAATGTTCAATGACATTGCGTATCTACGCCCCTAAACTGTATGACAAATTTGTATTTGTCGTTGTTGACGTTGAAAGAAAGCCTATTGTTTCTTTGATGGCTCAATACTGTTCTTATCTTACGGTGATTTCTTCATGCGTAGTAAAGTTTCGGGATTGAGGTATTGTATGCTAGCCGGAGTTGTCAAGACGCACTTGTTCTCTTAGAAATCTCAATTCTATAAATTTCCATAAATTTTATTTTAAGACGTATTTTAGTAGTCGACGTAAGACTTTGTCAATACGTAGTAGGTCTACATAAGAAATGAGGCAAGTATTAGGCATCTGCAATAGTAAGTGGGTACGTTCTAACTTTAGACTATATATTGCAGTATGTGTTTACTTTGAGTGTTCAATCCGTTAGTGTGGTTTAGTAATCCGTACGCAATTCAGTTAGTAATAATTTATGTCAATGTGTAATACAATATACTGTATGTGGGCTCACATAGGAGATGCAAGTATTAGGCTTCGTAAGTGGGTACGTTCTAACTTTAGACTATATTGCAGTATGTGTTTACTTTGAGTGTTCCATTTATCCGTTATACCGTAAGTTTGGTTTAGTGGTCAATTAAGTACGGACGTAAGTAAGTAAGTAAGTAAGAAGTTATGCCAATATAATATAATATATGCAGGCTTACATAGGAGATGAGTCAGGTTGTAGGAGTAGCAAGTACTAAGTATATCTTCTATCTTCTCTTATCTTCTCACTTTGGTGATGACCCCCTATTTGAGTGATCCATCCATTCGTTAGGGTGGTTTAGTTGTTAACAAAGTCATTATTTATTAATTTAAACATGTTATTTCCACTGCATTATTAAATGTCTCCAACAATAAACAAGTGCAGACTGGTGAACCCTCCGTATACAATGCAATGGGCCATCGTGCCCGGTGAAATGAAAATCACACATTTCATGACATTTTTGAGAAAAGCAGAGCAGAAAAGTTAAATACTACATATTATTGGAAAGTTACAGTTCTTTCCATTTCTTCAAAACTTTTCAGCATTACAGTAATTAAGACAGAGAACAAATTAAAGATAAAAAGACTCAAGAAGACGTCATTTTTGAAGGTACTAAAATGTACATATATACTAATAGTAATACAATAATATAACTAGTAATTATGAATGCAATTATCATTTTTACGATCAACTTAGCGACCTATTGGGGGTAAATAATTACCTGTTAGGATACACAATCCGATGTTCACCTGTCATTCAGAACTTAAGCAAACTTTTATTAATGGGTAGGTACTGAAACTATCGTATTTTCATTGCCTAGAAATTTTTTGAACTAGAGAATTAAAAATCTTCAAAGTTTGAGTGAGACTCTGAATTTCATGAAAATATATTTAGATTTTTAACATAATTTTATTTGACAAGGTTTGGCCAAGCAAATTCCTATCGATCATCGATAGGTAGGTACTGATACTGTCGTATTTTCATTGCCTATCAATATTTTGATCTAGAAAATAAAAAATCATTAGAGTTTAAGTTAGACTCTGAATTTCATTAAATATGAATTGATAACATAATTTTAGTTGACAAGCTTTGGCCAATAAAATTCCTAACAATCATCGGTAGATAGGTACTGAAACTGTCGTATTTTCATTATCTAGCAATATTTTGAACTAGAGACTTAAAAATGCTTAGAGTTTGAGTTAGACTCTGGATTTAATGAAATACCGTATAGATTTTTAACATAATTTTAGTTGAAAAGCTATCCAGGCTATTGTATCTTTGATAGTCTTAATTTAATTAATTCAAATTACAAAAAGGTAATTTTTTCTTTGCATTTTCTACTAAGGAATCACAAAATATAGCGCATTTGAACTCATGCGAATTAACCACACGGTGTCTCATATCACTAATTCCCTATGTGTATTAAAGGTTTATTTTGCATCCTTATAGGTTATTATGCATTATCTGGAGTATTAAGTAGTGCATAGTCTTCATAATTTAAATTTTAAAATTGAAAACTTATTACGAAACGCGACAAATGAAAAAGTACCATTTACAGGCCACCTAGATTCCCGTCGAGGTAAGATTCCCCCAAAGTTTTTGATAAATTTATAACATCATAGTCTGAAAACACATCAATTGAGGCAAATATTATTTTTGTAAATGACAAGAAACTTTGGAAAGAATATAGATAATTCATAACGTCTTCTTGGTCTCATCCATTGGCTTACCTAGGCTAAGCAATAGCATTGTAAGTTAAGTATCCATGTACGGTACTACCAAAAAACGAACAATTTCATTAATGCGTACTACATTTCTGTAAAGAAAAACGGCTACAATATACGGTTAGTTATTATTAATTGTGATTTTATCAAATGAAAAATTAACGCAAATAATTGACAAAAACCAATAATTCAACAGAAACTTGGGTTCAGTTGATCACAACAAAAACAAAGGGAGATGAAACTTAAAGAATGAGTTTATTTAACAAAACATTGCAAACCGTGAACAGGGCCCCTATGAAATGAAAACGTTGGATTAACAATAAACTTAAAAAGTTTGGGGCTATTTGTGTTTTTTTGTGTTAAGAACATTTGAATGAAAATGATATTTTTGTAGACTTTGTGGCATAATAGCTCACCTATTCGGTTGTAACTCTCTTCACTTGCGTTATCTTAGGCGCTATTCTGTTAAGTAGGGGGCGGGTTTTTCAATTATTGTTTGAGTGAGTAACGTCTAAGCGTTAGAGCTTGCGACGCGTTTGGGCTATGGCTGAGCGTAAAACTACGTGAAAACGCAATTCTACGCCGATTAATTTGACTTTCAGGAAGTGAAAGACAAAATTGTAAGAAGAGCTGTGCTCTTAATGTGAAGTCCGGGCTATTGCAATCTATTAATAAGTTGTCATCATCGGTTATATCGCTGTCCAATTGATTGGTTTCAGTGTACAAAGTTAAGATTAGTTTCTACCTTAGTTCCTATAGTATGTATTATCCTATGTACAGTTGCATTTGAGTCTTACACAATTATAAACATCAAAATTTGTCTATAACACTAAAATCAACAGCTAGATTATGTATCATTATCGGTTGATTAATCGACTGACAAACTTCATCGTACGTTTTCGGGAACACTCTACTTCGGAAACTGTGCAGTGTTTCGCCGAAAAAAAATGAAGCCTTATCAGGGTAACGCGTGTAAGACAAAATTTGATGTCCATCAACAATGTTTCAAAATGCAATTTGGGCTATTGTAGAAAATGAAAATTATTCCATTAAGAAATTAAAAACACGAAGAACAAAAAATGTTGTATTATGTACAACGCAAATGAGGTGCCTTCAACAATTTTCAACATTTGATTATTTTTTTTATAGATTTTGTTATTTTCTATCGAAATGCCAAAACTGTTGAAAGCCATTCACGTGTTTGGGTTATTGCTGAATTTTGTTATAAATTATTTGCATGATGTGCACTTAAATGCTGCTAAAGTAAATTCTTTCAGAAGAAACTTATGTTCTATCTTGTAGAGAAATCAGTTTCATAATGAAAGAAAACGACAACATTAAGCACTTGGGCTATTGCAAACTTAAACAATAAGTTAATTTATGTTTGAATGAAATACATATTACAAAACTAGGCAAGAAAACACTCTTGTTATTAATATTTTCTTAAAATTTTTTGTAAACTTTTGTGATCTAAAATACAGTATATATAGTGGAGAATTTTGTAATTGCCAGAAATTTGTACCGATCGAAATTTAAATCTTGAGTTGTAATCTTGTCATGTTTATTCTAGAATTATGGTAGCATCGGGCTGATGCCATGGAAATATGCCGAAATATTAAATCTAAGTATTTCATCCGGTAAAGTCTACACTCACGTTACAAATAAAAATGAAACTATAAACACCGGAGACCGGAGGGATCGAAAACAGAAAACATCACCAAATTGATAACGTTCTTATTGGATGCGGCAGGGTTGTATAGGTAAGTGATAATATGCAAAAACCAGGATTTAAATCTTAAAAGTATGGGCTACTTAAGTGCTACTGCTATATGTTAAACGTGGCTATGTTCGACATATTTCTAACCACATGGATTCATTAAAAATTGACGAAAACGAATGTAGGTTTTTGAAGAAAATTAAAAACTGTAACTGGGAACTTGTCGTTCGAATGGTTTAAAGAAGAAATAAAGGAGTTGGAAGTCAGGAGTTACAGGGTATAAAAATTAAATTATTGCAAATACAACTCAGACTTGTGCGTTCTGCTAAGATATAATTAATGTCCGTGTTGCTTAACAAGCCTAGTGTAAAGGTATTCAGTAACCCATAGCCTAATAGTCTAATATATTTAGTTCAGGAAATTTGACAAACTCAGTAGCGTGCCATTTGCTAGCTAAAGTAAATTCGTGTCGGGGTGGTACTACCCGTGGTACAGGAGTTTTCAGGTTGCATCAACAGCCTCCTGTTTAACCTATCGACAGTCAGGGAAGACTGCCGGGACCGCCGGCTTTACATGCCCTCCGAAGCATGGTAGTCAGAAGATAAATAATTGTACCACTAGAAAATTTTGGCATTCGGGTGGGACTCGAACCAGTCACCTTCTGGATGATAGTCCGAGTCGTTACCTCTACGCCATTCTGACTACATATTTGCTAGCTCAGGGTTCCCAATATCTAGTCGAATTTCTATGTGAACCTAGGGCATTAACCATGTTATTATTCGCATTACTATTGGTTGAGTTGGTGATTGAAACTATATGTTTGCAGTCAACCTGAAACAGTATTGGCTATGGGCTTGATTTGTGATTTGAGGTACATAAATTAACACTTTAATATTTCAAAATCAGAATTGGAACTCGTGAAATAATTTTTAGTGTGGGCATTCAATACACGAATGTGTTTAGGCCAAAACATGGGACCAGTATTATTAGTTGAGATGCAACATTCAAGGTTTACATAAAATGTTTGAGGCAAAATGGATTGGCGCATAAAATTAATGACGTCCTTAATGTACCATTCACCATAAGTGAAAGTGTTGTTTATTTTCTACCACAAAGGAGAAGACATTTTTATATCCATGTAATGTAGTAAAATTTAGTTGTTAATGATTTTTGGAACAACGTTTGTTGTAATTTTTAGCCTAATTTTAAAGGGTACACATAAGGAACATAATGAGAAACTTTATGGCTTGGCGTTTGACAACACGGACTGTCTTAGCTAAATAGCCTATCATGGAGTAACAAATTGCTTACTCAGTGCTATTCAATCCTCTACTAATCAACAGAAATAACAATTTGAAAATAATAATCTATATGAAAAAAAAGAGGTGTCAGTCATTGTCATTCACGCAGATGGGTTTTAGTGTAAAAAGCATTCAAAACAAAATATCTCAATGGTTGTTAAACATTACTTTTGGTTTTGAGCACAATTTTTTCATCACTAACACCTATTAGTTATTACCATTATTAGTTGTGTTAAAATTACTACTTAGTTATACAAATAAATGGCGAAAGAAAGCTTAATGTTTCTATTAAAAAATATGTTGTAGGTAATATGCCAAATGATTTGTAACTTAACACACCTTACAGTCTTTTTTTCCTATAGAGGCAGTAACGAGTAACTAAATTTTAACAATTTGACCAAAAAGGTTTTAGTTAAGGTGATAGTGTTATATTTTTGCAACATCCACGCTCTTAGAGAAAGACCAAAAAATATATAAAAAAGTAAAGAGATAACAATTTTAAATATAGGGAAAACGAAAAAATAGTAATATTGCAAACTTTAGGAAAACCACAGGGGGTTATACTATATTTTGTCATCACATGCATTCATTTATTTACAAGCTTAGCATGATATAAATATTATCTACAAAATACGGTGGTTTTAATGTGGTATTCAAAAAGGGAACAACTCCCTTTTTGATTAGTTTTCAACATGTGTTGTTAACTTAACGTATGGTAATATTTATTTACAGGAAAATGTACAGCTGAAACTTTTCGTTTTCATTATAAATAATTTTGAACCTATTTTTAAAGTAAGTTTTCCTAGTAATATATTTTATTTTTTGTAAATCACAGTTTTCTTAAATGTGTATGTATAGTAGTTTTATTTGGGCTATTGTAGCCACCGGTTATGATAAGACTGTATCGATGACTCCCTCATACGAAAAATACTCTATATTGTGTTCGGGCGTAATTTTCATATGATCGAGTCCTTTGTATTAAGTGTATTAACTGTATTGCGGTGTCTGGGGGAACAGTATGGGTAAAAAATAAATTTATTATCGAATGGTTATAATCCGAAACATGTTTTGGATATAAATTAACAACTTAAAAACAATCTGCACTCTAAAATTCTCTTTTTGATAGTGTCCGAAATATTTTTATTCACTTATAAAATATTTCATTTTTTGTTTCGTCGAAATACACAAATTTTTGCCATCAAAAACTTGGACTCATGGTTTTTGGAAATAATTATCATTAAAAGTAAGAAATTTATTTTTTTATATATAAATGGTAAATATTCGGGGTAAAGCCGTAAACGTTGTCTATAAAATGATCAGTCGTGCTTATTGGCATTGCATGAGATCTCATGTACAGTGGCTAGGTCAGAAAGAAAGAAAAAGAAAGACAATTTACGTTTGTTTAAGATTTGGTGAATTTTACTACCTTACAATTTTGAGCAGAAATGCAAGTTTTTTTCTATTATTACATGCCTACGAAAAATTGGAAAAAGCCAGTGAAAATAGATATAAAACGATTAATAAATAAATAAATATAAAATCCGTAGGAAGTTTTGTTTATTTATTTACTTTTCCTTTCAATATCAACTCTTCTCACATTACGATAAGTCTGCTAATGAACGGGAAAACTTGAAATGACCAAATAGAATCCAAGAGAGTGTAATTTTAGGAATTTGGAATGAAAGTAGCATGGCTGTAATATACTACAGCACTTCATTTAGAATTTATATTTTTCTATAGTATGGAAAGAACCCACTCTTGTTTAATGCATTTATATATGCAATACGTCTTTGAAAAACAAATCATGGAGCTAATTGTTAGCAATGCTTATCCACAAATTGAAAATTTAGCTATTTTTAGAGACAAAGTGGCAATGAAGCAAACCACGCAATGCCCATTACAGTTAATTGTTCAGGAGAGTCAAAAAACGGTAGCTAAGTGCTTTGTGATTGCATACTAACCCAATATTTGAACTAGTTTTACCCTGGGTTATGACAGAACTAGTTTTTGGATAATAAATTCAATGGGTAGATTTCCGTCCTCGCCAAAAACCCAATTTCAAAAATGTGTGGACTTTGTCACTCACTTTGTCCACTCCATTGCTAAAGTTGGTAATTGAGACTGACCTAAAAATATCTAATGCCTAATTTGGTTTTTGTAGTGCTTCATCATATGTGGATATCTGGTACGGTAACAATAATTTGGATAACAGTTTCCAGTTCGTATCAAACTTTGCAATAGCCAATGAAGCAGTTTTCCATTTCGACTGTGACAACATTTAAGAGTCAAAAAAATAAAATCCTTACAAATTAATGATAATAGCTGAATTTTCATGTGTTATTGGAGGTCGGATTCGGGTTGACAGGGCTATGAGCAGCGTTACCACCATTGGAAGCGTTGACTGCGTTCAACGAAAATCCAAGAGCTCGCGGGTCGCCATGAAGCCGCAGGGCTTGTTCTAGTCGTTGCTCCTGAAGTCGAAGAGCTTCTGACAAGTCTGGACTAAGTTGCGAGTGAAGATTCCCCTGTAGTCTGTCTCCATTCGCAGCAGCTGCTGCCTGACTAACAGCCAGCCGGAGCGCCGCCTCTGCCTGTGTCCGGAGAAGAACTTCCGCTGCCTGCTGTTGCATTCTGAAGACATTCTCATTCTGTTGCGCGTTCCCCATCGGGTTGTCCATGTATCCAGATGATCGCAAAGCATTCAGCGATTCAATGTTCCTTATATTTTCCAGGTTCGCTCGCATGGCACTGGCTAGCTGCTGAGCATGTGCAGGTGACATATCGTTCCTAGGAGAGATAGCCGGTTCATGCTTGACTAAATGGGGCGATGCATTGTTATTGTTCTCCGTGGGAGGCGTGTTACGCATGATAAGGTTTGAAGGTGTCATTTGCTCCATGAATTTGTCATTTTGGGGCTGCTGCTCAGTCTCGTTCTGCATATTCTGCGCTTGGACAATTGCGTTCAGCGCGGCCATTCTGTTGGGAATATCCGGGTACTCCATAGGTGTGGGAGTGCTGGGACGCACCGTTGTCATGTTCGGACTTATGTGAGACAAGTCGACCTTGGTGTTGTTATTGTTGTTAGGAACATTGCCACCTGTGTCGCTGCCGGTCGAAGAAAGATGTTCGATGGAGGACGAGTCGCTAGGAGTAGGAGATGGGCACATGGAATTGCCCGTTTGACCTGAAATGTTCAAAACAATGTTTTAAATCTATTGTACCAAGGCAATTGAGCCTAGTAAGCGTTTATGGCTTGCCTTATTACCAAGACTTATGTTACCAACCATGCGGGGTATGCTATCATATTTTAAGCCCTTCATCCTCTAGGATCGACCAAATTAATATATTATACACCGGTGAGGGGTGATCTCTGTATTAGAAGAGAGTAAATATATACTGTGACGAAGCAGTAAAATCCGAGATGATAGGCTGTGGTCGTTCTGAAAGCGTACTTCCAAACGTTTCGTCAACATCTGGGGTCGAGATCTTCAGTGGAACTGCGTATACTTCTAAGATTGTATCTCGGAGGCTCAGTAGCAACTGAGTTGAGGAAGTACGCATATAGGACGACCAGAGCGTATTATCCCGGATTTTACTGCTTACGTAACTCACGTAACTCCGGCCGTAAAAGCAAGCCTTTGTAATGATATTGAATATATAGGCCAACTGGTATCATATAGATATTTTCTATTGATCGCTACTAGTAGCTACAACAGTAGCCTTGTACTTTTAATTTCTTACAGTAAATAAATCATTAATTTTCTGCCTCACCTCCTAAACCAAAGCCACCCGCATTGCTCGCGGCCACAGCAGCAGCTAGAAGACTTTCGCGTTCACGGCGTTCGGCAGCAGCTCGACTGAGAACGTACTGCGCTGCGAATTGATGCTTAGGGTCCATACGCATGTGCTCCATGTGACTCAGCAGCCCTGGTAATATTGAAAATTAGGATTAATACTAATCAACCTCAAGAATAAATCGATTGAACAGGCAACTAGGTAACCTGAAACCAATAACAGATTTAAAAAAACATGCAAGCCACAAATATTTCTGATTTTTTTTTATAATATGGAACTGATACCTAGGTAAAAAACACAGTAATAGATTCGCGTAGTTCTTGCTTATAATAAAATTGAAAAGCTTTGTAAAAATATTAGGGCACAGTTGCATAATCATGTTATTGAAGGAGTTGGCCTCTTTTACAGGTTTAATACTAATTATTCAATTGTTATGGAGAAAAAATCCGTGCATCCAAGGCCGTAGCCAAGGGGGGGTTCATGGGGGTTCAAACCCCCCCCCCCCAAAATGAAATGGCTTGATAATAGATAGAATCGGATTTTGAGAGTAAAAATAAACACCACCATGTAATATCCAATGAAATTTCTGAAAGAAACAGAAACTAACACACTTGGGCCTAGTGATGAGTAGTGGAAAGTATCGCCTTCTTCTTATGATTAACCAAGCATGCATAGAACGAGTGAGGGCTCCTGGCAGAAGAAGAACAACTAGGTAGACAAATCAGACCTGCCGCCATACCAAGTTGAATCCAACGGACCAGAGCAGGCTCAAAGCTGCAGATAACTTGGTCGTGTGCACAGTGCCGGTAGGGAAACATGGTACGACTTGTCCTGGTCACCTCCGAACTAATCGTGTGACTTCACTGTGTTTCCCAAGTGGTTCGAAATACACTATAATCAGGAGGTCCACTGTCCTATGGGCTGGCGTAGGACAGTCAAGTCGGGGTTGCTCTATGGGCCTAGGTCGTTATTAACCCGACTAACACTACTACTACTACTACTAGACAAACCACAGGCAGCGGTTTGGCAAGAGCAGAACTTCTCTTTTCAGTGCGTCAGTCTCCATGGTCTAAATTTCCTCGATGATCTTCGATAGAAGGAGAAGAAGGTTGTTGCTTACGGCTCACGAGCAAGCCTACAGTTGCTTACCTGCTTCATGGGTGAACACGGCTTGGCAGACCGAACACGGCCACATCCGAAGTGACGAGGACAGCTGAGAGGTCTCTGGGTGACAGGCGAGATGTTTGCGCAGACTGCCTTCGTTGACGTAGTGCTTCCCGCAGATGGGGCATGGGTGGTTGGCCGTCCGCCGCTTCGCTAGATAGGAGCCAGCGGGGTGAGAAAAACCATGGTTAGTGCACAAACCAACTCCGGTAAGTATAAGCGACAGGTTAATGTTCAGGTCAGACGGGACTATGGGGTTAGAAATACTATGATACAAAAGAGTAGCCTAAAAATGCGTGGCCAATCTCATGCTCAGCTTTTGAATGGCAACATTTTTCTGGCTGGGGGAGGGTGGGTGGTGTGATAGTGTGCATTTTGGTTTATTTTTCCTTAAAGAGACAAACGGAGGGGAAAATACACAGAAGTGTACAAATCAAATAACTCATAAAATATCGTAAAACCTTCAAAAATGCCAGAAAAAAAATATATAAGAAGTATTTTTTGTGCATTTTGTTATACGATAATAATTATGTACCTCTTCAAACCAGCCGAGCTTCTGAGTAATGCCTTATGGTCTCAGAGATGAAGACGCGAAAACCCCTAATCTGTACCTCCTCGTGGTGGAGTTGGCAGCGCGTAATAGCGACTGAACAGATAGGGGCCTTTTGAGCCGGGATAAGCGAAAAACACAGTCCATTCTGTGCAGGGTACTCGTTTGTCCTGGGGTTGGGAAACTGGCACCGAAGGAACTCAATGAAGAGCCAACGGCATAAGGATGCAGAAGGCAACGGGAAACCACTGCACTACAATTCTCTAGTACAGTCATCATGATTGCAATTACCATGACGATTGCTAACCTTCGATTGAAGAGGCATTAGAAGAAAAAGATGTACCTCTTACACTGATTGACCACAATCGTTTCTTGTACAATTTGGTTTGTACCAGAAACGATTAGTGTGGTAGTCCCAAGGTAGAAGTTCAAGAACTGTAGCCATCAATGGGTGTTAGTGAAGCCCAGATGCCATATCGAAATGTAAAGGAGCATTTCTGATAATCTATCGATATTTCTCGTGAAAATCGACTTTATACAAAAAGTCGTTGGGGGGGGGGGAGGGCTATACTCCGATTTGTTGTTCAGTTCCTACTCCCGATAGAAAACATTGCAAGTTTCATACTTTAGGCTAAATAAACATTAGAGGGGCTTAAAAAAAAAAAAAAACAATAATTTGTATATCACTAACATTTGGCAAGTTCTCAGTATAAATTGTGTAAAAATTTCAATCCCACCGCTCTTCCCCTTAAACCGCACCTGGCCGCAAGGTCGCAAGGTTTACTTATATATGATAACCAACATTTGCCGCAGGGTTAGAAAATTTAGAAACAGAAGAAGCAGGTTCACCAAAGGAAAGGCAGGTAAACAGCATGTGAGTGAAATAGGGAGGTTTGGCAGCCCAGTAACCAGAAGCCTTAAATAAAGTGTTTTGCGCACGCAGGAGATAAAGACAGTCAGGTCAAACAGCACCCTGTGAGAGTATTATGAAGAAAAATTACAGGATTAAAGAGTGCAAACTCTTAAAAGGAATTAAGCTCAAATCTTTGAAAACAAAATCCAGCTAAATGCACAATAATAAATCATACACATTGTACTAGACTTGACATTAATTGAAAAACGTAGTATACGGTATATTTGTACTGCAGCCACTGTGTCTTGAATTACGGTATAACACGCAGTAACTGTGATTTTTTATGAGCTATGGAACAATTTAATTGGCCAGAAACGATTGGCGACTATAATGGTCGCCTCATGTATGCTGATAAGAATTTTACTGAGAGAACCTCAGTATTATAAATGCAGCTGCAGAGTACAATAGCATAACAAGGAAGAAAAATAATAATATGGACCGAGTGAACGCCTGCAGGTACGATACACTGATTTTTTTTAGATACATTACAGCCCTGTATATGTAGCCTACTATAGGTTCTGTAGTACAGTACTGTTCTTTGTTTAGTAAATATAGGTACTACTGTACATTTGCCTACAACAATCCTTTGAATATTTTAACCAATTATCAATCATAAGCCCTTTTTAGCAGGTTTAATCCGTTTTATGGTACATAATGTTCGATATTGTCATATTTTGAGTAGCATTTCAGAATGTTTATGGCTGACATAGAGAAAAGCAAGTCTTGTTTTATCACTGGTTAATTATTTGTTTTTATATTTATGTGTAGTATTGTATAAGGAAAGTTTTGTGATGGTTGACATTTTTTATTTCAAGATTTCAGTGAATTTTGTGGTACATACCAGAAAAAGTGTTTCTTTACGAAATGTTTGTCTGTCTGCATGTTGGTCGGCCTGTCTGTGTGTCAGTCTGTATGTCGATTCATGGGCCCTCTACTCGGTGCATTTTGATGAAATTTGGCATGTAGGATCACAAAAATAAAATCTCGAGGCCATTTTCTTGAAATATCAGAGAATTGATAGTGAAAAATGAATTAAAACAATCTTCTGGGGGCCTTCAGCACTACGACCCCCCCCCCCCCCTCCCCTTGTGTATATAAAATAAATAAATAAATAATAAATATTGCCATTTTTGTTCTATTACTAAGCCAACTTAGCGGAGTTAGGGCTATAAAGCCCTCTTTTACAATAAACTACGAAGGCCCGGGACCGCAAGCTTTACATGCATATTGTACTTCATGCATTTTTGCATTTGATCGTATTCGCATAGTACTTGCTCACAATATGTACATAAGAATTGTAGTCTAATTGACTTATTGAAAGTAACCAAATGACCTCTTAAGTCGCCTCTGTAGGTCACTACCCTTGTTCAGTTACGACACGTCTCCAATCGCACGGCGTATGGAGACTCGCACAAGTACAAGCACACTACCACCTGGCCATCGAAGTCCATTTTGAATGCAATTCCCTACAGCGTTCTTTTGGAGGTTTTCTGGTGCAAAAAATTCAAAATGTCCACCATAAATTTGTTGGGTTGTTGGTGAACCAATGCATTTTTTTTTGCAGGGAAATGAAAAAGAGACAACTGGCTGAGAAGGTGAAGGAAAAAATGAGGAAGCAAAAGATGGTGACGATGATGAAGAAGAGAAAAGAAATGATGGAAACAAAGGAGAAAGAGATGGAGGCAATGTCAAAGAAGTTGAAGTCAATGGATGAAAAGATGAAGGAAGTGCAGATTTTGATGGAGATGATTGAAAATAATATGAAGGAAATTATGACGCAACATCAGTAACTTAAATAATTATGACTGTAAGCATGGTCGTAAATGTAAACATTAAAATCTGAATTATTGTAGTTTAAATTCCCACCACTTTTTGTTTTGTGTAAATTCATTACAGAAACCCCAATCCTATCTAGTGGTAACTAGTCATATCTTTAAGGAGGGGAGGGGGGAGGTGACCCTCCCTGCACATCTCTGGCTGCGCCCATGAATTTAAGGCAAAGCTGAGAAATTTTTCATAGCAGCAAGTGGGCTGGCGTAAAAACCCCTGAGTCTACTTCAGAAGATTTCTGCCACGTGCTAGACGCTGACCTCACGCAGGTGCACGGTTTCCTTTCGGCACGCTAGCTCATAGAAATCTTCTGAAGCAGATGCTGTGGTTCGCAACAACCTTTCACCAAACCCATTAGCCCCATGGCAAAACATCTCAGCGTGTCGCCGGCGTTCGAATCGTCCATAAGTACCTGAATACAATTAGGGAAGAGGTAATACTTACTGGCTACGCCGCTCGCATTAGGGTCCTTATGGGTGTGTTTCATGTGCTCCATAAGGTTTTCAGCGCCTAGGAACAGCTTATGGCATAGTGGGCACGTCACAGCGTTTTGGTTGCTCAGCAGTGAGACTGCTGCTGCTGCTGACGCGGACGCTGCATGTGCTGAGTTGTTGTGAGCATTGCCTAATTGTGCCATTTCCTGCAAATAAACAGAACTTTGTGATGGTCGAAATTTTCGATTAGGCATTTCACGTTTTGAGGTCACAGGAACCAAACAATTTGGTTTTTACGAATTGTCTGTCTGTCTGTCTGTTCATCGATTTTTGGGAAAACCACTCTGTAGATTTTGTGTCGGATTTTGCTAAGTGCCGCCTTGTGAAAAGCTGGCTGTACACATTGGCCACCCCTGAATCACCCTAAAATAGGTTGGTTTATATTTTTTATTTAAGTTAATACTTCAAGTTACATAGATTTGGTCTACTCAATTGATAAAGGGCTATCTTATGCATAGTTAGTTTTGGACCAGAGGGTTTACCGTGAAACTGATAACCGACAGAAATTTACCGAATTATCGAATTCATGGAAAAATTACACCAAAAAAAATGAAAAACACCTTATAATAGGGTATATGAAATAGTCCTCTAGGAATTGCGTAAACCAAATCTTTTTTAATAGAATATTAACTTAACTAAAAAATATAAACCAACCTGATTCAAGCTGATCCAGGGGTGGCCAACGTGTATGGCCAGCATCCTCTTAAAATATGCTCTGGCATATATTGTATCTTTGCAAAGCTCTCGTAGGCAATTATTATGTCTGGCACGAGAATAAAAGAGTCTTCGAAGCCAACAAGTAAGATGACCAGCAATGCCTGGGATTTTAAAAATAGAAGTAACGTCCCCTTAGACCGGTCCTGCAGGAGTAGCGTAACCTCACTCCGATGTCTGGGGAAGGTTTACTATTTTAGACTCATAAAATACGGGTGCAAGGATAGATGCAGTGGGGCAGGTCAGAATCCCTCGGCTAAAACTGGATACCTACATGGACCAGGTAGCCTATCCTGAGACGTCAACCATGGTGGTTTATAGTTCTCCAACCAGGTCTGGCCTAATATAGGTGTCTGCGCATGTCGAGACACGCAGGCTCGCATGGTCAGTGGTTATACCTCATACCTTAGTTGTTATTTAGTCTATCAGTTCCATTTTTTCTTTCCTATTTACGAATTAGAATTCAGCAATTTTAGATTTCAAAGCTTTGATAGAGGGGCTTTGGGGATACAATTTGAAAAGCGCCTAACTTGCATTTCAAGTAGGGAAGGGGACAGTGGCGGCGCTAGAAATTTTAAGGCGGGGGGGCCATGGAGGGGCATGACTTCTATCTGGGGGGGCCAATGAAAAAACAAAACATTTTTCATTTTTTCATTGGGAGTAGGCATACCGTTCACTAATTCTGCAATTTAACAACATGTAAAATATCTCAAGAGTGGGGGGGCCCCGGAGGGGCCGAGAAACTGTTGGGGGGGCCAGGCCCCCTCGGGCACCCCCGTAGCGCCGCCACTGGGAAGGGGGCAGTAGTTCAAGCCTTTTCATACTCTTTTTTTAAGATTAGAGCTAAAGGGCAAAACGTAAAACATGTGCGCCACATAATAAGAAAATTGCTACTGCCTGAAATTGTACATTTTAAAATGAATACCGCATTCATTATTTCTGTAATTCAGTATTGTTATTCTAAAAGATACGGTTGGATTTAATTAGCAAATAATCAACGATATACGTACGTTTATTGCTTATGAAGCAACATTATAGAGAGAGAGAGAGAGAGAGAGAGAGAGAAAAGGGGGGGGGGAGTACAGAATGCAGAGTATACTGTATACCTAGGTACAGTTCGTAGTTTTACTTTATTGTTTGAGGTCCAATAGAAACACCAAAATAATTACAAAATCGTGTTATTGGTACAATTTTAGGGAGAAGTATTGTATTGAGAAGTAAGAACTTGTAAAATATCTGCTACTTTAAGAAATGTCTGCCAATCTGTGTATGCAATGAGCCCCCATCGAACTGCTAGTATAGGTCTACATAATAGATTTTTAATTATAATATTGTATTCTATGGATATTCTTTATTCTTTCATTTTTCAGGTACCTATGGTATTTATGGTAGATTCTACACAAAATTAGAAATATACAATATTTTTAAAACTATATACCGGCCTATTGACAATGATTGAAGGAATAAGACGGATATACAGACACAACACATCACATATGACGAAGCAGTATAATCTGGGATGATAGGCCGTGGTCGTTCTGAAAGCGAACTTCCAAAACGACCACGGCCTAACACCCCGGATTCTACTGCTTCGTCACGTAACTCCGGTCGTGAAGTTTTTTGTAATTAGACACAACACAAATAAAGAAAATAAAATATTGGACTTACATGGATGCGTGGATCTAGGGCACTAGCTAGCGGTATACCCAAAAGCGCTTCCCTCTGTTCCTAGTAAGAGAAACAAAAAAACAAAAATATTAATGCAACGAAACAACAAAAACAGTGAATTTGGGTGCCATCAAGATCTGGTTTCGCCATCGCTTGAAAAGTGTCAGTGAGAAATTCTAGACGGCAGCGCCATTTTCTACTACAAACAAAATAAACGTTCCTCTCTGTTCTTAATAAGAGAAACAAAAACAAATGTATAAATGCAACGAAACCAACAAAAACAGTGAATTTGGGCGAAACCAAGATCCGGTTTCGCCATTGCTTGAAAAGTGAAGTAATTGTGCAATAAGCGTCCCCCTCTGTTCTTAATAAGAAAGACAAAAATAAAAGTAGGGTATTAATGTAACGAAAAAAAAACAACAGCGAATTTGGGTAACATTAAGACCCGGTCCCGCTATCGTTTGATTACCTTACAATAGCATTACTAAATTTTTGAGTGGCCCTTACCCCCTTCCCCCCTTTTATCCGTCCATGCCTGAAGCCACCTGCCACGAGAGGCCCCAGGGTTTAAAAAAGATTTTTGCCGCATTCGAATGTCCTATCTCTCCGATACAGAATTATAGCCCAGTCCTACCATTGCTTGAAAAGTATCATTAATGAATACTGAACGGCCCCGCCATCTTCTAATGTAAGGTGGCGCCGTGCAGTATTAGTTACCAAGACTTTTCAAGCGGCGATGGGAACTACCCTCAGTACTCGCAGTTTATAAACTTCTGCGCATATACGGCACCTATTCTAATAAATCCATCATTCTATGGAAAAAGTAGAACTTTCCAATTAACTGCAATGCAGTGTTTTGCTTTCATAATGTTGAATGTTAATGAACATCAAATAGCTCTATTTGAAAACAGAAAAAAATAAATTACTCGTGACTTGTTATTTAATTTTAATAAACAAACAAAAACTTAGCGTTTTGATAAAACACTAAGCTCAAAGCTGTATTTGGTATAAGGACAATAAAACAAAACCTTGAGTGCCTCCTGGAAAAAAAAACAAGTGACAGAGAAAAATTAAAAAAAAAATACTAGAGGACAGATTTCACTGTGGGAAAATTCTGTTTTATTAATAGAGGATAATTCAGCGAAAAAACAGTGACAAATTAAAAAACAGATTAAGCACTCGACGCTACCAAATTAGAATCAGATACTGAGCTTAGGATGAGAGAAAGTGGTTCACTGCTGAGAAAATGGACTTTTTAATTGATCATTTTCATCCTCTAGTTTTTTGTGCTTCTTCATTTTTATCGCATATTTTTCGGTTTTAAGGTCGTTGTAATTTAGTTGTCGGTGAATATGAATGGTGTGTTGCATACCTACTTATGTTCCATAAGTCATGTAGGAGAATTATTATAAATAATAAATAATTAAAAAAAAATCTAGTTGTAGCCCTGACTGCACCCGCCAATATTAATTATTCAATTCAAGAATATTTGGAATGTTTATGTTGAAGTATACGATCTAGGTAGAAAAAAGAAAAAAATTAATTAATTTGCTTCAAAAAAGGTTTACCGGTTTTACACTTGTTTTTATGAATAAAAAAAAGTTCTGTAGGAGAATATTATAAAAAAAATCTAGTTGTAGCTCTGATTGCACCCTCTAATATTTATTCAATTCAAGAATATTCGGAATGTTTTTGTTGAAGTACACGATTTAGGTTAAAAAAAAAGTAAAAAATAAATTTATTTCCATCAAAAAAGGTTCACAATTACACTTATTTACTGGATATTTATTCGATCGTGGATATTGGAACAATAGTGTGTTATGGATTTGATCATTACACTTATAAGGCTCCCCCCCCCCTACGCGTTAATCTCTTATTGTATAGTTTTTTTGGCACTTATTTACAAATTATAACAAAATATTGCAAATTGCCACTAGCCCCACAGTCCAATGACCAATGCCTAAGTACTGTACCTCCACGAAATCATATGAAAATGAAAATAAAAATGAACGTGTGTAAGGTTCGATAAGGTTGAATACAAGCACAAAGCTCTTTGGGGGGGGGGGGGGGGGGGGACGTCACGCGGAAACAAATCCGAAAAAAGGAGGGGAGAAATATAGCAATGAAAAAATCATTCGAAACCCAGGTGGGTGGAGTTTTTTTTTTGAGAATGGAAAAAAATGAAAAGTTTTCGAGCAGAACAACGAATGGAAAGAGGAACTTGTCGATTAGGTCGAAACCGTACATGTCCAAAAAACTTTTTCTCTTATTATTTCCTTTTTTTTTATGGTGTATTACAATGAAAATTCATATTTTTCAATGGTATTATCGTAAGTAAAAGAACCGGTACGAGGTACGAGTGAACCCGTACATGCTTTCCTATTTATCTTTAAGTACAGGTTCAAGGCCATAGCCGGGGGGGGGGGTTCATGGGGGTTCAAACCCCCCGAAATGAAATGGCTTGATACTAGATGGAATCGGATTTTGAGAGGAAAAATAAAAACTAATATCCAATGACATTTCTAAACCACCCCCCCCCCCCCGAAAAAAAATCCTGGCTACGGACTCCGACTTTCACACGAAAGGTTGTTGTTTCAAGTCCCATACTTGCTACACTTTCTAACCGTGCTTCGGAGGGCATGTAAAGCAGGCGGTCCCGGGCCTTCCTAGTTCAGTTGAGTGTAAGAGAGGACTTGGCACCACTAACTCCGCTAGGTTGGCTTAATAATAGAAAAAAGTCAATATTTATTTATTTACCATGGTTAAAATATCGGCTGGCTATAGATTTTCCCTATCCTAAAGCAATGGATTGTTTGATGGGAGAACTTTGTAGTCTGCAATGGGCAGAGCAATAATAAATAATACTACAAAATAATAATACCATACGTATGGTATGCCAACCATTTGGGGATTTTATGGGGATTTTCCCTAATGTTATACAGTATATTAAAAAACAATCAATTTTAGTCAGAAAAACCTAATCCTGCTTGGGAAAGCAACCTATTGGCTATTGGGTTTTGTTACTTTATTTAGCACCTAAAATATACCTGAAGTTAGAAAGCATCAATGGAAAGGTTCCTCGAAAAAAATAAATTATTTTTATTTTTCATGAAAATTGAGCCTTTTTATTATTTACACCATGAACCAAACTATCAAGGGGGATGCAATCTATTGGGTTTCGTTAATAAGTGCTACAGAACATGTGAATTGAAAAGAAATAAGTAGTTCGAGTTGTTTTCGAGAAAAACCTTCGGTTCCTCAAAAAACAACAATTATTTTTATTTTTCATGAAAATTGAGCCTTTTTACTGTTTACACCATGAACCAAACTATCAAGGGGGATGCAACCTATTGGGTTTCGTTTAATAAGTGCTACAGATCATGTGAATTGATACTAGTAGTTTGAGTCGTTTTCGAGAAAAACCTTTTTAGCCTTTTTTGTGGTTTTAGACGTACGGTATCAAACGCCCCAATACGAAGCTATACATATAACATGAAACTGGTCAATAGAACCTCTATTAGTAGGTACTAAAATGTGCCTGGTGAGCATTAGGCATACGAATTTAGGTTAGCTTGTAGAGTAACCCTCCGAGGCTAAAGCTCGCCTAATATAAATACATTTCTTATCATGAATTACTTTCATTTTGTTAAATTTTTTGGCTATAAGGCGGCAAAACAAAATTAAAAGAGCTAAATAAAGCAAAAAACTTACATTGCTTTTAACAGCTCATTTTCATTAAAAATACGATATGCAGGTGTAAACAAAGAAAGGAATGCATTATGAACATTTTATTAGTTTATACTCAGTTACCGTGCAGAGTATAAAAATACTTGGACAATTTGAGAAAATTATAGAGTCTGCGAGAAGTGCGCTATAAAATGTCAGTCAACTTTAATGTGAAGAATTTTGCTCCAAGTGCTGGCTAATGATAATAAAAACGTATCTGCTAGATCAGGGGTTCCCAAACTTTTTTGTCCGTGAACCACTAGATTATTTTATGATTTTCCGTGGACCACAATGGCTGTGATAGGATAACCGTCAAATTCTAGGACCAAGATCGAGTAGTTTGTGCTTACAATTAGGCTACGTGCTAATATTTGATTAAATGTTTAGGACTGGTATCGGTTGAATTTTATAGTTCAGTGCCAAGACTTAAAGTACTTTACTTCAAATTTCCAATAACTCAGCTGTTTTATTTTCTTATTTCTTACTTTGGTCCGTGGACCACATGATACATGCCTGCCGACCACCGGTGGTCCATGGACCACAATTTGGGAACCACTGTGCTAGATGCTCAGGCTCTTGGTACATTTGCTTCTCTTTACACACACTGGCATACTCGTATTTACAGATCGGTAAGAAAGGTCATGAGTATTTATTACTTTCAGTACATGATATTGTATGTTTGCTATATATTTTACCATGCGTTTTTCCATGGAATAGGTATCACTTACTCATCTGAATGCCTCCTCTGCTTCCCAAGGGGAAAGAAAGGCCGATCACCTATTCAGCTGCATTGGTTTTGATAGGTAATGGAAAAAATCGAAAAGAACCCATGACTTCAACATGGCTGCTTTTGTATTGCTTTGCATTAACAAAAATTAGGCAAAGAAAAAAATGACAAGAAAGCTTTACACACCTAAATATGACTTCCATACTAACGCATAACAAGAAATGCATGAAGATGATAGACAAAAATCAAATTAAAAGAAAGGTACGAAAATAGCCCTAAAAAGTCGTAAATAAGAAAAAAATTGAAAGGAAAGCTACACACCTCAGTATGGCTTCCTTCCTGGATATGGCACTGCTGGGAACAAGCAAAGAGGGTTAGAAATTGTCCCTCGTGTGCGGGGTAAATAAAAAAAATTGCATCTCTTGGGGTATATTTTTTGTAGCTCTTTCATCCGCCTAAAAAGGGTATAACTGCCGCTTTTTTGACATTTCCATTTTCCGAGCCGAGATTGATGTGGATTTTCAATTTGTGTGATAGGCCTGACACACACGTCCAATGCTTTTTTGTTTTTTTAATTTTTTTCCCAGAGAGAAAGCGAGGTAAATAGATTTTTAGTTGGCGATTTATTTTTTGCTCTAAAGATAAAAGCAAATGGAATTTTTTCGGATGGTCTTTTGTGAGCAGCGATGGGTGATGTCCAGTAAAAAAATTTAATTGAAAAAAAAAATGGTGGACGTTTTTTTCAAGAGAACCTGCATTTGACTTTGCATTGACACGCCCATGGTTTATCAGAGCTGCAGAGCTGTGCTTTTTTTTTACCTTTTGGCGAGCGATCACTGGTGAATTGGAATTCTCTAATTTATCGTACCGCCTACAATTTTGAATCAATATCATCCAAAGCTATGAAGAAAAAAATTTTGCTTTTCCCCATTTTTTTGAGTTTGCAATGGCGGATTTTCCCGTTAGCCTATTTATATTACGCATATGCTCTAGGCGCAAACATCACCCCCCCCCCCCTTTAAACACCAATGGCTACGGAGTGGAAACTAAAAGAAATTCCGAGTGTCATAACGTAGCTGACTGGTAGACGGCTCCAATGGCCTGGCCACGTGTACAGAATGGTCCCATCCAGAGCCACCAGAAGGGTATGAGAAGCACAGCCTAACCGGCGTAGGTCCCTTGGAAGGCCACGCCTCAAACAGGCTGGCCTGCTGGCCTGAATGAGAGAAAGGATGGATAGCCGCTGCTGAGGACCGAGGGACTTGGTGGGTTGCGCGAGTAGCCAAAAGTCCCTCCGAGCTAAGGGTTCCCTATAAGTAAGTAAGTAATAGCAATAATAATTTTTTAAGGACTATTAATGGACCCAGGCCTACTAGGTGGCCAATGACCCCAAGGATTACGGACATTATATGAGTTGTTTCCGTATGGATTATAATGAACAAGCTGAGACAAGCTTACCATTGGCATTGGCTGTGCGTGGTGCTGGCCTTACAAGGTCTCCTCTTTACCTCGTGTTGCAGGCGTGGTTGTCCCCATTTTGTTTAAATTTCCCCCACCACACCTTAACTTATGCAGGTAATGCTAGCAACGTCATTGCTTAAATGCAGCGCTCTACAATGTATCCGAAATTAGAGGATATGGTAAAAACTGGGCTTGGCGGGATTCGCACACGATACGCCTAACCGGGGCGTCGTCTTTACCGCTGGACCACAAGCCCCGACAAGTCCAGTAAATGCCAAATCCTCTGCTTATATGCTCTAATTGACATGATTCGTGTTGCTAAACAGGTTAGACGACGCCCCGTTTAGGCGTAGATCGTGGGTTCGAATCCCGCCAAGCCCAGTTTTTTCAATATCCTCTAATTTTGGTTATAACCTCTTTAACCAAAGTTAATTTAATGTCAGTGTTATATATACCATATAATATTAGAATACACTCTACAATGTATACCTATTATATGAGTATATAACATTGTAGTTGGGTGATTTAAATAAATAAAAAAAGTAAATCAGCATCCAAGAATATGTGGGCTTTGCCCGGAAATTGTATATTGAAGGTCGGAAATAAAAGGAAAATGGACTTAGAGAGGAAGGAAACCGAAAGAATATCGTATACTCCACTCGTATGCTCACCGTTGAATTTTGATGGACAGAATTCGGAAAAGAAATGTTGAAAAAGTCCAGAAATTCAGATTGGAACACGCAAGGTTCCAACGTGTTGTTGAATATCCAATTGTATATTATTGTACTTATTACCTGGTACTACAATATAATTAAGTACATTGTATACCCCTCTATACCGTAATAGTAGGTATTATTTTTATTTGATGAATTGACATCTCAACGTAACATTATTGACAGGTATTAAGGCGGCTATTCCGTCATTTGTGCATCAATAATTGATGAGATGACATAGAGTAAAAAAAATCTCATCAATTATTGAAGAAAATATGACAACTGGAATAGTTTATATCTTATGCATTATATGTTTCTGTGTTTTTGTTGTTGTTGACATAATAGAGCCGAGAATAGCATTGTATTTTAAAAATGGGCGTAGAAAAGGAGCGTAAAGGTGGGGGGGGGGCACAGTCCATCTTGCCCCCCCAGCTCGTTTTGGGGGGCTTTACCCCCCCCCCCCCCAGCCCCGAGCATTGTAAGACGTGGTTCTTACTTCATGGTCTCCTTTGCAGCAATATGAACATATGCATTCCTTTTTTAGCTTTGTAAAATCTACAGCTAAACTTTACTACTATTAAAAAGCGTAAAACCCTGCTTTTTTGCTCTTATAATTTCAATTTTTCCTTATCCTGCCTTATGACGTCATAATGTCTCCTTAGGTTTGCTCCCACCATCATTCTAAAACTTTACGCCTCTGTATCAGAGGCGTGTGAATAAAACAATCCTTGCTTAAAATATAAATTATCTTGCCAATGCGGCGTTTGCCTTCCACTTTATGTGTACTTTCATCCGACTTTTGGAATCGTGGCGCCGAAAGATTCGGAATCTCCCCGGCATGTAAAGCAAGCGGTCCCGGGTCGTCCTAGTTCAGTGTAAGAGAAGGTTTCATAGCCTTAACTTCACTAGGTTGGCTTAGTAATAATAACAGAAAGTCAATATTTATTTATTTATTTAATTTGGCTTCGTCGAATATATTCCCTATAGGCTCAACGGTCCCTTCTTTGTGAACGCTCTACCGACAGAGAAGAAATTACCGTATGATTCCTCAGATTCAGAGGTCAGGGTGAGTCTGAGGTACCATATAACATTTGCTATATATCGTAAAAGGAACTTATCCCACAAATGAAAAGACAGGGCTGATCTATTCTCAGGAGATACAATATATTGGGAGCAAAAGGCGCAGGCCAAGATCTTCGCCCTCCGGATTGGCATGACCCTCCAGGCCTGATGTCGTCCTTCCTTCCCTGACTCCCCGCTGTTCAATACTCACCAACTAGGCTCACATTGTCAGCGGTCGTCAGCAGGTTTGACACACCAGGACCGAAGAAGATCAAGCCACCCGGAGGCGTACCACTGCCATCGGCGTACACTTCATGCCTACATGAGTATCACACATTTTTTATTTATATTAATTCATACTACAAAAAGCGTGCCATTAAGAGAACTCAAATTACCTTGGACGTGTGAGTACGGAGACTGCTCTCGGTGGCGAATCCCTTGCCGCAGATATTGCAATGGAATGGGCGATTTTTGGCGCGCTCTACCTGGGCGTCATGGTTACGGAGGTGCTGCTGCAAGTTGGAGAGCTGGATGAAGGCTCGGCCGCACTCCGGTAGGTGACATCTGTACGGCCGTTCTCCTGCAGAAGAAAAGAGTAGATGGTCAGGGATAGAGATTCATGTAGGAGAGATGGGACATTCGAAAAATTTGTTAAGATCCTGGGACCGCCAGTTATACGTCTTTTCTCAGCCTGATCAGAGGAGATGTGGTGGGCAGAAATTTAAGAACCGGTACGCGTGAACTCGTACCTGCTTTTCTATTTATCAATAAGTAGAGATAGCCAATATGAGTAGTACCAGGGTTACTTTCGGTTAATTGCTTCGACTTTCCCTATCAAAAAGCACAGAATTGATTGACGGGACGATTGCATTGTCAACAACGGGCACACCAATATAAGTAATACGTAATACAACACAGAAATAACAACAGGGTATACAATGTGTGTGCATAATAAATAAATAAATAAAATAAATAACGACTTTATTTTTACCTGGGCGAACCATAAGACTAGAAAGTCTTCTATGGGCTAACCCAGGCAAGGCAAGGAATGAAGCCCATAGGGAAGTGACAAAAAACTGTAAAAATTTTATTTTGGAAATAAATTTTGATTGATTGATTGATTGATTAGTATTACAATAATCAGATTCTTAAAACTAATGTTGTTAGTATTGTCCTAAAGTTTGCCTAATTCAATAAAAACACAAACAGACAAACAAACAAACAAAAAACAAAAAACGAGAAAAACAACAATAAGAATAGGAAGAACTCAAAACAGCATGGACTGAGTCAAGGCCTAATCCTGGGATACCGACCTTTGCCGGGCTAGCAGAGAATTTTTTTGAAATATCTTCAAAAAATAATTTTTTATTCAAAACCAAACTGGTAAAGCAACCGGCTCAGTTTTGTTACTCTATTTAACACCTAAAACAAAACTGAAAGTTGAAAACATCGCTATAGAAAGGTTCAGCAGAAAAATTGTTATTTTGTCACTTTTCATGAATATTGAGTCTTTTTTATTTTTTTACCCCCAGAACCAAACTATCAATAGGCAAGCGACCTACTGCGTTTTGTTTACATTATCAGCCTGCAAGCCCACTGCTTCACATGATTCACAGAAGGCGGCCAGATGTGCTTATAAGGCGGATAAAGCATTTCGAAGCAGAGGGAAAAAGAAGACGAGGATGGCCCAAGCTGGCGGTAGAAGCGAAAGTCCGACAAGACCTCAGGATTGTAGGAGGAACCGCAGTCGAAGCACAGAATCGCAAAGCGTGGGAGAGAACCTACCGTATCGCTGACCCCTCTTAGGGATAGTAGTAGTAGTATGGTTGGACACAGTCCCAGGCCACGGTGTAGGCCCATAGGACAGGGGACCTCCTGATTATAGTGGATTCCGAACCACTTGGGAAACACAGTGAAGTCACACGATTAGTTCGGAGGTGACCAGGACAAGTCCTACCATGTTTCCCTACCGGCACTGTGCACACTACCAAGTTATTTGCATCTTTGAACCTGCTCTGGTCCGCTGGATTCAACTTGGTGAGGCCCTCTTAGGGATAAAAGCGAGGAAAAAGCAAGCTCCTGCTGGTTGCATAAATTACTCAAATATTGAAAATTGGAGTAAGTTGGGAGGTCACGGGCCATGAGAACATCTATTTCATTATTCAAACCAAAAGGACGACAATTTGTGAATAGAAGCTAACTTGTTGATTCTCGTTCCACATAACATGGGGCAGCAGGGCTTCAAATTTAAATTGCTTCAGGTATCAAAGATTACAACTCCGTCTTAGTGCTGGAGCCAAGGTCAATAACAACTGAATACACTATGGAACTTAAGCAGTCTAAACCAATTTCGTCGTGGCATACACTTAAGCAGTTTATACTCGCAATGTTTGCACATTACACATTGAATTTTAATTTATAAAGCCGCAAGAGGTCAACAGCTGTACTATATGCAGGTTTATTTTTCTTAGACTGATGATGGGGGATGATGGTCTAGTTTCGCAACCGGGGTAGTATTTTATAGACATTTTTGTACTGCTTGACAAAGTTTTCTGTTATATAAAGTTCTTCAAAGGTTTGCAGGGGGGGGGGGGAGAACCGGGAACGTAAACCGGACAGATGGGCCATGGTCGAAGGAAATTTCTTTAAGAGCATTTCGTCGCAAATTGCAGTAAACATCTTCAATGTAGATGTAGAATGCTCGGAGTCTGAACATTTATATCTCATTAGTAAGTTTGGAATTTATTAATGCCCCCAAGTCATTTTCTTTCTCATAGGTGATAAATTTCGCAGTACGGTATGAAGAAGTAAGGTACCTATTGAATTTATGTAAGAGCGTTTCATCGCAAGTAAAAATCATAAATGCGGAAGTAGAATGCTCGGAGCCTGAAGATTTCTGTCTCATTAATAGTAGGTTTGAAATTTATTAATGTCATCAAATCACTATCCTTCTCATAGGTGAAAAATTTCGCTGTATGAAGAAGTTAGGTATTGAATTTATATAGTATAAGAGCGTTTCGTCACAAACCGTAGTAAACATCTGCAATGCAAAGGCAGAATGCTCGGAGCCTGAAGATTTCTATTTCATTAGTAGGTTTGAAATTTCCTTCCCACAGGCAAAAAATTTCGCAATATAAAAAAGAGAGGTGTTGCAGTTAGCATTTTTTTAAATAGCAGAATAAATACTGGGTCCAAAAACAGTCTCTACCTAAGACACGAAAAATTATAGTAAGTTTAAATAGCCTACAGAATATAATAACCGAATACTGTTCTGTATAAGGCCCGTATTACACTGTAAAACATTTTATAAAATATATTTTATAAACGTTATTTGACAAAGATCTTTGTTAGTGTAATAGGCCATATTTTATAAAACATTTTTTTTATAAAATGTCTTTTATAAAATGTAATAGGTTGGCATTACATTTTATAAATGAATTTGAAGAAGATTCTAAAATGGCGAAGTTCAGTTGGACTGTTGAAACAAATTTTAATAAAAGACCCATTCTTCAAATGTTTTATAAAATATGTTTTATAAAATGTTTTACAGTGTAATACGGGCCTAAGGAAAACCTATTCGTTCAGAAAAGCCTTAACAAGGCACAGAAAAAAAAGTATTGTATACTGTACAATAGAAGTTACAGTACCTATAGGTAAAAGGGTAAAAAGCGGTAGGTTTACTGTTGAATTTCGATCAAAATCTCCATTGTACCAAACACAATTCCATGTAAGAAAAACAATAGAACAAGTTCGATTAGAATCAACCTTTTTTCCAAACAGAAAGGCAAGTATCACCGTAGGAGATCAACCAATATAAATTGGTTCCTGCCATCAACTACTACGGGACAATAAAATAAATAATGTTGTAATGATATCGTGAGTGGAATAGAGACACAAGTGTATGCAGATGTGAGCGGGATTGAGGCCGTTTTGTAAATCCATTAAAATGCAGATGGTGCCTTCATGTAGATCACAATTTATTCTGGGCCACGATTGCATTTTTTTTGGTTCAATGTCTTCAATGAGGGGAAAACAACTGTTGCTCAATTGAACATATTGTTTGTAATTAGTTTTTGGAATTGGTAACCCGTGAAACCTTCCGGGCATAGTAATTAGCCGTTTAATATTTTCCATATTACCCATTGCCCAATTCAGTACAATAAAAAATTGCGAATTAGAGTGTTTACGACGAACAATTTTTTTTCCGAGGTAAATTAATTTGCACACTCAATTAGACCCGGTTTACAAGGAGGATTCAACACGTGCGTCGGTTTCACCTCGGCTTCACGCCAGCGTCCGAAATCGACAAGATTCTGGGTAGCCCATTTGCTACAATGAAAAAAAAGAAAAAAAAAACAATTGGCAACTCGCGCGCGTGTAGAATCATTCGTATGTGCCTTCTTCTGGAGTTTCAATCTATCAATTGGTTTGCAGCGAATATTTAAGTCTCTTTCTCCACTCTTGTCGTCTATCTTGTGCGGTACTTTTTAGCGCATCCTAGGCAGGAACGGATCCAGCCCATTTTGGGGGGGGGGGGGTATCTGAGGGTCAAAATAGGAAAAAAATATGTAGGATCGACTAAATTAGAGCGTAATAACTTAATTTACAATAGATTTACCAAATTTTGAGGGGGGCAGCGACCCCTCTACCCCTCCCCCTGTATCCGTCCTTGATCCTAAGTCCTTCTTGATGTCATCCAGGTACTCCTTCCTACGTCGTCCTCCTGGATTGGTGCCTTCGACCATACCCTCAATGTTGTTCTTGAGGAGTCCTTTGTGCCTCAGAACATGCCCCATCCATTTGACTGTTCTTATATTGAAATAGCGGCAATAATAGATATTTTTTCTTTTATTCTAAAGCGCACGGCTTCGTTGGTTATACGGTCTTTCCATGATGTTTAAAAGATTCTTCTATAGCACCACGTGTGTAGTGGACCTCAAGGATGGATACAGAGGGGGGGGGGGGGGGTAGGGGGGTAGCAGCCCCCCCCCCAAAATTTGGTGAATCTATTGTAAATTAAGTTATTACGCTCTAATTTAGTCGATCCTACATAAGTTTTTCCTATTTTGACCCTCAGCTACCCCCCCCCCAAATGGGCTGGATCCGTCCCTGGTGGACCTTAATAGCTTATCACTTCATGCTTGCGATCATCGTTGGAATTTTAGGCAATTTTGCCTTATCAGGGACCATGGAACGAGAAATCAATAATTAGCTCTCACGCCACGTTGTTTTTTTTTTTTTAAAGTTTGAGAAGATTCCCCCTAAAGTACCAAGCCTGCTGGATATTGGGTGGCATCTGATCCCACTGGCCAAATGTTGTATACCTGCACTGGGGTCTGTCGATCCCTAATTTCAATTAGGTCACAACGCCTGCAGGCGGGTGGTGTGCAAGCTGCAACGCAGCCTGACTGCATACTGACCGGATACTGGCCGTCCAGGTCAATTCGGGCTGACCTCTAGATTGCTTTATTTCCGTTTCACACATTTTACAGGAAAGGCTTGTCACATCTTAAACGCTTGAAAGTGTTCTTTGTACATAGTGAATTAAACGGCTCAATAGGTACCGGCCTATTATACAGTATATACTTTTTAATTGTATTTGTATATAGTGTACACCCAATGTCAATGACCCTTTTGATTTTGGACATTGATTGATTGTTTATCAATGCCTTCAGCATTTCTGTTTTAAGCAAAACGCTGTCAGCCTTCTTCAAGATCCAAGTACTACCCGATCACGATAGGACGGCACTTGGAACACCTTGTTTATTCCAAAACTTGCATAAGCGGAACACCGAGTTTATTTGATATTTATAAGTGTTCCAAGTGCCATCCTAATGTAGTCAGGTAGTACACACAGGAAGGGAAATACACAGTCCCTTTGCAATAACATTTTTTTAATGGAATTTTATGGTTTATCTCTGACGATAATTTAGTGAAGAAAAAATGATAAACTGACCATTGGGGCTTACAATAGTAAAACAATGGGAAACTGCGGGGTCAGGGAGATTAGAAAAAGGCAATTCTTTTGAAATTGTTTTAAAATATATCGCGCTCAGGATTACAACGAACTAACTTATCTTACCCGGCTCTTTTTATTTCTCATGATTAAATGTGCATTTTTAAAAGGGTTGTTCTTTCTTTAGTTGAAATCAGATGACGTAAAAATTATAACATTAAAAAAACTTTCAAGTTTTTTCCAAACAATGCTATATTGTACCACAATAAGATTAAGAATTAAGTTATATATACAGTATATATATAAATAAATATTGTCGTATATATTAGTCTGAAGCTCTTTATACATCATTTTATGCTACCTGACTTTGGCACCACGCACCACAAGAATGAATGGATCATGCCGTTATCATGCAAATACATTAGCATTATTTATTTATTTTTAAATCATTTAACTACTATAATGAATTTATGCAATATTATAACAGGTCAAAGACAGATTAGAATGTAAGTACCTACATATCAGAATTTGTTAATGATTTATTAATGTCAATGTAAGTTCACTAAAATTGTAATAATTTTGTTCCAACTTTTATATGGTATATCCCGCAAGCATCACGCATTGCCCGAATTGTGTATTGCTCTTATGACTGAGATAACCACGGTGGCAAAAGACCTATTAAAGGTCGACGCCATTCAGGCTGAAAGGCCCCGTGATTTTTAAAAAAAAAAAAAAAAAAAAAAAAAAATTGCTCTTATTGTTTTTGGGCTCATTAAAGTATTATTATTATTGTTTTTGTTTGAAAATCTTCCTTTCTCTATTGTTAACCAATTGGTGCATTTTCGCTCAAAAGTTGGAGGAATCCTAAGCGATGAAAAGTTTTTGAATAAATATGTATTTTAGAATAATATAGGCTAAGTCAACATCAAGGCTGATTGTTCAAAATGTTTTGTAAACAAGAAATGTTGCTGATTTTTTGACGAAAATAATTTATTGCTCATTCCACAGATACAAAGATAACAAAGTGAACAGAAAAAAAACTCATAAAAAATCCAAGTTATCGCAGGAAGTTTATATTGTCTGAACTGAAATATTATTACCTTAAAAAAATTGGATAAAGAGCCTTAAACCCATTTTGTAGCACAGTTGTAAATATGTATGGGAAATAGACAGCTTTCACAGAAAGCTCGTATTTTTTAAGATTTTTTCATATGTTCCCTTTTATATCTTTGTGGCTGTGGAACGAGCAATTCATTAATTTCATCCAAAAAATACTATAATTTCTTGTTTACAAAACATTTTGAACACTCAAGCTTAAAAGATAGATATCAATCATCTTAAGCTACATACAGTTTATGCAATGTAAAACAATTATAAAACCTGGTCAAAAGCGACTTAGTACCGTTTAACCCGCATATTTCCATAAATGTCAACATAGAAACGGTTCAAAACAAAAAATTAATAAAAATTTCTTGGAGAAGGGTTATATTTTTTTGTGTAAAATTGAACTTGAAAGAGAACGTGTGGGATGTGAAGGGGAAGATTGTAAACCCTTTTGCGTTCATTCACTTTCATCTTAGCTGTTGTTTTTCGAGTTTGTAGAATAATCGTACAAGGGACTTATTTCAAACTGTATATCTTTATGAATATTCCTGTTGCTCATCGTTGCATCAGCTGATTGTTATTGTTATTATTGTCTGGCGTAACATCACGTGGCTGTAGACCGTTATCAATATGGCGGCTAGTGTAACCTGCACAAGATAAGTAAGCAATTTTTCTGGGTAAATAGCCTGCACAAGCTAAGCACAGAGTTTTGACCGGGTCCAGGTATCCGTTCTGTTTTTATGCAATGTGTAAGACTTCGATATTTTTTATGTTGGTACTTATCTCTGATATTTGGCTTATACGGGAGCCCCGTAAAGGATATGTTGGCTCCCTTCGTTCCAGTTAATATATTTTTATGATATCACCCGTTCTTGAAGTGGCTAAAAGGCTGAGTGAGTTGTTAATATATATTGTAACTCATGTTTGTTCTTGAACATCTGTTGGGTTTCTGTTCTTCTATCTTCTCTTGTATTATCACAGGCGACTCTTTTCGTTTCTCATAACATGGCCAAAGTATGTAAGTTTCCGATTCTTAACCCCCAGCAGCAACTCGGCTCCTGTGTCCGGTTGTGCTGATAATTTTCCTCAATTGCATAATGATAATGATTCACTCTGGACAGCTAGGTCTAAAGGTAAAACATTTGTGCACCAGTGTACCTATAGTCTACTGTCTTCAGTTGTGCGTCATTTTTAGCCAATCAGAGCTACAGGTCTTTTTATACTACTGAAATGTAGGCTCCCTGAAGTGATATAAGGCTTGCAACAGTGACTTAGAGGGCAATTCCCAGAAGAATTCAGACTATTGAGAAGAAGTAGAAGAAGAAGAAGAGAGTGAGAGAGCTGCTGCAAAATGCAATTAAGGTAAGTGTAATATTAAAATTAATAGCCTATATTATATTATTGTAATATTCTGTTTATTTATTTATTTATTTTGTAAAAAGATTAATCGCATATAAATAATTTAATGAATGTATCTGATTGAACTCTTAAGCGCCTCTCTTGGCTAGTACTCGTGTTGAGTTACGACACGTCTCCGATCGCATGGCGTGTAAAGACTCGCACAAATGCGAGCACGTTACCACCTGCCCATCGAAGTCGATACATTATTTAAAAAAATATTAAACATAAGTTCATTTATTTCGTTTAGCCTCCCATTGTCAAATAGACTGTAACAGTCCATTCACCTCAGCAGCCTGATCATGGCGATTATAATACTGGTATTTATTTAATCCCCTGGTACTAAAAATGTAAACAAACAAATTTTGTTTAGCACTTTCCAGTATAAAATTATTTTGTTTACATTTTTAATACCAGGGGATTAAATAAATACCGGTATTATAATCGCCATGGTCAGGCTGCAGTACCTCATAAAAATGCGTAAACGCCAATCGGTACACGACTACTTTGAAATATGTTCTACCAATTCTCATTACACGCTAAAAACACAGAGGCAATCCCGGCTGCTATGAGCGTACATAGCAGAGACAGGGAGCAATCAATAGCTTAGGCATGGGAGAGAGTGTGTGTTTCGAATCATAGACCAACGTAATGTTATGCAGTACATTGATACCCGATTAAAATTGTTAATTTTCTCGGTACAAGGGGTTGTGCAGTTCAAATACTCGCCTTGTTACTCACGCCCCCCCCCCCACTCCAGCTACCCCCCACCCCCTGAATACCCACCTCTACCACTTTATGCCCTTTACCAGAGAGATAGAATTATCGGCGGACAGTCGAATGCTTTTGGCTTGCTAGGGATTACAAGAGAGATTTTATATCACATCAACTCACTGCTGAATTTAATCCACTACATAGCCCAAGTGAAAAATTTATTGCTGAAATGGCATGTTCTGTAGCAGCAGACCAGTAATTGAAAAGAATAAAGTGTTTCTTTGGTTTTCTGAATATACTTCCAATGCCCCCAACATCCGCTAAAAAACTGTATGAAATTATTTTTTATATATTTTTTTATTTTAAGGCGACTAAGAGCTTCGGCTTTTTTATGCACCTTTTTTTTCTTTTTTCCCCCGAACTATCCTGGGACCTTTTTTCAGTATTTCTTCAGGATGGTCGTGTTTCCCTACTGTGGGCTAAGTTCTGGTTGAGGTATTTCTTCTTTCATCTTGCGCCTGAAGATGAGCCATGCCAACTCCTTCACAGCTGACCAAGCCACCTCTGACTGAATCATTTTGCGCACTATGTTCACATTTAGGGTTCCAACCTTGGCTTCACATGCCCTCCTCTCGTTTTGCCACCGCCGACAGTCAAAGAAAGTATGTGCAGCCGTGTCCTCTTCCCCGTCGTATATGCACCGGTTAGTAGTACTTCTTTTGCACTCATGGAGGAAAGCCCGGAAACTGCCATGTCCGGTTAGAAACTGTGTTAGGTAGAAGTCGAGCTACTCATCCATCCCCGCAAGTATTTAAGTCTTTCTTTGTTTATATGGACCCATCTAGTTGTTTGCGATGTATTCTGTGCTGTGTGAGTTACCGTGTAGGGGCAAACTGCAATCAGGACCGTTTAAAACAGTTTGCCACTTTTCCATTGCTCACTTCATGAGGGTTGTGTAAGAGTCAGATGTTTGGGCAAGCTAGGTGCCTATTCGGTTTTGTTACTCTATATTTAACATCTAAAACCTATATGAAGCTAGAAAGCAGCGTTAGAAAGGTTCCGCAGAAATGTTTTTTTTTTTTTGTAATTTTTCATGAAAATTAAATCTTTTATTTTTTCACCCTCAGAACCAAACTATTAATAGGCATGCGACATATTGGGTTTTGTTTACATTGATGACGACTCCAATGTAGATGTGAATTTAAAATAGTTAGTGCTGTTTTTGAGAAATACTTTTTTTTTACTGTTCTTTTGTGCAGTTTTTGGGGGAAAACCCCCAAAAATTAAGTTAGCCCAAATTAAAACAAATTGTCACGAGACATGATTTTGGTAAACCTACACATCAAAATAAATTTCATCTAAATGTTTTGCCCAAAAATCGACGACAGATAGAAATTTCGTATTTCTGGGACCCCACAACGTCTAAATCCACTGAAATCTCAAAATCGAAAATTTTGCCCATCACTAGGCTTACCTTATGCTACGATATAAATCATAAAATTAATAATAATAATTCGTTTAATTAATCAAATAAACAATAGTGAAAAATTACAATATTTGTAGGTGCCCAATGCCATTTAGGCGAGTAGGGAAGCAAAAAAGGCCGGGAACGCGTAATCTGCACACGCCACGCGCGCGAGTAGGTATAGCATATCAGATATACAATCGTATACAGGAATTATGATGGTTTGCTAGCCACACTACCCAACGGGTGATATTCTTATAATATCCTATCTTAATAATATCCTTTATCTACTATAGTAATTTAGATATAAAATGTAATTTCCTATTAGATTATCTAATAGGCTAACAATAGTTAATTGCTGATTATCCAACTGAAAGACACGTGAAAGGGCTATCATGTCTGTTGTCTCAGTCATTCTGATTTAAGTCTGTACTTTTTTGATAGGTTGCGGTCGAATTCGGTAGCTCTTCGAACCCTTTGGTTTATTGTAACTCCTATTTTGTAACCTGAGGGCTTACATTGCGCCCCTTTGGTGGTTACACCTAGGCCTCCAGCTCAGGCATTTATTTATTGTATAAACCGGAACTAATTCCTGTTTTTGCTTCACTATCAATCAATCAATCAATCAATTATAATAACATCCCAATACAGTTTTAAAAATTCAAAATTTCCCTATGGCCCGTTTTAGGGTGGATATATATTTTTCTACAATAATTTTAATAATCCCGCAATGGCATTCGTCACAGTGAATTATTTTGTGAGTGTAGTGGCGTGTGTTCGTGTGTGTTGGTGGTGAATTTATATGTACTTGTTGGTCAAAAAAGTCCACACTTCTATTTCCCATTTCCTTTATTATTTTCAATTTCCATACCAGTAAGCCTTTTTTTTATAGATATAGTATATATCATTCGTCCTACGAGCGGCGTAACTCGACAACCGCCTCACACACTTGCCAAGAACCATCTTACCAGCATGTTTTTGCATTGTCTCACAGGCGCTTTGGGACAGTCTTTACCCTGTGTGTAATTGAACATAGCAGCAGAGTGAAGAACTGATAAGATGACATGAATAAACACTGTGTTTCCGAGAGCTATCCAAACTGCCCATCGCAAATTAGGTATTATTCTGTACCACTGCTGTGTTTTTAAAACTAGTCAGCTTCTACTAAGGTGCCCATTCCATTGACCGGCTAGGGCTATTTCCAAAACGGTGACGTGGTAGCAGACACTCAAGACTTTGGTGGCGTTTCCACCGACCACGCATTGCAGAATTGACGGAAATGTTTATTTTCCACTATGCCATAGTTAAAATTGATCAATGATCATACAATAAAATCATAAACAAACAAACTAAAATTAAAAAATGGCTTCATGGGATATGTTAATTACAAACATTTTAAATAGATTTCTATAAAAAGAAAAACAAACATTTCCGTCAATGTCACTTGCAATCTGCAATGCGAGGTCGGTGGAGACGCTACCTAAGTCTTAAGTGTCTGCTACCACGTCACCGTTTTGGAAATAGCCCTAGCCGGTCAATGGAATGGGCGCCTTAGCAACTTCATAACGCGTCGTATTAATTGCATTACCTTATAGCCTATCAGAGACGGGTTCAGCCATGGGGGGTAGCTTTGAGTCATAATAGAACAAACATAGCCTATGTAGTGTCGATTTTCATCAATTAAATTAGAGATTAATAAATTAACTTACAATTGATTTACTAAATGCCCCTGTATCCGTCCATGTAGCCTATCATGGTCTTTGTGTTGGAATAAATTTTGTATCGGAAATTCATTTTCTCCAACAGTAACAGCCATTGAACCAAGAAAGCAAAAACAAAAGTTACCCTATTATGTGGAACTATACACAATAAACTGGAACTGTAAACTGTTTTTCTTTAGCAATAGAACATAAAAAATCAGCCCAAGGGTTTAATTTTCTACGACAGCAAAAACTTGGAATAAGTTTGTCAGGCGTATAAACAACGGGCGAGGACATTAAAACACCATGACAAATCGCTACTACTCTTCAGACCGTTATATACCCGGCTATAAAATCATTTTTTACATTATTACAAAAATGTGAAGAAATAAAAACCCGGAAAGGGTTGAGAGGCTGGCGCATTTTCAAAAGTTACTTATCGCCTGTGCAATTTTTATACGGAGAGGTGTTTACTTTGGGTAAATGTTGAGTACAGAAAGAATAATTTTTATGTGCTTTCCGTGGGTCTCCTCTGCGGTTTCCGAATGATAAAGCATGGTTCTTGAGATGGTTTCACCCTCAAATAACGACCTTGCTCTGTCTTCATGTTGTTGAAAGCAATGTTTTAAAATTGCATCCCTTCAATTATTTATTCTTGGAAGTTTTGAATTTGCTTTTATACTCGAGTTGAAGCCTGGGGTGTGCAACAATAAAGAATTGGTTCGGTTAGGTTGGTAAGGCGCCCGTTCCACCGACCGGCTAGGGCTATTTACGAAAACGGTGACGTGGTAGCAGACATTCAAGACTTAGGTGGCGCCACCACCGACCTCGCATTGCAGAATGCAAATGACATTGACGAAAATTAGAATTTTTCTTTTTATAGAAATCTATTAAAATGCTTGTACTTAACATATCCAATGACGCTATTTTTTTAATTCTAGTTTGTTTGTTTGTGATTTTATCATTTTATCATTGATCAATTTTAACTATGGCATAGAGGAAAATAAACATTTCCGCCAATTTTGCAATGCGAGGTCGGTGGAAACCCCGCCTAAATCTTGAATGTCTGCTACCACGTCACCGTTTTTGTAAATAGCCCTAGCCGGTCGGTGGAATGGGCATATAGTAAACTCTCTACCACTAAATAATTGGTAAACATTCCCAATTTCCTAGCGCAAATTCCCAACAGGGACCCGCGCTTTAAAAAAAAAAAAAAAGTAAACCATTATACCATTATATACATCGTTATAGAATTGATACAATTACAATTGATCGTAAAAATGTGTCGAAAGGGCCATAGTCTAAATAAGTTGAGATTGATTTTTAATTGGCTTTGCATGTCAAACACGCTCAGATAGCACAATTTTTTTTATGAATCGGCTTTGGCACTAGCGATTGGCCAAGGGAAGAATCGTTTCCTTTCTCTAAAACAAATGAATGTCAACCACATTAAAAAATTAGCATAAATTATTTTGGAGATAACCTATCCTAACCAACCAAACCTAACCTAACCTAACCTAACGTAACCTGCCTCGCGCGTGTAGATACTCGTATGCTTTTGCAGATGGCACAAATTGACCGGAGGGGATCTTCCTTAAGCGGGCCATAAAACTACAAACAGGGATTAAAGGCAGAGAAATCCATTCAGCTCGCTTCCGAAAATGACGATAATGTGTCCAAGAACCCATAAGAAGCGCCTAAACCATACATAACATAAGAAGTAATAGGATATACTGGATCAATACCCCGTCCATAATGTACCATACAGAGTACCTTTGGGGGCTTAAATGGCACAATAAATAAAATAATAATTGCATTAATTAGTTATGCTGATAGGTTTAAAACCCCCTAGTCGGTTGCAGCGTGGCGAGTCGATTATACTGCACTTGGATGCACCAGGGGTACAGTGCTGGCCAAAAGAGCCGAAGGCCGGCCGATAGTACAGCTCAATTCACCCCCCCCCCACCCCCTGTCTGCTTCTGACACTACCCCCAGCACCCCCCCCCCCTAGAGTATATCTCTATCTCTCTCGCAAAACTGAATTTTAATCAACTCTCACCTCGCGTGCACTTGCAGTTGCCATTGTTCGCTGCAGCCGAGTTAAATGCGTTGCTCAACAGGCCTGCTGTAGTGCTCGAGTCGATTGTCATCGGGTGATTGAGAGAGCAGAATCGCGGGCTGATTGAGGGGCCGAGTCGCGCGATGACAGTTTTGGATTTGTAGGAAGAATGCGTCATTGTTGGAATTTAATCGGTTCTTTGATAGCCATTAGTATTTGGTACTTTGGGTAATTCGAGTGGATGCGTAGTAATAGGGGTCTTTACATTTCCATAGAAGGAACAATAGATAGTGGTGTTTCATGTAGAAATTGTAAATTTGGTAAAAACAGACTAATAGGCTAAATAAAAAAAATAAAAATAAAAATCTGCCGAAAAATGAAGGAAAATGCCCTCGCGCTGCGCACGCGGCACTTAGAGGGAAGAGGAAAATTAAGGAGAAGAAGAAAATCTAAGTTTGCCCATGAACCATTTAATATAAAGAAAGATTATTGGTCTCTAAATACCGGGCCGAAATAAGGAACAAAAGTTTTTTTTTAAATTCTAAAAAGTGCGGGAAATGAATTGAACCAATTCCCAATTATGATAATATGATAATCAGTTCACGAATGACTGGACTGGGGATCAAGGAGGGGGTAAAGAAACGAGGGGAGGGAGGGAGGTTAATACGAGTGACTGAATTCATTCTTTCGATTGGGGAAAGCTTCACTTAGAGCGGAGACCCCCCCCCCTTTCCGGGTCATCCCTTATTCGATGAAAACTTTTTTCCATAAAAATAAAATTTTAATAAGGATTCTTTTAAGTTGGCAACTGTGTCGCTAATGAGGTACCACTGCCGGAACAAGTAAAATACATTTCGCTACCTGTCCCAACTGTCTGTCAGTTTCTTCTTTTTCTCCAGTATTTTTTTCAGGGGAGTGATGTGCCTGGAGTATGAATGATTGAGTGTTTTTTTTTGTCGGGGGTTGGTCAAAAGTACATTTGTTAATGTACTGGTTTCGTCTTCGCTGAAGTTATTAACAAACAATTATTATCAGTCTATTGAATGAACCTTTATTAATATTGTTATTATTATTATTTTAAGAACATCTTATGGAACCACCAGATTTACCTGGATTTTGCCAAATACTAACAACCCCAACCCTAGGAAAATTATTTACCATGGAACTACTCATATTATCAATCTCGGTACCTATACTAATCATTGGCGTAAATTGCCAAAATACCGGTGGGGGGGAGGGTCTTAGGCTCCTAGTTGTCAAATGTCAAATCCGAGGGGGGGGGGGGGGGGGGTGGAGGTTTAAAACCTCAAAAACTTCGAGATATTAATATCCATAAATTGCGATGCAGATTCAAACATAAACATTGACAAAAGAACAGTCTGAAACTCAGAAATTGCCAAAAGAATACATTTAAATACAATAGTAGTTCGTTCAAGTGTTGAAGTGGTTAAAAAAATTGTTTTCTCTGCGAAAAAAAAAACTTTCGTATTTTTAATAATTGTTTTATTTTTATGTTTTTCATTCAATTTGTTTTATTTCCTCAAAAATGCTGGCGGTGGGGGGGGGGGACTTGACAAGTACCTAGGGGTGGCTAAACCCCCTTAGACCACCCCCCCCTAATTACGTCAATGATACTAATAATTACTGATAGATGGTTCACACGAAACGGTTCTTTTAATAAAATCCGAAAAATTTAATGGGTTGTTGTTTGGTAGGGCAAGCATATCCATAACAAGCCATTAAGAAACAATCCAAGGATTAATGAGTGAGGAACTATGTGTGCTACTGTATAGAGATTTAAAGGTGAAAATGTAAATGTGTTAAGTCCTAATACAAATTCCGCATTCCCATTTAAATCGACTTAGTATTTCTTTGGCAATCTCGCAGCTATATCTTAGCAGGCTGAAGCCTTCAATTCGAACATGACTGCAAACAGGTGTGGTTGGTACTTTATTGACAGGGCAACATTTCCCTTCACTTTACTCCAACATTTCCTCTCCTAATGAGTAGCATAAATTATCATATGAGTAAGGATTATGCCTTAGGTTCCATTTCAACAAGTTTACTATCATACATTTCGAAAATGATCTGAGGATATACGTGGTCTTGCTTATAATACAACTAACAGGGGTGGATTCAGGTTTTTTGTAAGGTGCACCAATGGGAAACACTGGAAATCGTTGGGGGGAAAATTTTGAAAATGTAGGAGCAAAATGCAATTTGATGGAAAAGAATGACAAGTGAAAATGGATGGATTCAAACATGAGTCTCCACCTTGCCAGGGTTGATTGCTGACCATCCCCCCCCCCCACCCATTAGCAGCCTATACTCAAACAGGTCCTTAAGCTGTTATAAGAAGCGGCATTTTTCTTTTGCATTCTTTAGAATTATTAAGCCAAGTAAGGCTAACAAGACATAATAAAACATTGGTCTCCAGTCACCACGATAAATTTTTCTTGTGTGAAATATGCTAATTTCAAGATTCTTTGAGTACCTAGCGCACCTACATAATTCAAACGAGTGAAAAGGCCTGAGTGATTAATTTAAGGATTTTTTGGAATTGAGTCAACATCTAAAGGTTTTGTCGATTTTTACGGATTTTTAGTTCTGTGGCACTAGTTAAATTAATTAATTTTTCTATGAATTATAATTGGGGCATCTTGTGATTGATTATAAACATTGATATATATCATTGATAAATATGCATTAGATGATATATATTTTAGATAATCTTATTTTATTCTCATGTAGCCTATATGAACGCAGAAGGTAGCCTGTATATGCACCTATAAATAGTAGAATAACTATTGTATAGATAAACTTTACATCGTGTGGCCTACTGGGAATACTTATTAGTTTATTCTTTATTCTGGTAAAATTTGGAAAAATTGCATACAATTATTGAAAACGTGAATTAATATTTTAAATTGAAAATTATTAGTTAAAGTTTTTTTAATAAGTATCTTGCAGGAATTTCCACCTGTTTTATTACAAGAATAAATTTTAGTCATTGGAGTAAACAAGTGAGAGAAATGTTTCAAATCATTATCATAAAAAGCGTAAACTTAAAAGTGATAAACGGAGAAAAAAAATCAGGGCAGACTTATTCAAACAAAAAGAAAAGAGTTGCCGAGAAAAAACATCTTTCCCCCTACTCCCATAAAAGAAGTTTAAGTGGTTTTTAGGAAGTTCACAGATAGTTAATTTGTTGGTATTGTTTTTTATATCAATGAAAAACTTGTTGAAAAGAAGCTGTCGAGGTGCATTTTCTTGTCAAAAGTTTTTACGAGGTGGAATTTTCAGAAACACACAATATGTTTCTGTTTGTTTCTTGAAAGTCAAGCAATTTACCTGCAGTAGGTAATGGTATGTCATATTGTAGTAATAATATTATATGCATGTAAATTTGAATTTTAAAGTTGAATGTATCCAAATAACCACAGTACAGTAACCCAGTAAGTTGCGACACGTTTCCGATCACATGGTGTGTACAGACTCGCACAAGTACAAACAAGCTACCACCAGGCCATCGAAGCCGATTGGCTTAGGTGCCCATTCCACATACGTACAACGTCAATGAAAATTATGAAATTGAAGGGCATTTCAATTTTACTCTATGCCATTGTTAAAATTGATCAATGATCAATTGATAATAGAGTAAAATCACAAACAATGAAACAAACAATCTAAAATTAAAAAATGGCGTCATGTGATATGACAAGTACAACTATTTTAATTGATTTCTCTGAAAAGAAAGCACTTCTGTATAAAAATTATAATAAGGATTAAATAATAAGGCGACGAAGAAAACAAATACAATTTCAAGAAACAAATTTCAAAAATTTGGCGCATACGCTTCAATTCAAAATTGTAAATTTTTGAAAAACATATGGAATGGCCCTCATCAATGAGAAATTGAAATGTCCTTCAATTTCAAAATTTTCATTGACGTTGTACGTATGTGGAATGGGCGCCTTAGCTACCCCTACGACCGTCGTCTTATTGTTTCATAGTCTAGTTGTCAACAAATTGGACCACTCATGGACATCATTACAGTCTAAAAGTGTCTAAAAGTCGCTTAAAAAATATCACTTTTTTGAGTGCATTTGCAATTTCTACTTGTTTCATTTTCTGGTAAGTCACTGCCCAAAAAATTATATTCCAAAGTAACGGTGATTATTAATGGAAACGGTGTCATTACAATTTACCTCAGATAATCCCCAGGGTTCCACAGACCAGGGTGGGCCATTGGCCCGGGACCCATGAGGGAGCTTGGTATAAATATGAGTGCACATTCCCATGCCTAAACAGTTGCTGCTGAGCCTCCGAGGTACATTCTTAGAAGTCTACCCAGTTCCACTGATGATGTCGACCGCAGATGTTGACGAAACGTTTGGAAGTTCGCTTTCAGAACGACCACGGCCTATCATCCCGGATTCTACTGTTTTGTCAAAGATTAGTTGTCACAATTACTCAGAATATCCTAAAGTATAAAGCATTAGACAATTTTAAATTTCCACCGGACAACTCTTTGGCAGAGAAAACATACAACAGCCCTTAAATCGGATATGCTTTCGCACAGCCCGAAAGAAGGAAGCACGTGCTGTACGAAAACGTTAAACATATTTCAGAAAAAGGAAAAATTGTAATTCGCAGGAAAAATGTGGAATTCGAGGGGTATCCCTTTTGTCATAAGGATTGCCAGGGAGACTTAGGGGTGCGGGGGCCAAATGGGCGCCAGAAAAAGATTGAAGGGAGGGGGGAATTTCTTTCCCTTCTACATATTCTGACCACGTCGTCCATTTTTAATATGACTATCAACTCCGGGCTTCCTTTCCGTTTTTTTAATTTTTTATGACAAACGAGATTCTCTTAGAAGTCGATTTCCGAGCAGGGGATTAGTGGACCTGCTTCACCCCCTCATTGGTTGCCATCGGCGGTTTTGCTTTTACCCCTCTGCTGGTGGTCCACAGTTTTTTTTAAAGGCTTTCCGCTCAGGCCCGTAACCAGTTTTTTTTTTTGCTGGGAGGGGGGAGGGCTACGGTCCTATATTACCCAACCACGATAGGATGGCACCTGGAACACTTAAAAAAATCGATAAAACGCGGTGCTCCGCTTATGCTGTATTCAAATAAACTATTACTTTCTTCCTTCCAAGTGCCATCCTATCGTGGTCGCGTAGTGGTATGTATAGTGAAATTTCGCACGTGTGTAAAGTTCAATTCTTAATTGAAAAGCAAAGAAATTTCTGGGTTGGAGGGGGAGTATGTTTCAATTCCAAATTCTGGTAGATCAGGGGAGTTTCGGCTTTTGGCTATATAGAATGAGGCGATGCTTTTTACCAGGATTTTTTTTCATCATACACGATGGCTGAGTTATTTAATTTAGAACTTTTTATAGAGTCACGCCTACTTATACTGGCCTATATTGTCCAATGTCAACGACCACATGGATTTCGGACATTATTTGTATTGTTTCCGTTTGAATTTTAGGCCACTGGCCATCTGGTCTATTGTCGTCTACCTACACCCGCTACACGTGATAATGGACAAGCTGAGACAAGCTTACCATTAACGTAATAAATCAGGCAAAAGCACAGCTTAAATAGTTAAACAAGTACAGATACGATCTTCATCATAACTGTTTTATTATTACGTAGAATTAATTTAAAATTGAATTATTATTCAGAAAAGCAGGCAGTTGGCAAATATAAGCAACGAAATATATGTACAGTACGTATGTTTTTTTGTAAGGATAATGTTATAGATTTACGTATTATATTTGACGAGTATGCATGCAATAGGCGATTTGTCACTTAACACTGTAAATGTATAAGAGACAAAAAAGTCTCAAATCTAAATGCTTCTACAATCATCGACTTCGATGGCCAGGTGGTAATGTGCTTGCGCTTGTGCGAGTCTTTATACGCCATGCAATCGGAGACGTGTCGTACTCATCACGGGTAATAACCTACAGAGGCGACTGAAAAGGTCAATCGGATACATTCATTAAATTGTTTGTATGCGATTAATCTTTTAAATTAAAAAAAAAATCTATTGTACATTATGGGGAAGATAGAAGGAAAAGAAAATTGTGTTTACTTTCCATATGGGGGAATTTAGGGCCTTTCGGCCAACTCTTACAATTAACTCATAATGGGGTAAATTATTTTAATTGTTATTCTTTGGTAATGAAGGAATCGCGCTAAACTTTTTATTACATTTTTATAGCCGTCAATTCGGCGATGCCAGTAATACCACCGTGTCAAAAATTATTTTTATTAAATCGCCTTTTGTATACATGTTCCTCGCTGTATATTGTATTTCTATCACTGATTATTTTAATATGTACCGTATTTTGATTCTGTTCATGACCTGGATTATAGTAGAACGAAATAAAATATTTAGCCGTGAAAGTGCGAAACATGACTTCACGGGTTTATACTTGAAGCAACATACCTACACGCAAAGATATATTATTGGGATATTTTTTGTTTCCTACTCTGTGGAGAAGTTTCAATACCCGAGCGCAACAAGTAGGTGCAATAAAAACTTGTGTTTATTACAACTTTTTAATAACTATTCCAAATTGGAAGGGTTTTAACTTCATATTGGGATTTTTATGACTTTGCATCAGCCAACAATGCCTAACCTGGCTAGAAAAGGTGGTGAAAGACCTCGTAAAGAAGTGACTATAGGGATTTATACGGTCAGAACACCAGTTGAAAACCATACATCGTAGAAGGTAATAAAATTTAACTATGTAATGTTACGACGGAATCATGTTGATGAATTTAGCAAATAAAAATGGATGCCTAATACTCGCGTTTGCCTTGCAATCATGACGGAAAGTATAAAACTTTACAGGAAATTAAAATAATGAGTAGATTAGATAAGGTACCCGCGCAAGTAGTAAAACCTATTGTATTGTAAATTGCAGTTTTTAATAGTGTCAAGAACATTCATATTCTACTGTAGGTGATACTGGCCCAGCCGTGGCATTTGAATTGAATTGAAGAAGGTATAAATTCAATTAACAAATATGGTTAGCTAAAATCATAATTTAAACCCTTCTAGGTCTTATACTTGTAAATTAAAGAAAGAAAGAAAGAAAACTGTCTTTATTTTCCATGTGGGCGAATTTTTGGCCTTTCGGCCCACTCTTACAACTAACCCACATTAACCCAAATTAGGAGATGGTAGTAATATTTGACAGAAATAATAAAACTTTTCAGGAAATTAAATTAATGAGTAGATTAGATAAGCTACCCGCGCAAGTAGTAAAACCTATTGCATTGTAAATTGCAGTTTCTAATAGAGCTAAGAACATTCATATTGGACTGTAGTTGGCACTGGCCCAGTCGTGGCATATGAATTCAATCGAAGAAGATATAAATTCAATTAACAAATACGGTTAGCTAAAATCATAATTTAAATCCTTCTAGGTCTAGTACTTGTAAATTAGGAGATGGTAATAATATTTGACGGAAAGAATAAAACTTTACAGAAAATTAAATTAATGAGTAGATTAGATAAGGTACCCGCGCAAGTAGTAAAACCTATTGTATTGTAAATTGCAGTTTCCAATACTGCCAAGAACATTCATATTGCACTCTATGGGGCACCGGCCGTGGCATATGTATTCAACCAAAAAATAATTCATTTCAATGAAGGTTTCTTTCATGGCTATAACTTAATTCAATTTTAGTAGCTATAGTTGAACATTGCCAACAACCTCATCGATTTTTCGAACATTAGTACCGGCTGTACGCATGAGCTAGACGGATATAGGCAAATAATGCTAGGTGTTATACCGTCTTACTTTTTCCTAGCTTTTGTCCCTAAGAGGGGTCAGTGATACGGCATGTTCTCTTCCACTCTTTGCGATATTGTGCTTCGACTGCAGTTGCTCCTACAATCTTGAGGCCTAGGCGGACTTTTGCTTCTACCTCCAGCCTGGGCCGTCCTCGTCTACTTTTTCCCTCGGATTCGATGTGTTTTATCCGCTTTATAAGCTCATCTGGCCGCCTTCTTATTATTACCGTATATACAACTTATCGTGCAACTCACTTATTGATTCATCAATTGGGTCTAACACACATGCCCTACACCTTGAACTAGCCTATAGATAAGATGAAGTGCATGGAAGCATGGAGGTGGCTTATTGCAACAATGTTTATTTGAGAGAGAGCTTGCATTAGAGTCGCTCTCTCTGATAAGATAGGAAATGATTACTGTCACTGGGTTATACGATGTCTGCGCATGAAATCATATTTACCAAATATTACGGAAATTAATTCTCAAACAAATTTCTGTAGGCATGTATGTATAAACTAGCTAATTTGATATAGAAATTAAGTTTCACTGAAGACGTAAACTACGTACCAAAAATATCTAATTCAGTTCAATCCCGTAGCCATGGACGTAGCCAGAGAGGTGTAGTGGGGGGGGGGGGGGGGGGCATCCAAACCTAGGTACGCTCGTAACCCATCGGAAAGTTGATCAAAGGTCAAGGAAAAGACTAGACTTCCCTACGCAGGAGAGATGAGATATTGCCGCCAAAAATGCATTTTTTAATTTTTTAGGTCACCCTTCACGACGACTCCTATGACCAGCCAATGATGAAACGTACCAAGTGGATTCAAAAAAAGTTTTTGTAACCTATGAATGCTCCATCTTTCCAATTTAGGACTCTAAAAAAGTTCAAACCTGTTTTCCATAAGACAATAAATGGTGGGCATGAAGTGGCCATGGGTGTGGCGAGTAAGACTAATTCGCATACTATCAGAGCCTTAGCTCCAACTTACTCATAATTTTCACCATTCAGTATTCTGATGTGTGGTTACGCCACTGCCGTTGCATTTGGCTAGCTCAGTGCTGCATAAGCGACACTAGGCTTTCCTAAGAATGAGCATGCAGCCGTCTGGCACTACGTCAGACAGCCTATAGGCAACCGAAATATTAAATAGGAATAGGTTCGGCGAGTAAGACTAATTCGCATACTGTCAGAGCCATAGCTCCAACTTACTCATATTTTTCACCATTCACTATTCTGATGTGTGGTTACGCCACTGTCGTTGCATTTGGCTAGCTCAGTGCTGCATAAGCGACACTAGGCTTTCCTAAGAATGAGCATGCAGCCGTCTGGCACTACGTCAGACAGCCTATAGGCAACCGAAGTATTAAATAGGAGTAGGTTCGGCGAGTAAGACTAATTCGCATACTGTCAGAGCCATAGCTCCAACTTACTCATATTTTTCACCATTCACTATTCTGATGTGTGGTTACGCCACTGTCGTTGCATTTGGCTAGCTCAGTGCTGCGTAAGCGACACTAGGCTTTCCTAAGAATGAGCATGCAGTCGACTCAGACAGCCTATAGGCAACCGAAGTATTAAATAGGAGTAGGTTCGGAAAACAGAGGCAGAAGGCAGAGAGAGGCAAAAGGAGTCAGGAGAAGCTAGAATAAGCCAGTGTATATATATATCGTCTTAATTAGTTTTATTTTAATAAGTCTTTTTTTCTGCGTGTCCCGGTGGAGTGTTTATTTGGTAAGTTTATATAATATTAGTGCATAAAAGGGATTTAGTTGTAATTTTTACTTAGGCTAAGTTTTCCTATTATATTAACTTACAACCCAACTACCGAGCCTGAACAATAAAAAGAGCTCAACAAACCTGTGTGTAACCGCGTATGCTGCTGCACATGAGACAGTTGTTTGAATCTGCGGTCGCAGTAGCTGCATTTGTAGGGCTTCTCTCCCGTGTGGACCCTGATGTGCTGAACCAGCTGGTGGTTGGAGGAGAAGGACTTGAGGCACTGCTGACATTGGTGCGGCTTCGACTGCAAGTCTCGCGCGTGCATCTGCATTGCTGACTTGTGCATGAATATCTGAAAACAGCCAAAACCCAGATAATTAGTGGAGAGGTTTTTGGGATGAGTGGAAAAAGTTAGATGAAGGGGAATAGGCTTGAAGGTACTGCTGACAATGGTTCAGCCTCGCCCACAGGTATCTCGGATGTATCAGCTGCATCGCTTACATACATGAATGAATATCTGAAAACAGTCAAAACCCAGTCATTTAGGTGAGGTATGTTTTGGGACTAGCTGAAAAAGGTAGAGGATGATGAGAAAGGTTTGAGACCTACTGGATTGGATCCAGGTCTTGCATGTTAATTTGCCTCACTGACTTGGGCATGAAGATCATATGAAAGCAGCCAAAACCAGGAAATTAGAAGAGGGGTATGCTGAAGAAACCGGTGGATGAGGTGAAAGGCTTGAAGTATCTCTTTGTATATAGCTCAGCTGTCTGTATCTGAAAACAGTCAAAACTCAGCAAATTAAGGAGAGAGTTTTTTTTTGTGGCATAAACTGACAAATCTAGAGGAAGAACGGGACTAAGGAACTGCTGCTGACTTCTGTTTGACTTCATCTGCGCGACATGGCTGAAAACAAATAGAGGCCATGGAACATGGAATCAATTTTGGGTGATTACAATTGGTGGTAATTAAAAAAAAAATACTTGGGGCTGATACTATTTTACGACCTGCGGACTACAAAGTTACTTCTGCATTAATACCGGAAAGGCGGAAAACAGTAAGAGGTGCAATCAAAAAAATAATCGTAGATTTTGTTGAAAAACGGGAAAGCCGATTGAAAATTTTGTAAAATCATGGAACCTGAAATGGGAAAATAGGGTAATAAAAAATCACAAGATTGGGTGCGGTCACTGACTCACGTTCGCAAAATAGAGGTGAATGAGGTAAAAATGCTTCAATAACACATGTTGCCATTCCGATGTTCTCTCTGGAACTGAAATTGGGATCAAAGACAAGGCCTCGGCTCACAGGGGGATGAATCAACGACTCCCATTTCCCACACCCCCTAAAATTTTCAAAATGGCAAAAAAAAATCAAAAAGTGGACATTTTCGTTGAAATTGAAAACAGCGAGAACAATATTACTGTTTTTTTTATTTGGCTCTTTTCTCCCGCATACAGGCTCCATTATTTGAAAATTGACAAGCTCATGTTAACCTAGAATAGTGTATTTTTGTAAATTATCAGTGACTGTAGATTATATTCAGAGGACATGCTCCGTAGAAAATTAGCAACCCAAAATTTGTTGTTTTTATTGACTTTTTATTTTTTATTTAATTAACAAAGCAAGTTATTAAAGATTTAGCTCATATGAGTTGTAGAAGACTACTTAATACACCAAATCATAGGAAATAGTAAAATTTTGGTACCTTAGTTCTTTCATAAAAAAAGTTTTGATTATTCATCTTACCCCGGTCTCCCCTAGTAGGAATATGCACATGCACTTCATTTGATTTGAAATCAAACCGTCTCAATACTTTATTATTCTATGAGGGAGTGACACTTTTTAAAGGAGATTAGGAATAAAATGAATCCATGAAAGTTGGCAAACAAACCCCAAGATTTTTTTATTAAAGCCGATAAGATATTTCAGGTGGAAATTAAATCCTTCAGTGACCCTTCAAAATCGGAATATTTTTCTTTCACAAAAAATACTTTCCAATTTTTTGAAGGGGAGGTTTTTAAAAAAGTGAGGGAAAACGGACGTAAATTAAAGACGCCTGAAAATGGGAAACGAAATCTGGGGACTAATGAAAAAATTCTAAATTCCCGGAAATGTGCGATAATCTTGAGGTGAAAAATGAAAAAAGAGCAAAAGAGAGAGAGGGGGGGGGGGTGCTACCTTACTTGGTAATCTAATTCTTATACATTCAGCACCCCTAAAGAAACTGTATTCTTACTTTCCCGCCAATATTTTAGTAGACATTGACATATTATGCCGTGATAGTTTGTTATCAGGACTATTACGGCGATTTAGGATTAACTGGGTTTAATTTTTAATACCGCATTAAGGTGTCACGTGACGGTATTAAAATATGTGTGGGAAATTCAAATTGATAAATTATTGGAACACAAGTGAATGGCAGCATTGTTTTATAATATTGAAGGAAATACTAATAAACATTAAAATGTGCGGGTAGAATTATTTTGAAATATAATAAGAATTTTAATTAATGTGTCTATACATCTAAGAGAGAAAAAATTGAACATTTTAAAATTGTACATTCTAATTTTTATTAGTATTTCCATCAATTATTAAGCAATGCAACCATTATCTTGTATTCTTATAATTTATTAATTTGAATTTCCTGCGCATATTTTAACACCATCATGACCTTACTACAGCGGTATTAAAAAATAAACCCTGGTATTATAATAATCCCAAATCGCCATGATCGGGCTGCAGTAGAGCAAATGTAAATTTCCTCCGCAAGCTTGCAAAGACTACTAGTTACATAGCAGGCTTATATTATTGTGTTACAGGATGATTCCGCTCGACTGTATACATATAAATTGATTTAAAAAAATCATAATTTTACAACGTTAATGTATTTTAATTGCCTCTTAAAAAGTTTGTTGTAATTGTAACGCTTAACGTCGATTCCAATAAAAAAAGCTATTAAAAATATTGAGAAAAAATTCCAGAGAGGAAAGGGTTCCCGCGGAAGTCATTCCTTTTACGTTATTAAGAAAAATTGCAGCGAAAAAAATGTAATATCTCATTCTCCAAAATGATAAGGGATCACAGTGCAGAGTTTTTCCTTCTTTTTTTATCGTGAAAACATGAACATGGTTTTTTCTGTCTCAAATAAAACCAAAATTACATTTACAGAATATATGTGGCTGCGACGCTGCGTTTACCCAAATAAATGCGGCATTAAAGTCAAAGATGTTGTAAATTTCCTTTCATTCCAAAAAAAAATCAAAACATTTTAATAAATTGTACTAATATCCAAAATTAGTGTGCCTACTGAAGTCAAGCAAACAAAAAGAAAATTCCGACCTATCATTTGTGGGCGAAACTAATCGTTTCTATAGTATTCCTGTTTAAGATATCAACAATACACATCAGAATCCATCAATTTCGGTTTGTGATCAGGTCGTGATATGTATGTAAAATCTGATACCACCATCTGTGAGGGCGAAGTGAAAGGAACCAATAGAAGAGGGTGGTGGAAGAAGAAATTCATGGATGAACTGAAGGAGAACGCAGGAGAGCTCGAACGTACCAAGAGCTGAAGCGGAGAGCTGGAGGATATTATGCAGGGAGTTGCTGCCAACCAATCGTTAAGGTTGTGAACTCAGAATAAGAAGAACTTACTGAAGCCAAGATTCAAACAAATCGTTTGGGGGCGAAACTTATCGTTTCTCCAGTATATAGACCCATAGACCTTTATAGAATTCAAGTGGGGTAACCCCTCATGAAAATTAAATTCGTATTTAACATAAGTATAGTAGTAAGTGTGCGTGTGCCTCTAGGGCCACCCCACACAACAGCATGGCGGCCACTTCTGAGTGTGTGGGTGGCAAAACATGGGCCCGACAGCAGTGGACCAATGTCACCCCTTGTGCGCTTGTGCTCAAAACACCTGGTTTCTACCCTATTTCCAATTGGCCATTGTCCAGTAGGCAGATGGGCTTACAAATCAAAGGGCGGGGGTGCTGTTTCTAGCCTACTGCAGGCTAGTATTTCTTGTTTTTATTTACACCCATTCACAGAAATTCCTGCAGAAGCAGATGCTATGCACTAACTGGGGTGCATATTTTTTTTTTATATTAAACTAATAAGCACTTCAATCAGTTCTATTGTACAGAATATAACTGCGATTTGTTGCTGACCGCTGAAGTTCATGCTGCTGCCTGCTGCTTTATAACTTGGTACTGACGGTTAAGAAATGGAAACTAAAATATTCGTAATACGGCTGTGATGAGAAACGACAAGTATCGCCTTCTGCATGGCAAAAAAGCTAAGTAAGAGGGATAGGAGAAGAACATCCTGGCTGAAAAACCTTAGGCAAGAGCGTGACCTCTTTTTTTAGACCAATAGTCTCCAAGGTCCAAATTGCTATGATTTAAAGAAGAAGAGTTCCGAGTCCGACATACAGTAACATTAACTAGGTAAAAAATAAATAAAAATAATGAAATGAAATGAAATGAAAATACGACTTTATTGTAAACAAAACAAAAGGCGAACAATAAGACTATAAAGTCTTGTTTTCATGCTAATAATAATATAATAAAATAAAAATAAAAATAAAAAACTAAAAATTTCCATAGGAAACTGGCTCATTTCAGCCTGTTATACGGATACATTAATTCCAGCAAAATTTGTAATTAAAAAACTATAGGTACCTAGTGTATTACAACCAAAAACTCAGGGTTCCACTGATAATGGACAGTTAAAGATTCTTCATCATTCTAGCCGAAGAGAATAAGAAATAAAAACGAAAGCGACACTGTTCCAAGACAACTCCAACCCTTTTTGAAAAAAGAAGTAAAGAACAAAAAAAAAGAGAAAGAATTGTAATATTGGTATCTTGTTAACCCATTGACTCGGAGCCCTTTATAATTACAAAAGAAATCGGGGCCGACTCGCCCAGTTATTACTTTTGAAAAAATATTTCAAGAAACCCTTTTAGGCAATTTCTTTCGATATCAAATTAGGACAAAAAAGGAATAGAGCTCCATAATTTTTGTTTCAATAACATTTTTCACTTTCACATCGATATAATAAAATGGAATTGATTTAGCCCACTCCCTTCTCTAGCTTAACTCACACTAGATAAGGCGGGTATTGCACATACGTACATCGTCAATGAAAATTATGAAATTGAAGGACATTTCAATTTTACTCTATGCCATTGTTAAAATTGATCAATGATCAATTGATCGTAGAGTAAAATCACAAACAATGGAACGAACAATCTAAAATTAAAAAATGGCGTCATGGGATATGACAAGTACAACTATTTTAATTGATTTCTCTAAAAAGATAGCATTTCTGTGTAAAAATTATAATGAGGTTTAAATCATAAGGCGACGAAGAACAAATACAATTTCAAGAAACAAATTTGGCGCATACGCTTCAATTGAAAATTGTCAATTTTTGAAAAAACATATGGAATGGCCGCCATCAATGAGAAATTGAACTGTCCTTCAATTTCATAATTTTCATTGACGTTGTACGTATATGGAATACCCGCCTAAGATGCAGTTTCAATTTTTTTCATCCTACGGCAGCCACGCTTTGGGCTACCATGGGCGCAGGGAGTTTGAAGTTTGAACGGCCTACCGTCACTATATAGGTACCTTCATAGAAATATCAAACTGACGGCATAGATTTAATATTTCAGTGTTCCAATACGGCAATAAAAACATTTCTTTCTAAATTAATCGAGAAATGAATAAAATAAAATAAAACAATCTCATCACCTGCCCGATATCACTACGGTAAATAATAGAGTTTGCATAAATGCTCGGATGTAAAGAGAACGAAGATTAACATTAGATAAACAAGACACGATCTCAATAAATAACGAATAGCAAATAATAATACAGATTAACAAAAAATACAGATTAACAAAAAATACAAAAACCTTTTATTATTATTATTATTATTTTTTAAATAATTATTCCATTTTATAGATGCATGCCATTAGTCTACCCGTTCTAAACTATGCAATTTCTCCATAGTTCAATCCCCTGTGTATATAATAAAGAAATTCTCGAGATAGCCGAAAACGACAGCAATAGTGAATAAGGGGTTAAAAGTAATAAAATAATGAAACGAAACCGAGAATAAAGTAGGTATAAATGTAGAGTAGGTAACATCACGCGAGCTCTCTTGTTTCTTAATTTTTAATTTTGCGTTATCCACCGGAAATATTAACGTAAAAATATAGCAGTAATGTTCCGGAGTTTGTCTTGTCCACGGAAGTGGCGGATGTACGTGTCTAACGGATTCCCTATTTTTTATACTCGCTCATCGCCCCTTCAACCCTTTTCTTCCGTGGTTACCAAGATTTCTTCATTCTGCTAGTACTTCCTTTTCTTTTACATAGTTTCACGTATTCAGTTGTAACCTTGCCTTGCAGTGCATTGCCCATTATTTTTTGGCCCGTGTAGATGGCCCTAGGTCTACTTATAGTGGCCCTTAGGTCCCTTGTCCAATGCCAACGACCCCATGGATTTCAGACATGATGATGGTCGAAATTTGCTATTTCCGGAACCGAAAAATGTGATTTTTACGAAATTTCTTTCTGTCTGCCAGTCTGTGTATCTGCTGGTCTGTCTGTCTGCCGGTCTGTCCGTCTGCCGGTCTGTCTGTCTGCCGGTCTGTCTGTCTGCCGGTCTGTCTGTCTGCCTGTCTGTCTGTCTGCCGGTCTGTCTGTCTGCCGGTCTGTCTGTCTGCCTGTCTGTCTGTCTGCCGGTCTGTCTGTCTGCCGGTCTGTGTGTCGGTTTGTGGGCAAACTACCCGGTTGATTTTAATGAAATTGGTAATGTTGGTTGGTTCACAAAAATCATACCTCGGTACATTTTTTTATTATACAATAATACAATATAATAAAGTTATATTTCCATAAAAAGTTACAGTAATCGTAATATGCTGCCCTTGTGCAGCATAAAATTTGCAAAAAAAAGTATAATTTGCGTTCAGTAAGTAAGTGAGTTGATCAGTCTGCTTTTGTGCGTGTTAACTAGTTGAGATTTTTTTTATTTATTTATATATTTTTTTAGATATTTTCGTTATACGTATAAATTTGGCGATAACTTAATTTTGGGGGGTTTTAGGTGTTAAGTAAAGCAACAAAACGAGTTACTTTCCAAAACAAAGTTTTGGTTTTGAATAAAAATTATTTTTTCAAAATATTGTGGATAATTGATGCCCCAATACATTGCATACCCTGCCGTTATTTCTGTGTAATAATATATTGGTATTCCCGTTCTAGACTATGCGCAATCGTCCCATCTATCAATTCAGTGAGTGGTTTGGGGTAGGGAAAGTCGAGGCAACCGAAATTTAACCCTAGGACAATTATTTGCTATGGAAGTAGCTGTTGCCTACTTATTTTGTCTATCTCGGTACCTATAATAATTCATAAATAGGAAAGCATGAACGGGCTCACCCGTACCGGTTCTTTGTAATGTTTCGGTATGAATTTTTGGCCATTGAAGAACTGGCATACGTCCTCGATGTCAACCTACACCGGCTACAAGCAATAATGGACACGCCGAGACAAGCTTACTATTGACACATTGAAACGGGCGAACGGATGACTTAAATACAGATACGAGTCACTATAAAATATAACTACCAAGTCTTAAGCATTAACTTGACAAAAATTACTTTCTCCTCTATAGAATAAACGGACCTGAATTAGTTTTTAAATATGAAGAAGCCAATTAACTAAGAAAATTACAGTAAATGTAAACAATGTATAAAAGAGCCTTCAGCCCAGACTTACAAGCGTACAAAAAAAAATTGAAAAAGCATTTTGTACACTTTCCAAATGATTTACGAAAAAGAATTGAAATAATCAGAGAAAGGGAAAATATAAAAATGAAGTGCCATAAAAGTGATTTTTCTCCGAAAAGAAAATAGCTGAAGAGACCGTGGAGTGGGGGGGGGGGGGGGTGACGATTTTATCAGGAGCGTAACAATATGCATGTTTAACAAAGGGTTGGTAGAACTTACATTGACTGTTGTGTTAATAGTCATTAGAGGCATGGGCCTCATGGCCATCGAACAATTAGGGCGGAGCCCATTGTCAGGGGAAGGGGGCGACGTTTCGGGAGTGGGTGCTACTCCCATCATCAGGAATAATCCTGAGAAGGACTGATGGTATTTGGTCGATTGACTCATCACTCGTGTATTCTATTCAGAATTATGAAGTAAATCCGATCTCCTTGAGGATTACTACCGTTCTCCCGATTGAAATGCAAGCTCTCTAGTCACTAGACCACGGCCCTCGCCGACTATTAACACAACAGGCAATGTATGTCCAACAAACCCTTTGTGAAATAGTATTTCTCCATTGCCATTAACATTTACAAATAGATTACAGAAACAAGTGGTCTTAGTTTATAATTTAACAAAGGGTTAGTTGGACTTACATTGCTACTGTGTTAATAGTCATTAGAGGCATGGGCCTCATAGTCCTTGAACAATTAGGGTGGCGCCCATTGTCAGGGGAAGGGCTCCGCCCTAATTGTTGCATGACTAAGAGTCATGCTTTCACCTGTTTCATTGCGTCAATGGGAAGCTTGTCTTAGCTTGTTCATTATCGCTTGTAGCCGGTGTAGGTTGACATTGAGAACCAGTTTACCAATGGGCAAAAATTCATACGGAAGCAATACGAATAATGTCCGAAATCCATGGGGTCGTTGGCATTGGACAAGGGACCTTTGGGCAACTATCAGTAGGCCTGGGTCCATAAAAAGTCCTTCAATATCAATTACTAACTAAATAACTATCTTATAATCAATACACTATTATCATGGATTACATAGAAAAGTTATAATATTGTTAAATAATGTATACGTATACAGTATATACATACATACAGTATATATGTATACAAGCGGTTCCCGGCGCAGCCTTCGGCTGCTGCCTCCACCACTTGCGCCTACCGCCTTCGGCCTCGCACCCACTGCTCATGTAAATCAGGTGGCAGCTCGGCCTACGGTCTCGCAGTCACTGCTAATGTAAATTAATTGTGGTCACCCACAACACACACGCAGCACCAACTGTCGGGATAAACGGAAATTAATGGTAGCGCAGTGTACCGCTAGATGTCGGATGATGCCGGCAGTACCAGCAGCCATGTACACGCACCAATGTAAAATATTCCAAAATCAAATTATAAAAACATTCTCCAGTGGACGAAAGTGTTGATCTAAACCATCCTCGAATCTCCTTGAACACAGACAACAATATTCATCATAATCGGTCCAGTCGTTTGAGAGGAGGCCCGAAACATACACACGGACAGTCAAAATATATGTATTAAGATGAAGTTAAAGAAGTTATAAGATATTAGTCTATGGTAAAACCATTAAATAGTAATATTGTGAATAAAAATTAAAAACTTGAAGTTTTAGGATACGGTCCTGATGATTCCATTATTGCTTCGAATCCCTCACCTTTTAATGTGAATAAAAATTATGGGGATCGAGAGGACAAATCTTATTTTTACTCCCACCCCCCGCCCTCCCTCCCCTCGACTCGCTCTCATCAAAGCCCTTTCCATTTTTTTATTAAAAAAAAAAAAATCTTCAAATGCCAATTTCAAAACACTACCTTTTTATTTTTCCCGTGAATCTTCCTTCCAGCTCTTAGTTATGATTTTTCTTCGTTGTGTTAAATGTGCACAATTCTTTTAATGCGGAATATTGTATGATTGTACAATAGGACCACAAATTGAAGTTATTGAAACACTGAAGGTTTACTGTATGCTACATGAAGGGTTCATCACGTCAAATCAAATTTATAAGAAATGTATTTCAGGCAGAACTCTATAATAATCTTCTTCTTCTTTCATTCTTTTCCTTGCCCAGTATTCCCTGGACAAGGAGCATAATAATAAGAACCGGTCAGAGTTTACTCGAACATGCTTTCCAATTTATAAATTAGTAGATAGACATAATGTGTAGTTTCATAGTAAATAATTTCCCTATGGTTACATTTAAAATTCCCTCTAGGTGGGAAGGTCCACCTCAATGCATTAAAAACACCTTAAAACTCAATTGCATATTCTGGAACGAATACATTGTAACAGTAGTAACAATGACACATGGCAGCACGTAATGTATTGGAGCGTGAATTTTCCATAATTCAAAAACTAATTTTTTTCACAGAACCAAATATTTTTTTGGCAATGCAACCTGTCCGGTTTTATTACTCTATTGAACATCTAAGACATACCTGAAGGTAGAAATTATCGATAGAAAGGTTCAGCAGAAAAATTATTTTTTAGTCATTTTTTCATTAAAATTGAGTTATTTTTATTTATTTACCAGCAAACTATCAAGGGGAAAGCGACCCCTCCCCCCGCATTTTATTAACATTAATAACGACTACAATATATATGAATTTAAATGAAATCGTTGGAGCCGTTTTTGAGAAATACCTTTTTCAGACGTTTTATTGGAGTTTTTTTTAGAATAAAACCCCTCCAAATTGAGTTAGCCCATAATTGGTTCCTGGTACCTCAAAACGTGTAAATCCGTTGAAATCTCGGCATCGAAAATTTCGACCATCACAAAGCTTTCCTTATACTACGTATAAATTGGAAAGCATTGGAGGGCATGTAAAGCCGGCGGTCCCGGCAGTCTTCCCTGACTGTCGATAGGTTAAACAGGAGGCTGTTGATGCAACCTGAAAACTCCTGTACCACGGGTAATACCACCCCGACACGAATTTACTTTTTTAATTGGAAAGCAATAATAAGCTCCTTTGAGATACAGTATACATAATTTATACAATTTTCAGATTCGTTAACACATGACGATTACCTCTTGTGCCTGTTCATATTTCACACTTGGAGGAAAATGTCCAGGTCCAGGTACGCTTGTGATAACTGGCAAGGGTATACAGGTCGGGGTAGGATAGCTCCAGCATTCGGGCTGATTCTCGTAGTAGCCTGTTGCATGATAAGCTGTGTAGTCAGATCTGTTCATGGTCAGGGTAACTGATACAGATGGAAAAAAGTAAAACTGATGAAAAACAAAAATGAAAATGCCTCAGATAAACGAGGATGAAATAATATATGGAATTAAAAAAAAAATGGTTTAGCTCACTTACTGTACACTTGCTTGCACAATATGACGGGCTAAGTTGTTTTTCTCAGTTATATAAAAATGTACTTGAAGGGCATCTTGAGGTCATAAAAAAATGTATAGTGCAGTGGGTTACAAGGCAAGAAGGCTCTAAGTTCAAAGCAGTTATTGTTGGCTTATTGTGAATAAATGAGTGCAAACAGTGATTGGGCAGTTTAAAAATGATTAGTTACTGAATTTCACGTTGCATTGGTTTATGAACGTTATTAGAACATACTGTGTACAAGCATTCGACACCGTTAGGTGTGATTTGAGAAGAAAACAAAGTTGGCAATGATGCGAGGGCACATAACGAGTGGCCCATTGGTTCCTGGACAGCTCGATGTAACGACTGGTGTAAATACTCCACCCAGGCCACGGTCCACCAGTCCTGATATCTTTTTTCGGTCCAACTAGCCCCCCCCCCAGCTCCATTTGGGGGGGACTTCCCCCCCCCCCCTTCCCGAGCCTCGAGCATTGTAAGACGTGGTTCATACTTCATGGTCCCCTTTGCAGCAATATGAATTCCTTTTTTAGCTTTGTAAAATCTACAGCTATACTTTACAACCATTAAAATGCGTAAAACCCTACTATTTTGCTCTTATATTTTCAATTTTTCCTTTTCCTGCCTGATGAGGTCATAAGGTCTACTTAGTTTTGCCCCCGCCATCATTCTAAAACTTTACACCTCTGATTGGGATATGCTGATTCACAAGCAGTGCTTATCAATCAATTTCAGCCAGTTCGAATTTAGTGTGCGTACGAAATCAATAATGTGTACGGTAGGCTAATTGACAATTTTATGTTGTAAGTTAATATTATATAGTAAACAATGGAGTCAACAAATTGAATTATAGTAGGTTATAGAGGCAGTGAATTACGAGTGTGCCTTAAATCGACAGAATACTAAATGTACATAATAAATGAAAAACCCAATGAGGGCTTGAGAACAGGTATTCTCTCTCTTGAACTATTTGGTATTTTGTGGCCAGCAACATGCCAAGCAGCCGCGTTTGTCACCTGTCGGTTAAGGTAAGGTACCCAGTACCCAGTCTCTACACGCGGTGCGATTGGAGACGTGTCGTAACTCAACACGGGTACTAACCTACAGAGGCGACTGAAGAGATTAATCAGATACATTCATTAAATTGTTTGTATGCGATTAACCTTTTATTAAAAATAAAAATAATAAAAAGTACTTCGTGTCTCGAACCTCGACTCTTCGTTTCATAGTCTAGTTCTCTGCCAACTGGACTTCTCCTGATAGTACATAATTAATATGAGCGCTTATAAACTGCGATTATATTGATGAATAAATTGGCTCGATTAAATGATCCTGTTGTTATCTCTGTGACCCGGTTGCCCCACTGATACATTTTAACTATTGTTTGTATACCCACTCTCTATTTTCAATTATTTTGCTGTCATTTTCCAGGTATGTTGGTTATCACTAGCGGATCTAGAAATGTCGGGGGGGGGGGGGAGACAGAAATAGTCTATGGTCAGGAGGTTCTGTGAAATTGGTGAAGACTTAAGCATAGTAAACTCACTTTAATTACTTGTATTTCGTTTACTTCGTTGGATCGGCCGCAGAACAAAAGTTATCCTTTATTTAGTTACTTATTTATTTAATTAGCTGGTAGCCTCTACCCCTTCGGCACCATGTTTTGAGCATATTTATGGAAGACCCGGTGGTGACTTGCTTGAATGGCCGTCTGGTCAACTACCTAAAAGTGCTGACACTTTCCGCGAATGGCAGGGACCGGATTTCTGTGACGTTGCCAACCGAGGTACTAAATAGACCCAAAATCGATTTTAAAGGACAGAGGAAGACTGACCGAGGGACTGGAAGGAAGAAGAAGGCAGAGGCTACCAGCTTCTGACACTGGGAACCTGCAGTGGTGAGTTTTAAAGGGGTACGAAGGAGATTATATAAATAATAATAAAATAAAATAATTTAATATAAATTAAATATTATTTATCGTAGAAGGGTCACGCCACGAGTCACTAAAGGGTTTGGAGACGCTTAACCTATAACTTATAATGGTTTGCAAACCTGGAAATGCGAATACAGGTTCATTAGCTCAATCCGCAACACAATTTTAAAGTCAATTTTATACATAAATTACAAAATAGTCACTGAAAAAACCGGGTTCCATAACTGTGTAACACGTAATAACTGCGAAAATCGCATCTGGTATGCCAAGTCTTTCTTTTTACAGACACTACCAACTCAAAATTTGTTTAACAAAAGATTTTTGTTTGGGTAAAGCAAGGTCGTGCAATAGAGGCCGGTAGACAGGCAGACACATAGCAGCCGGGCAAGGCCATATGCAAAGCATTGCAAAACTGCACTCAACCCTGTTTTATGCAGTTATATGCATGCCGCATTGAAGCCGACTGCATCTATTGTTTTCATCTCATTTGTGGTTCATTTCCGTCAAATTGTTGTGTAATTCAAGTCTTAAGCTGAATTAATTGATGTTATGTACTGGGTTACAGTAGGGAGTAAACCGTAACCTGTAACCGTCATTTTCCGGGGAGGCAATTAAATAATTGCGCATTGTGGAACATGAAACGTCCTATTTGAAAAAATAATTTTTTTTGACGTTTTTTTTTAGAGTTTTTTGAGAATGAAACCCCCCCCCCCCCCCAAATTGAGTTAGCCCCAAATAAAAAAAAAATAGTCTCGAGGTATGATTTTATTACATGCCGAATTTCATCAAAATCGACCGAGTAGTTTGCCCGTAAATCGATGCACAGACAGACAGACAGACAGACATTTCGTAAAAACCACTTTTTTGGGTTCCTGGGACCTGAAAACGTGTAAATCCGTAGAAATCTCGGAATCGAAAATTTCGACCATCACAAAGCTTTCCTTATACTACGTATAAATTGGAAAGCAACTAGATAGGACCACAGTCGCCACAGTCACCCCCGAGTAAAAATCCTAGCTACGGCCTTGATTCTTGTAATCAACCGAAACAGGCCCATATTACCTATGTACATAAACACCATATAAAAGCTGTAAAACATTGACCAGAAGCTTAGTACCCCACCCATTTGCTTCTTCGTCACAAATCTAGTCGATTTAGTATTATCAGGTATTTTCAGCATTGGACGAGACGGACATTAACCAATGATTATTTTCACAACGTTTTCTAATTAACGCGGTATAAAAAACGGCAAATACAAAGGTAAAGAAAAGTAGTAAAATATTTAATACCAATTGTATTACTATACCCGTTATAAAATATAACACGTAATGCAAGAGGGTTTTTTAAAAAGTTGTCGTAGGTCAGTGAACTACTTTTTTAAAATTCCAAGATTGTTAGCGTATGGGAAACACTGGTTTTTAATTTAATTGGATGACGTTCAATTGGCGTGGACGTCAACAATTTTGGCGCTTTCTCGGGGGGCAGGGACAGCGTTTTGGGAAATTTTAAAACCTGCCACCACTGCTTGGGGCGTATCCAGAATTTTCGTCAGGGGTGCAAAAATATGTCCCAGAGTCGAAATCAGGCTCCCTTCCCTGTCCTCCCAAATCGTGTTTTGATGCATATTTTTCTAATTTTTGTGTAGAATTCCTTCAAATGACCACTTTAATGCACTAAATTTAATTGAATAAAAAATAAAAATAAAAAATTGGATGTTATGATTAATCCAGGGGTGACCGTAGTCTGCTGGGCGTATCATGTTAAGAGTGCTTAAGTACCGCCTTTACTAATTTGGGAGGGGCCAATCATTTGATATGTTATCATGGGTCCTCCCGAAAAATACGACTGATAAATAGAATTATCATAAAAGTAGTGATTGGGCAAAAACTTGTCAAAAAACAAATATACAGTCAATTCGGGCAAAACATACTAAGATACAAGTTTTTCTCGGCAATCATTCGATATTATTAATATCGAGTTCTTTCAGGTATCGTATCAAAAATATGATATGCCTGTATACTTTATGCATATTAGTTTTTGCATGCAAGTACCTTTACGCGAATAGCCGGGTTTCCGGTTAATTAAAATTAATTAATAAATACTGTTGATATATTGAATTTTACTTTAACGATACCCGCACAATTAATGCATCCTGCTAAAGGTACAACGTTAAATAGAAAAACATTAATGAGTAAATTGTATTATAAGCGGCTATTCTACTAGTCAATATTCCGTCATTTATGCATCAATAATAAGTCTCTACCATATTATAACTTAATTTATAATAGATAAGTTAAGTATCTACATAATACTCTCCTTAAAACAAAAATCTCATCAATTATTGATGCAAAAATGACGGAATATTGACAAGTGGAACAGCCGCAATAGGAAGCTTTTTCTACTCGTTTGCAAATTATTGAGATGACATTTTAAATTATTAAATTTAAATTTTTAAATTTGTGCGGGAAACACAATTGCGCCCACGTGGCCCAGACGCGAACCGTGGGACGCAAATATTTTATAGTTGCGGTCTTTTCATTAAAACTTTTCACAAAGTTCTGGAATATTACATCCTTTGATGAGCTTAGTAGTCGCCAGTCTGCTTCGATTGGCAGGCTATGTATGAAATGCACAGTAGCACCGTTTATACTTGAGATAGGTCAAGATGTAAACAAACACAAACACAAAAAAAATGGCGGAAGTCTTGGCCGTGGCAATTGAGCCGTTTTTATCAAGCTGGGGCAATGAACTTGATGAGTTATGATTTGGCCAAATTTTGCAGCACTGACCTCGGTCAACGGCCGTATTTTGTGATAAAAGCCATCTCTTCGGCTTAGATTTTGCAATGAGGCCATAAAGTGAATGCACTTTATTTGATTAAATTTTACTGGTTTGTTAAATACCCTGGTATTTACATGTAAGCTAGAGGTGAAATAGATTCTTCGCCTTAAAGATAGCTGACTCTGAGCACATTCAGCTTATCTCAGGATAGGGAGAATCAACTAGCCCAGGGGCAGTGGCGTAGCCAAGGGGGTGGAGGGGGGATCAGTGGGGTCCGGACCCCCCGCCCCCCAAATTTAGCTAAATATCAACTTTTTCAGATATTTATCTAAAAAAAATCGCCGGGGAGACACCAGTTCCCCTTTTTCCAGCTTTGTTAATAAAGTTATCGTCAGCAAAATCAACAATTTTTGCCGACAAACTATTTAAACTATTTCAAGCCTATCTTTAAAAAAAAAACAATCCCCGGGGGGGGGGCGCCAAATGAAACACCAACCCATTTGAAAACCTATCGTAAGTGGGCAAACTTTATGAAAACTGGACCCCCCCCCCAAAAAAAGGGGGTTTGGAACCTTTTTTTACATGGATCCAATTTTCACAGTTCTATCGACTCACAAACCTTCGGAGAGCCATATGTGTAGCGTATATTGAAATCAAATGAAGCATTTTAAACATTTCAACATTTTAAAGCAAAAAAACGTACGTGTGCACTACTAAGGCCTAGTAAGTAAAGAAATTAGGTCCTAGTAATTGGTAATAAATATTGTGTGTATTGTGTATACTGTATATATTACTAGGATTACTGGACTTTCATCATAAGGTGATAAATTTTTTTTCGTGTTTCTATTTTTTTTTATTTTTATTTAGGAATCAGTAATTATTATTTATTTTCTGTGGAACAGTAGGCACCTAGTCTTAGCCGAACGGAGCCACCCCAGAAGTCCTTCGGGGCTATGGTTAGCTCCGGAGTCAGGGGTTCCCGACTCCTGAACTAGCCTATCCATATAAAAACGTCAGTGAATGTCGGTTCAGATTCAGAATAAGTGGCTTTACGAAAATTCAGTTTTCCATAGGAATTCGAAATACACAGCAGCTATTGTATCACTACTTTACAACTTGGCTCTACTTTGAATTGGATATCGCCTACATTCTTCCTGAGTTCATTTGGCTAGTCATCAAATAAATAATGACTTTTAGTTATAGTATACTAGCGATCTTAGGACTATAAAGCCCACTCTTACACTCAACTAGGAAAGTCCGGGACCGACTGCTTTACATGTCCTTCGAAGCGTGGCCATGTGTGAGACTCGAACCAGCGACCTTACCGGTGAAAGTCAGAAATTCAGAGTTTGAAGTATTACTCTACAACATGTCAATATTTGTCAGGACCCCCTGTGGTGATGGTGTGGTTATGAAATACAGTATTGCTCATTCTGATTAAAATTATAACATTTCTGTGCAAGAATTACAAATAAGTTACATGTATTTATAGTTCTTGGTGCGCCCATACTAATTGATGCCTCAGTGGGGTTAAGTCTTGGCACATGATAAATAATGATTTTTTGTTGTGTTAGGTACTAAGTGGAAACCAGCGGAGTTAGGACTATAAAGCCCCCTCTTACACTCAACTAGGAAGACCCGGAACTGCCTGCTTTACATGCCTTCCGAAGCATGGCCAGAAAATGTAGCATGTGTGGGACTCGAACCAACAACCTTGCGGGTGAACAACTGAGTCCGTACCACTACTCTACATGTCCTGACATGATAGCCTCTGTTTGGGCTATTGAAGGGAAATAAGTATATTTTAAGTGGAATGGTGGTATTAATAATTATTAATAACATGCAAAATCTTTTAATCTTTGCATTGCATTGCATTGCATTGCACACGACAGGGGCTGCCATTATTAGGCCTAAGTTGGAGGCTGTTTCTCGGATTTAAAAAAAAACACAAGACGCCACTGTATTGCTGACCTCGGTAATGCGGATAGTTTATATAAACTGCCCACCATTAAGCCGTCAGCGGGTCTATCTATTGCATGATATTTTTAAAACTACGAAATGTTTTAAGGACTGCTTAGTTTCAGACGCTTCCTTGCCACGATATATATTTGTGGTGGGTATAAGCCTACTTAGCACCAAAGGTATGTTTATAAGAAGAATATGTCATGGACAACCACATATCAAAGAATTGATGTTTACTTACGAAAAGAATGCGGTTTATTGACTGATTGATCGAAATCTTTTCAAGGGGGGATTCTGATCTGACACTGAAAATGGTTAGGACATGTATAGAGTAGTGGTACGGACTCTGACATTCACCCGAAAGGTTGTTGGTTCGAGTCCTACATTTCCTACATATTCTGGCTATGCTTCGGAGGGCATGTAAACCAGCGGTCCCGGGCTTTCCTAGTTGAGTATAAGAGAGGGCTTTATAGCCCTAACTCCGCTAGATTGGCTTAGTAATACAACAAAAAAAGTCCTTATTTATTTATTTTATTTTTAATATATCATAATATAATTTACTTTACTTTTACTTTACCACATATAAAATAAAATACTGAAATAAAATAATGCACCACTATTGGCGTCAAGCACTATATTCAAATTCGCTAGGTCAGCTTCTCAATGGAATAGAAGTCGATATTTAATTAGGTATTTATATTTTATATATAAAACTGTGCCTTAATATCCCAATATTCTGAATTGACGGATTTTAATAGTACGCCAATTTATCTGGATATTAAAAAAAAAACAATGTTTTATTGCATTATAGCAATAACCATTAAAAAATTGAATTTAATTGAAACTGAATTGAAATTATATGTGATATGAATTGAAATGACAAAATTACAATATATATTTTCTACTCTTTTCGGCAAAACCCCCGAATCCCTTAAAACTGCCCCTACATGAGTCAGCCAGTTCAGTTTTCTCGTAAAACAAGATACAAAAGTGCACATAGCCCAGCAAAATCGAGACAGTAAAGAAGACTTGGGCAAAAAGAAAGGATGACCTGCCTCAACGTAAATATTGTTAGCTTACTCTAAACAAAACATATTATAGTCAACTCGTTTATACACAGCGATACTATTTTTAAAATGACATTGAGCGCTACACCGGTCTAACATACTATGCTAATCTTCGTAAGGACTCTTCATTTGAATACTCAACCAGTGCCTGGGGTCAAAGACTTTGCGAGAACTAAAAAAACTAGACCAGTTTTCTGTTCTTTTTTTTCTCAAAGATTTCTCCCTCGTATGCTAAGTACATTTATCTTGTGTGCTCTGTCGAGTTTTTTATTGCATATGGGGACTTTCTTATGAGATAGGGTGGCGGAGTTGCAGACTGCAACTGGAATTTTATTTTTCATTCAGAGGACAGTGATTTAATTGGTTACAATAGGAATAAATAAATTATAATACAAAATAATTACAGCTTTATAACAATATCAGCATATTTCAATAATAGTGGGACCCCAAAGGATTATCCCGTGCTGGGGCCCTCTATTAATTTATAACAGTTTAGAATGTTGGATTAATACGATACCTAAAAAATTGCTATAAATTCAAAAAAAGAAGAGAGTATAAAAACACGATAAACATAAGAAAGAAAAAACCACAATGCAGAACGATATAGGTACAGTATATGACGCCACTTAACGAAATAAGTTATAGAGAGGCCAATGCCAGCGGATTATGTTTTAAGAATAGAGAAAGGTACTTTGTTTATAAAATAGCATGTATTGTTTGAAATAAGTATACAATACTGTATATGGCTTAATGGTTTATGTGGCCTTAATGATATAAAATGCCAAAATTACAATATTCAAAATTAGCACTGAAGACAGTCTAGACTCTAGATAGAAGCAAAGCATGTAAATAATGGGGGATCTTAAGTGTGAAGAGGCAGGGGTTGAAAGTATTTGAGGAATGCATAAACATGTTAACTAAATTTCAACATTATTTTAAACCTGCTATAGTTTTATTTGAAATTTCGTTTTAAAGAATTGTACCGTCTGCAAGCGGTACTTATTAATCTACAGTATATTATTTGCAATACAATCCACAGGAATTATTTTTCATTGGAAATTGAGCCCGTAGGAATTGGCAGCCCGAAATTTAGTATCTTCTATTTTTTATTTAATTAACTAAGCATGCTATTAAAGATTTTGACTCATCAAAGTTGTAGAAGACGACTTCATGCATTATATTATAAGAAATTTTTAATTTTCGAAATTGTAGTTTTTTCTGATACATGCGAATATTTTATAAATTTAAAAAAAAAATCTACAATTTCGAAAACCAAAAATACCCTATTATATGATGCATGAAGTAGTCTTCTACAACTCTGATGAGCCAAATCTTTAATAACATGCTTAGTTAATTAAAAAAATAAAAAGTATTACATTTCGGGCTGCCACTTTCCTACGGGCTGTACACTCTTAACGCAGATAGTTCTTAATATTTTGTAAACATTAAGTATTTAAAATAATTAATTAATCCCTCATGCCACATGATATGAAAATGGTCACAAGGAAAATGCATAAAAAATGCAACACTACTGGCAGTTGGCGGAACAATTTTTGTGCCCAGCATGGCATTACAAATCAGTTGAATGTCGCCTGCTTTGGAGCGGGTTAGTTTTAATACCGTATTGGCGGGTTAAAAAGGCTTACACTGTTCCCCAGGTTATTTATTAATTCTCTTTGGTGCTAGGCTGGTGACGGATATCAATTTGTCAAATTTAGAACACGAGAGAATAAGTATTAACCGAAATTAGAATATATGAAAAAACTGGACTTGGCGGGATTCGAACTCACGATCTACGCCTAACCGGGGCGTCGTCTTAACCGCTGGACGACAAGCCCCGACAAGTCCAGTAAAATCCTCTACTTATTCGAATCCCGCCAAGCCCAGTTTTTTCCATATCCTATATTTTCGGTTATAACGAGGTGGTTACCTCTTTAACCAAAGTTAATTTAATGTCAGTGTTATATATACCATATAATACTACAATATATAGAATAAGTATTTTTTTAAAAAACTCTGTGGAAGCGCGTTCTTCTTCTTCTTTATCTACCTTGTAAGTATCCCCTTCGGGGTGTCAAAGGTCAAGAGTAGCCCCCCCACCCCCGCCTGAAATTTTTTGTTTTACACAAGACATGCGACATTTCACTACATACTATAGGATCTCCCCGAAATAAAATCATGGTTAAGGGCCCGGTCTATGGAATGTGAAACAATTTTAGGGGTCGAATATCATCATGATATTGCAGACCTTCAACTTTAATTTATTCACCGCGACATCATAATCGATTTTGAAGGGGATATTCTCAGAATAAAAATACTAAATCGTTAACTTTATATCGCTCAGTTTTTCCAACTTTCTAAGGAAATCCCCACTCTTCAATGCCAGCTAAATGTTAGGCGGCAATCCACCGGCGAATTTACTTCATTTGTGATTTGAGATTTTTTGTTTGCTTTGTTTTAAGGAGACTATTATGTAGATACTTAACTTATCTATTATGAATTAAGTTATCATATGGTAGAGACTTGTTAATGATGTCTGTTACCATTTTATAACTTAATTTATAATAGATAAGTTAAGTTTCTACATAATAGTCTCCTTAAAACAAAACAAACTAAAAATCTCAAATCACAAATGAAGTAAATTCGCCGGTGGAATTGCCGCCTTACTGAATGAAGTAAACAAATCAGAAACATAAAACCTCTAGTGGTAAATTCAGTAATTTAGGGCTGTATATTATTAATAAACAAAATTTAAAAGATACGGCGGACCGTCTATTGCTATCTCTGAGGCCTGAGTTAAGTCTCACCCAATAAAATAAAATAAATCCGCTTAAAGGTTGAAAAATGCAACCTTTGCCACTTTCACAGCTTAGAATAAGACAGCTGCTAGAGTAGGATATACATTACTGTACAGTAAATACTTTTCATCTGATATAGCAGATAAGCACAAATAACAGTTTTCATTCTTATCTTTTCTGTCTTTGGTGAATACAATATCTATCATTGGGTCAATTTAAAAAAGATTCACCTGCTTTTGAAATAAGGCTAATAAATCCCAAGCTGAAATGTAGGGAAACTGAAGATGAAAAATTCTAAAAAATATTTTCTGACTCTGCCGTTCCCAAAATCACTTATTGATAATATTGCCAACAAGAGAGGGTTTCTCCGACCCCCGGGGGGTTATTTTTGAAAAAATTGGGTCGAAGTAGTGGGGTTCTTGACAAACAACGTTAGACCAATCGCGCTGCCCACCAACGCTGAAAATGGCAACAAAGAAAGCAAAAACTGAGTCCCTATATTTTCTGAATTCGCATACTCTTGCAAGAGCTAACCAATGGTTCAGAACAATTGCCGCCGTAATTGCCACCTCGGCACGTTTAAAAAGGCTCAGAATAATTTTAATTTAGGCAGAAAACAACATGTTGCTCGCTTTTCGTTACATCACAATCATCTCCGCTTAAACGTTAATGCCATTGTTCTGGTTGCATTTTTAGGTATAGGTATTTTGTATTTTTTTTTAATTAGGTACCCCACCCCATGGTAGAAATAAACTGTCGATTGCTATATACCTTTGGTATCAAAAATAAAAAATTGGGACTCCCTCTCAAGGCATAGATTTCTAGATATTCTTTAAACAAAGCATTTTAGACCAAAGCACAAAGATAAAGTTTAAAAATAAAACAAAACTTTTTAATATTGGAGGGAAACACTGGGAGTGGTATAAATTTTGTGTTATTTAGTTGTCAGTTGTCACTTGAATCTTTAAATTACAAAAAAAAAAAAAACGCCGTGGCACGACAGCCCAATAACGGTCTAGGCCTGAGCACAGGTCGAAGATACTCTCTCATAACAACTGCTCTTTTTGGGATGTTTTGGTCAGCAACATGCCCAAGATTCTTTAAATAAATAAAGTGGTAATTAGGGGTGCCTCCACAAAGGTTAATCCTCCACTGAGTGTAAGTAGGCTCAAACAGGTGTTTGCACTATCTACAAAAAAGTACCAAAAAGTGCATCCTTTTTATAGGGGACTGGGAGTGAGTGTCAGAAGTCTGATAGCCTACAGTTGCGACGAACAACCAATAACTTGCATTGCAAATACTATAGCATGTTGATTTGTACCTTACATACATAGGTCTAATTTTGTAACTTATCATATTCAAGTGAAATTAATTAAAAAAATAAATCATACCTCACTATTGGCGCCAAACACTAAGCTACTCAAATTCGCTGACATTTTTCCTTCTATCATGGCGATGCTGAATCCAGATAAAAAATAAAAATAAAAACCACTAATCACAACACTTTTCACGAAAGAAATTCATTTCTTATAAATCCCGCCAAAACTGGCCGAAGCAGACAAGACGTCGAGGAACACACACAAAACATTGCACTGTTTATATTCACTTCCGCGTTTCAAAATACATCGTATACGCCAAAAATAATAACAGAAGAATCAGGTATAAAGGAACAGAAAATGCAAGACAAAAAAAGTTTTAACTAAATATTCACTGGCCCCCTTTTTTCTACAATCTGAAAAATTGCATGACCTTGTTGCATATGTGAATAAACCCTTGCAGTTTGCAAGTAAATGCAGTTTTGCATAGGGTAAGAATGCGAGGAAGAAAGCTCAGATGCCAGGCAAAGCACGAGATGCATTTGGCAGCTGCATATTTCTTTGCTAATTCCACCAAATCCACGGCATTTCTCGTAAGATGTGGGGATTTACGTACTTTTATCGTATGGCTCCGTGCCAAAACGGTTCAAGTTTATGTCACGAGTGCAAGTGCCTCATTCACTATGTACCTGTCTAATTATTTTGCACTTTTGATTATTGTAAATGGTTATTTTTTGGTCAGAATGTACGATATCTGTATCCCTGCTAATTTATGTTGCTTGGCTTCTTTTCCGAAATACAGAAACGGAAATACATAGGCCTATTCCCTCTCTGTATCGCAACGGACCCCTCGTTTGTTATCCGAAAATAGAAGACGAGACATGTAGAGCAGTGGTACCGACTCAGATTTTCACTTGAAAGGTTGTTGGTTCGAGTCTCACACTTTACACATTTTTTGAGCATGCTTCGGAGGGCATGTAACAATCAGGGCCGTGCCGTCCATTGAGGCAATGAGGCAGCCGCTTCAGGCGCCACGCTGCGGGGGGCGCCAAATTGGACAAAAATGTATCCTAAATATACCTTCTAGATTTTCTTTTTATTGAAAACAAAAATTTTAAATATTGACATGAATGCAATATAAAAAAGAATAAAATTTAAAATAATTGTAAAACTCAGAACTAAACAAACTATTTCAAACTTTTTGGCGGCTTTTCAGTCGATACTCGATAGGTAAGTGTTTCTTGTTTACGCGTGTCGCGTGGTATCATGTTTGTTTACAAATGGCGCTTGGTTAATTTTTAAAGGCCCAAATTGGTGTTTTTTTATTTTCTTGCGAAAAATATCTTTGTGTTAAATTTAAATTTAGCTTCCTCCCCTAATACTCTGCCCTTCCCAATGCCCCAGTGACTGGTGAGTGCTTTCCGACCCCGTTGGGCTGACTTAAATACAAAGTACAAATCCTCTATACAGACGCCGTGGGTAGCTTTTGTGAACAATTACCTTACCTAGCTACATACTGTATAAAGTATAACTTATGGTAAGTAAATTTGAGCAGTAGGCTACATATAGTATATGTATTTATTTATGTATGTAGCTATGCTATTGCATATTTCAGTGAAGGAAGGGTAGCGCGTTTGCCTTGTACACTACAATAGCTAATTTATTTACTGTAAGTATTTAGGCATTCATTGCCATGGTTGCCGGTTTCCATTGGCTAGTATCTGTACTGTATGTGTGGGTGTGCATGCACTATGCACGTAGAGCTAAAGCCTAAACTAATGGATGGATTTTGATCAAACTTCACACATATATTAAGGGACACGAGCACAAAACAGAAGGATTGCAAATTTCACTGCCCCCAAAAATCAGGTTTTCAATTTTTTTTTCCTAAAAAACGGCTCTAACGATTTTGATTAAATTTTAAGAGATGTTAGTCATAAAAATCAATAAAAATACCAAAGTCACTTCCTCCAGAAAATTTGTGTAATTCAGAAAATAATTTATTTCAGTGCAAGCATGTCAGAAAAACGTGGAAAATTGTCCGGATATCAGAACAAGCTAAAACGACAGAAGAGAGAAGAAGAAAATATAAAGTTGAGTAAAGCTATGAAGGCCTTCACCAGCAACAATAATTCAACCGAAGAATCGCCTGTGATATTGAATTGTCACGCATCCGAGCCGATAAATGATGATACACCATCGGGACCATCCAGTTCTAACGAAGTCTCTGAATTAAGTTCTGACCCAGCCTTATGGGGATTTTCAATTACTTCGGCAATTCGTCAAATATTGGTAGAAAGGGGCCCGCAACAAGTACGACAATTCCAATTTCCAGCCAACAGCTCAAAACGTAGATTTGTAGCATCAAATTATGAGATGGTTTTGCAAAATGGCGAAGTTGTACAAAGAAATTGGCTCATTTATTCTGTTTCAAACGACTCCGTGTTTTGTTTCTGTTGCAAACTTTTTGATCAGTCAGACGTCTCTCAATGGCCAAAAGCAGGCTTTTCCGATTGGCAGAATATTGGCAGAACCCTCAAGTCTCATGAAAAATCGAAATACCACAGGGATGCCTTTCGAAAATGGAAAGAATTTAACTCAAGATTGCGGATGAAAAGAACCATAGACGATGAGTACCAACGACTTACTGAAATGGAGATTCAGCACTGGAGAGGAGTCATTAAAAGAATAATTTCTTTAATTAGGGCGTTGGCAACGCAATGTTTAGCTCTGCGAGGATCAAATGAACATTTGTTTGCCGAAAATAACGGAAACTTTCTTAAATTTATAGAATTTCTTGCAGAGTTTGATCCTGTTATGGAGGAACACATTAGAAGAGTTCAAAGGGCATCAGACAAACCGTCTGTTACTTATTTAAGCAACCGTATACAAGATGAATTGATTCAATTAATGGGGCAAACTGTTTTAGAAAAAATTTTGGAATTAACAAATACAGCTAAGTATTTTTCAGTGATAGCAGATTGTACGCCTGATGTAAGCCATACTGAGCAACTGTCCTTAACAGTAAGAATTGTTACCCTCAACAAAAAAATTAAAAAGTATGAAATTCATGAATTTTTCGTTGGGTTTTTTGAGGCTACCAATTCGACTGGTGAAGCTTTGGCTGAGCTTATTCTGGCGCATTTAAAGAAATTGGGATTCACGTTGAAGTGGTTAAGAGGTCAGGGATACGACAATGGCGCCAACATGAAAGGAGTGAGAAAAGGTGTACAAAGTCGCATCCTTAAAAATTATCCTCGAGCTTTTTATGTGCCATGTGCAAATCATACTTTAAACCTTGTTGTAAATGATGCGGCTTCATGTACCTTGGAAACCACATCATTCTTTTCTACCGTACAAGAACTATATAACTTTTTATCCGCTTCTACAAAGCGTTGGGAGGCCTTAAAAAAACATGTCACTCAGTTGACTATCAAACCCTTGAGTGCTACTAGATGGTCTAGTAGAATCGATGCATTGAAACCACTGAGGTATCAACTAGGCGATGTGTATGACACATTGATAGATATCATGGAAGATGAAAGGACTGACGAAGAGGCTAAAGTAAGAGCTAGAGGGTTGGCTAGAAGCATTAATAATTACAAATTTATCTGTGGGTTAGTTCTGTGGTATAATATTTTATTTGAAGTGAATGTGGTTTCCAAGTTACTTCAATCAATTACAATAAATCTTTCGGACTGCGTAACACTTTTATCAGAGACAATTAACAGGATTCAAGCATTTAGAGAAGCAGGGCTGGAGCATATAAAAATTACAGCCAACGAAATCGCAGACGAAATGGAATGCAATAAGGAATTCCCTAAAGAAATGGAGGTAAGGGCCAGAAAAAAAAAGCGACAATTTGATGAAAAAGCAGAAGATGAACCTTTAAATGAAGAAAAAAAATTTGCTGTAAATTTTTTTTATTATATTTTAGACAAAACCATTACTTCATTGTGTGAGCGATTCCAACTTCTACAAAATCATAGTAAGAATTTCCAATTTTTATATGATATCTATAAAATTAGAGATATTGATGACGAAACTCTTGAAACTTTTTGTAAAGAACTTGGAAATATTTTAACAGCTGACAATGAATCTGATATAAATGGAATTGATTTACAAGATGAGTTGCGTGATGTGGCCCGTTTATTGCCTAAATCCATGAAGCCTTTAGACACTCTCAATTATTTAGTGGAAAACGAGTTGGAACCGTTGTACGCCAACCTAATTGTGGCCTTACGAATACTCCTCACCCTGCCCGTATCTGTTGCGAGTGGGGAGAGGAGCTTTTCAAAACTGAAAATAATTAAAAATTATTTAAGAAATTCTATTAGTCAACTGAAACTGTCCAACTTAGCTGTAATATCGATTGAGTCTGGCTTGGCCGCCACTCTCGACTATACTGATTTGATTGACGAATTTGCCAAATTGAAAGTAAGGAAAGTAAAATTGAAGTAGCCTAATATTGTTAAAATGTACCATTATGCCAGTAATTACTTTCCATTTTATGAGGAGTTTCATGAAGAACTAGGAAAATTCTTTTTTATAACTTCAATGCGTAATAAATAATAAATTTTTCTCGATGAAGATGGTTTTGTTTTTATTTGGGAAATATATTATGTACCTATGGTGCTATACATATATTATATATAGGGCCTATACACTATATACGTATATATAATATATGCATACAAGAGGGCGCCATTTTCGAACCTTGCTTCATGCTTGAAAAATCCACGGCACGGCACTGGTAACAATATTAATTATGTCCTGAAAGAACCTAGATCTACTTATAGTGAGTGGCCCATTGGTCCCTTGTCCAATGCCAAAGATACCATAAACATTCAAGGCCGTAGCCAAGGGGGGGTTCATGGGGGTTCAAACCCCCCCCCCCCTCGAAATAAAATGGCTTCATACTAGACAGAATCGGGTTTTGAGAGGAAAAATAAAAACCGCTATGTAATACCCAATGACATTTCTAAACCCCCCCCCCCCCCCCGAAAAAAAAATCCTGGCTACGGCCTTGTAAACATTATTTGTATTGATTCTGTATGAATTTTTGACCAATAAAAAAACTGGTATACGTCCTCTCTGTCAGCCTACACCGCCTACAGGCGATAATGAACAAGCTGAGACTGACTGACGCACTGAAAACATGACTTAACAAAGTGGAGATACGAGTTCGGTGGGTATGTAAAGCAAGCGGTTCCAGGCCTTCTTAGGTTAGTGTAAGGGAGTGTTTTAAAGCTGTAACTCCGCTCGGTTGGAATACATATCAGGTAGTATAGGACAAAATGCAATTAATTATGTAAAAGAGGAAAAATTGACGAGTGTGAGAGTCGAACTCTTGGCCTCTTTTCCTTCTAGATTATTTCGAACCAGGGGATAACCCCCTCCCCCAAAATTTGATTAAAATAAATAAATAAATAATGTACGAGTTTTAGCTAAAACTACTAAAATTACTACGGATTTATCATTTATAAAAAAAAATTGTTCTTGCCCCCCCCCCCAAATAAAATCCTGGGTACGGGCCTGTTTCGAACGCGTTCGCCCCTTCAACCTCCCTTAATATCTCAGAAAAATGATCTGTGGCGGCGCGTTTTGCACACAAGATTTAGTGAGTAACCTATAGGCTAAATTACATAAGTAATGGAAGAGCATGTATATGTGTATGCAATGTATGCAAGTATGTGATTTACAATATTATTTAATTGTATTCGATTAGTTAGGCATCAATATTAATTTCAGTAATATTTTACATATTCCCTCTGTAAAATGTATTAAAACCGGTCGTTTTTAATATAATTTAGTAATACCGGACAGTTATTTTATTTTCTTCAATATTAATAATTGAATTGCTTTGAGAATACTACTTGACCCCGCCCCCCCCCCCTCCCTTCCCTCTCGGTGGGTGTAGTAAGTTTTTTGTCTCTTAAGATGCTAGGAATTTCACATTAATACCCAAATGATAATGAATTTATTTTGGCTAAACCTAACTACTATAACAAAGATCTCAGTTTCTGAATATGAAAAGTAAACAAAATCACAAAAAAAAAAATACTTTTTGGAATCTATCGTTGCTCGTTTACCGCGTAGTGTAAACCTACATAGTTCCTTCCCTCGCGAATACTGGCTTCGCTCCTACAACAATCGTGAATATGGACATATAAGGGTTTGTACGCAAGCCCAGACAGTCTGCGTGTTTCCAAGCTAATAGGGACAGCTTATGTTTAACATATGATCTCACATCACTTTTCTATAAACAAAAAAAATCTCACATCATAGGAAATGCACGTATGACATACAATATGATTTTGATTCCCAATTTCAATTTTATTTCAAAAAACTTTTACTAAAGCTTTTTTTTCCCTACTGAATGCAGCGTGCAATGCATAGCGATGTTTTTAAAAAAGGGAGATGGTAGAATCAATTTTTGTGAAAGCTATATTGTCTGAAAAAATTCATAGTTTTCATTTGTTTAGCTCAATCGTCAACCTTTTTCATAGTACACAAGTACGGTTCCTAGTCTAGATGCAATTTTCAAATTAGTCTACATAATTTTCAATAGTCATACGAAACGGGCAGCTCCATGTGAATTTATTCTCAACGATGGATTTGGGGGGGGGGGGGGATGGGCTCCTCCAAAATGTCTGACTTGGTTATAATCAGAATGAGATTTTTGACCAAATATATATATAATATATAAAATAATCCAAAACAAGTTCCTTGCCCCCCCAAAAAAAAAAAATCCAGGAACCGCTCCTGTGCATTCTTCATTGATCCTCTAAATTTTATGGCAACTGGCATGTTTGTACTTGCCAGAAATATTAGTTTTTTTTCTTTAAAAAATGAATGGTTAATTTTATACAAAAAATTTAATGAATGCATGCCATTGACCTCTTCAGTTGCCTCAATGAGTAAATTAATACTTGTGCTGAGTAACGACACGTCTCCGATGGCATGGCGCGTAGAGACTCACACAAGCACAAGCACGCTACCACATCGCCACATCAACATCATCATCACAATCAAGTTCAACACCAACACGTACAACACACATTTAATGTTCAAGCCTTCCCTATCCATTGAAACATAAAAAGAAAGCTGGAAAATACAACATTCGTGTGCTGTGCATTGCCTAGGAGGATCATTATGAAAAGAGAAGTATGGAAAAGGTATATAATTTAGAAAACCTGATATGGTCCCAGGGCATGTCAGTCAATAATAACCCTCTTATAGAAGAAAATCACAGAGTTAGCAGTCATTCTCTCAGCAAACTTTTCCAAAAACGAACAACAAACTGCACGCCAACTCAAATTTACTTATTCATTACCCTTCTCTCTATTATTGAATTATCCTTGGTGCGGAATGGTTCAAATTTAGATTCTTTTCATAGCCATCGACTTTGACTATCGTGGAGTACCTATATCAGTGCCGGATTAACCCCTTCGGGGGCCACCCCCCCCCCCAAGGATCCGTCCCTAGTGGGGGCCGTGGGTGCAAACGTTTAATTTCCCGCCAATTTCAAGACTTTGTTTGGAAATTGTTTTCAGCTTTTATTATTATTTTTAAACTCGTTTGTGGGGACCGGAATTTTGGGCATTTTTGTGGGGGGCGTGGGTGTGTGCCCCAAGTGCCCATGGGTTAATCCGGGACTACTTATATTGTTATTATATCCATACTTGGTGTTTTTGCTTACGCCTGTTACATTGTGTCAATCGCCAATCAGGGCTGTCATTTGGGTCCCCAGGCCATTGCAAAAATTATACATTGATTCTGAATAACGAGGGAATTGTTATGAACATATATGGAAATGCATCCAATAATTGTCATCTTTGATCTTGCTGCCACACCTAGAAGTAGAAGTTGGTACCGTCTGATTTACATGCCCTCCAATGCATGGCCACTTCCACTTTCACATGTATGAAACTATGTTATGTTCTGTAACTGGCACCTCACAAATTCATCAATTATTATAATAATGATTAGTTATCTGGCTGCACAATTATTTTTATTAACTTTTAATTTTTACTCAATGCTTAATTTTTTATTTGTTTTGACACTAATTTTACTTTTACTGTTATATTTGTAAAGGGGGGCCTTGTCCTTTAGGCCCGCCTTCCATTTTTAATATTATAAGTTATGTAAATGTTGTTTTAATTTAATAAATTTGATTTGATCTGATTTGATCTACCGGCGATAGGTTGGATATGATAGTTAATTAATTATACAGAACACACAATATGTTACAAGTTCTTGCTGCAAGTCTTTCTGGACACTGAACTATTTTCTCATGGGCTGTCTTGCACACATTATCACTTTGATAATAATAATAAGGACATTTTTAAACCATCTCACAATCTGTTTCATTTATTATTTTTACAAATTTCACACGGACTCTGCAGCGCCCCTCCCAAGCACGACAAATTAAAGAACAACCCCGTTCCATCCTAGGTTACACGTCCTCCCCATACCGAAAATATCGCGGGAACTCAAATTTTTTGCTCCGTATTCGCTTTTGTTTCAAAAACTAGTTAACGCAAGGGTCAAACTAAGACAAAAGGAAGAAACTGGTTGTTCCTCTACTCCTTTAATTGACAAGCGCTATCAACTTTTTTGTTTCGAAACAATAAAGAAGGGTTCAAGTGTCTTAAAACATTTGTCTCTACACCTGGGAATATTCGTTTTTCTTTACTATTTTTTTACCCCTGGTTTCATTGAGTATAACGGGAATATTATTTTGCCCAGTTACTGCATTGTTTGTAATGTAGAATTGTACTGTAGAATAGGTATGAATATTGCGTACTTTACGTATTAAAACAAAAACTACTATTGTAGATTTTGATGTGATTTTTTAACAATTGTAATATAATACTACTAGTATATATATATACATATAGTATATTGTGGATAATTGCATATTGCAAACTAGATGCGTAATCCTGTTGTTCATCATCAAAAAATTTTGTAACAATTTTCATAAAAGGCATATATCATCTGGTAATTGTAAAGAAAGATACAAAAACGAGCGCAGTTTTTATAGCCTCACAAGTTTTCCAACCTTCAATATATTATATTATTATTATATTATATATATATATATATATATTTATTGTTATATAATATATTATATTTTATTATATTGTATATTATTATAATTTTGTTGCATATTTTATACGAATAGACGGTAATACCTAGTAGAAAACTCTTTTTTCTTGCTGAATTCTATTTTAAACAATTCTACGTTCCAATTTTGAAATACCTGCCATAGTCAGCACACCGAAAATAATGATTTAATATTTAGTACCGGCAGGCCCATATTTTTTTCGATTATTACAAACTGTCGCCATATTAGTCACGAAAATATAAAACCGGACAAAAGAAGAAACAAAGACAAGTCCTGGGATGTCTCAGAGGGGTACCTGACTCAAAACCTTCGTGCCCAATCCCATTCACTTCAAATTGTCAACTTTTTCCAAGTTTCCGAATTTTTATTCTTATAAATTTCTTTCCGAAAAAATATCAGATTTGTTGTAACTTCTTTCCATGCAATTCGTTCGTTTCCCCGGCACTATCTACAGTACAATATCGCTTTGTATTTTTATTCCCTTTTAAAATTTTCTCAATTTTGATATTGGAAGTTCTTTTCATTGGTTGGGGACTTGGGAGAATGTCAGCTGTCAGTTTTATTCGTGTCTTTCTTTTAATACGGTTTTCTATTTCATTTATTTTAGTTGGAATTTTCACTTCTATGAGAATAAAATAAGAGTCCTACCATTGCTGTCTTGCTATAACACTTATAGCCTATTATATTGTATATTTATATTTGTGCAGGTACATTTTACATCAGTTACACCTATACAAAAAAATCAAAGAGAATCTCTTGCTATGCTCTTCCATTACAAACGTGAAAAAAACAGAAACAAAAAAGAACAATGAAAAATACAACTTAAACTATAAACCCATAAGCCTTATTTTAGAAACCAGAATTGCAATCATAGGGGTCTACAAATTTGAGATTTGATGAAGAATATTCTTATCCTGGTAATAATAGTGGGTATAGCCTATTTGAATCTTTAATAATGATAACAAGTCAAGGCATGTAGAGTAGTAGTACAGACTCCAACTTTCACCCGAAAGGTTGTTGGTTCGAGTACTACACTAGCTACATTTTCTGGCCATGCTTCGGAGGGCATGTAAAGCAGGCGGGCCCGGGCCTTCCTAATTGGGTGTAAGAGAGGGCTTTATAGCCCTAACTCCGCTAGGTTGGCTTAGTAATAGTACAAAAAAGTCAATATTTATTTATTTATTTATTTTTAATAATAATCGTCTTATATTTACTGGAAAGTCTTTTTCTGTCCAACCCACGTCTAAAAAACAGTACTATTTCCTAAATTTTGTACATAGTGAACAAAACAAAAAACTCCTAAATAAAATAATCATATTCTAAACGACATTATAAAAAGACATAAAGACCCAAGGCCGTACCTAGGAATTTTTTTTTTGCGGGGGGGGGATGGTTGTATGTGTTAGAACGGGTTAGATTTTAACTACGATGCATGAGATTATTTTTTTCAAATCTATCTGGCGAAAGGGGGGGGGGACCTTAAGCCCCTAACCCCCCCCCCCCCTGGGTACGGCATTATAAAGATTATAAATTATAAATTAAATTATAAATCGTATTCTAAAACTGTTTTTAGTATCTGGTTTGTAAACCCACGAATATTTGGCTGCGATCGGATCTAGGGAGTTCCAATGGTGGCAGACATCTAAAAAAAAAAAAAAAAAACTACTATATAAAGCTGCGTTATGTCATGGAATCCGTAATAGAAGTCTATTATTATGCCAATTCAATGTTTTTATGCAGTCTTTATTTAAATTTAATCAACTCGGCCAAATCAAATAAAAAAAAATTAAGCTGAGAATTAAAAAAATATTTAAAAAAAAAGTTTGCAACTGTGAAAACAAGATAAAAGTCTTATAAAAAGGTTAACGGCCCTGACTGTGCAAACCAATCATTTCACATTAAAAATCAATACAATGGTGAATCCACCCCAAAGAAAAAGTCGAGGCCTCCATTTTTTGTGAAGACCCCTCGGCAGCAGAAAAAAATTATACCGAACGTAAGTTAAACGTTAAATTGCAGAGGAAACATTTTTCACCCCTGTGTACTTGCTCTACAATCACGTGTGATTATTGTTGCCAAAGTCGCTGCCTGTCAAAACCTAGTATCTCTTCATTTTCAATTTTTTGTTGCTATTTTTTAAGTCCAGTTAGCAGAGAACTGGATTATGAGTTGAATTGTTGATGTTCGAGACCCAACCGCGACATAAAAGAAAAAATCTCCCAGCTCGGTTCACTCAACCCTAATGGCAGTTTTGAAACCTACTTTAGTGTACTTATTTTATGCCCCTTAAAATTATTGTGGGCTCTTGATTGGACTCTTGTCCCAACGACCCTTTCGATTTCGGACATGATTTACATTGTTTATATATTTTATTTATATTGTTATTGTATATTATTATTGTTTTTATCATTATTATTATTATTATTATTATTATTAAGGTGGCAATTCCCCGAGTATTTAATTTGATTCCCGTCAGTCTTCTAGAGTTGGATAGCTACAATGCTGTTAAGCGAAATCTAGGGGACTGGCTGATAAATTGTTTAAATGATGGCGATTAATTCTTTTGATTTATTTTTATTTTATTTTATACAGGATAATGTAACGTAATTTTAACTTATTTAACATTAACTCACTATATAACTGTATTATTATTATTTTATTTACACTTGTAATAATGTAGTTCGTACTCCCTATAATAACTGTTTGTAGTCTTTTGGCGAATCCTGCCACAAGCCTCCCTTATGGGGCTTACATGCAGTATTCCGGTAAAAACGATTATTTTCTTTAATATTGTATTGTATTCTTTCTATAAAATGCTCCCAGTGCTGGGGGTACCGGCTGGGAAAAAAAAAATTATTATTATTATTATTATTATTATTATATTGTTATTGTATATTATTTAAATTATATATTGTTTGATATTGTTTCCGTAACAATTTCGAGCCGTTGGCAAACTAGTATATGTCCTCGATGTCAACCTACACCGGCTACAAGCGATAATGGACATGCTGTGACAAGCTTACCATTTACGCAATGAAACAGTGGAAGCATGATAATCAATAAAAAATAAATCAATAGCAGAAAGTATATAATAATAATACCAATTATAAAAGAAATTATAATGAAGGAAAAATTTAGCTTTTTTTTTATTGAGTTTCGAACCATATTCATATATATAGTTCTATACCAACTGTTCTGCCCCAGCGTTGGTTTATTTGTTTTTAGTATCAATTTTCAAGCAATGCTGCTTCCTGATCATGGCGATTTTAATAGCGGGGTTAATATAATACCAGGTGATGGTATTAATTCAATTGTTTAAAATAAGTTAAATGAACTGTACATTTCAGAATTTTTTTTATTTTTAGATCTTGGTAATCGTCGGAAGAGTGCCAAGCGCTGTAAATTGAAATTGGGCCTATTTAAACAATTCAATGATCTTCGGATATATTTTTGGAGAGTATCTTAATTTTTTCTGCCTTAGATTTAGACAAATTTTATTATTTATAAAATTCTTAATGGATTAATTCAAAATTCAAACTTGTTTATTTCCAGGGTGAAATGTGCTTATATTTGCTATTTATATCTGCTATAACAGTGTCGCGTCAGTTAAGTTCTTCAGTATTGTCAACATCCAAAAATAAAAAATTCTGAAATGTGATGTTAATTTATTTTAAACAATTGAATTAATACCATCGCGTGACATGGTATTATATTAACCCCGGTATTGAAATCGCCATGATCAGGCTGCTGCTTCATACAGGATCCGCTTTCCACCCGCATCTCAGTTGTGACTTTTCCAGTTGACATTCCACCCGCACCGCAACAGAATTTTGACTTTGAGTCTCATTCTTCTTTTGAAAACAAAAATTGTGCTGCTAAGGACAAAATATTAAAACATATTTTTTAAACCGGAATTGAGTGCCTACGTTGTAAAAATGTAAAAAAAAGCCGTTCCGTAGAATTTCCCAACAGCAGACAAGGATTCAAAATGGGGCAAATTCCAAACAAAGGTGAAAGTAACTATAGCGAATTTTAAATACCGTCTACCTGGGCAATTGTGGGCGCAAACTACCAATGGCGGATCTAGGGGGGGGGGGGTCAGGGGGGTCATGACTCCCACTAAATAAGTAAATTCATAAGATAGTAAACAAAAAATTGAATGAAACTCAACTTTTCAACAACAAAAATTACATTTGAAAAGTACCTACATAAAACCTTAATTTTCCGCCGGATCTGTTCTTGCAAACTGCAGCTATATTATATCATGCCCATATTGTTTTTTAAACAAAAGTAAGGAATGAGCTCAGGTGGCTTGGTCTGTCACTAGACGATGCACAAGAATACTTGGCCTCCGCGCTAAAAAAGGGCCTCACCGATTTTGAAAACCCAAAAATTAACTGGGACGCCATTAACTGCTCAGTGCCCACCACCCTTTCAGAAAATGTCTGTGTAAGGAATACTGAACTGCACAGCCTTATTTCAATGCTTGAAGGTGACATCTTGTATTTACTAAGACATTTCTAACGATTGTGAGAACGGCTCTAAATGTTCAAAAGCTGCCGTCAAAAGTACTAGCAGTAGCGCAATTAAAGTGCCATTATAAGGCGCATAGAACTTAAATTTAGTTTTTAACCCTTTATTGCTCGAGAACATGCATCCACTCAGCGTGTCCTATTGCATTTTTCCTCTATATTATCCATAATTTACATGGGAATGTTGGATATAATGCCTTTGACATTTTAAATACACCTAGAAATTATTTTTATTGCCATCAAGTACAAGTACAATAGGTCTTAAATACGATTTGCCGTCAAGAAAAAATGACTTATACCATGCACTGCGCAGCGAGGTTATCTGAGCCAATCGTAGACCTAGTTTTAATAAATTATCGTGAACATTAAAAAAAATATGATGGCAAGACACAGTCGAGCAAGAAGGTTTCAGGCATAGAATAAATATTTAAAAAGACTCAGGCCTGACTTTTCCCGTCCTTATCTACTGCTTATTGGGTTGGTCAGCAACATGGTCACATCCGCCTTTTTTCGGGTGAAAACAAGGCCCCACTGATCGCGATAGGGTATTGACATGTAACGTAGTGGTACGGACTAGCAAGTGTGACACTCGAACCAACAACCTTTCGAGTCAAAGTCAGAGTCTGTACCACTACTCTACATGTCCTGAGTAATGTATTATAGACCAAAAAACATTTAAATACGACACATTGATTGTCAAGACATGTAGCGTAGTGGTATACGGACTCTGACTTTCACCCGAAAGGTTGTTGTTTCGAGTCCTACACTAGCTACATTTTCTGGCCATGCTTTGGAGGGAATCTAAAGCAGGCGGTTCCGGGCCTTCCTAGTTGAGTGCAAGAGAGGGCTTTATAGCCCTAACTCCGCTAGGTTGGCTTAGTAATGGAAACAATAAAAAGTCCTTATTTAATAATTTATTTATTATTATTTGGTAGGCCGAGCAGTGGCGGGTTTGGCCCTTGGGTCGGAATGGTGTGGGGCCCTTTCTGCGGGGCAGAAAAGTCACCCTTAGAAGAATTTATATTCCACTATCATTAATAAAATAGAGACCCAGAATGCAAAATACAATAGAATAGAGTCAGGCGATTAATCATTAATCCACGACTCGTTCAAATTTCCCAACAAATATTTCGACAAGTTTATTTCCTATAGTTTTTTGTTTTGGTCTTTAATCTCTAGTAAATTTTTTATTTATATGTTTTTCTGAGGGGCCCTTTTTGAGGGGGCAATAAGGCCATATCTCTTCTGACTCCAGGGTCAAGCGCGGCACTAAGGACATTAATGGCCCACAGTACAGGAAGACCTACGTCTATAAAATAAAAAGCCCATCTTCTTCATCTTTTAAAGTTCCCATTGGTGATAGGTGGGTCTAGACCCCGTGGGTAAGTTATCCCTTTTTTAAATCAGCAACTTTTCCTTTGAGAAACTGTAAGAAGATAAGGTGGTAAAAACCGAAATTAGGGGATACATGGAGGAGGGTACCTCTTCAACCAAAGTTAATTTAATATCAGCGTTGTATATAAGGGGTATTCACTGTTTCGATTTCCCTATGGGAAAGCAGGAATAGAACTCAATTTTTTCTACGGTAGAAAAATAATTGCCATGGAAACGTATATCTCTAAGTTTCCGACCTAACCTAACCTACTTCCTACTGCTTTCGCTTAACTTATGAACATTTGCTGTAGTGAGTAGTCCACCTCTTGCCATATGCTTCATTTTTTTTTTTTTGTTAATTTCTGTCGCTGAGCTCATTTTTTTAAATTAAATAAAAATAAAAACCAAAATTCAAATGAGGAGGCTGTTTACAAACATGGCCATCTCCAAGTTGTAGACTTTTTCGGGAGAGTGGATTTTCTGTTGAAAATTGCATTAAGTTTATAGCTAACCCTAGACTTCTCAGCGCTGCTTTTGTCACTTTATTTTACGACGTGCAGGTGGACACTAAAATTTTCTGCAAGGTCGGATCAAAACCCCATTTTGTAAAAAAATGGAGTTGGCCACGTTTGTAACCAAGCTCCTCAAATATGGCTGTTTGGCGTTTTCGATTTTCCAAGCTCAGTTTACCAAACCAAAGTAGTTGGGGAAAGTGGGGAATGTCTTGAAATACGTTTCCTTATGGCATTATTGTTCTATCGTATAAAAACTGGAGTTCTATTCCCTTAGAGAAATCGAAACAGAGTGAATACCCATATACCATATACCAATATAATGTGGTAAGAAGCCTATACAATGAACAACTGAAAAACAGCGGATTTTGTGATGAAAAAAAATAAAATTTGGGAAATATCCGATTTTGATCCTCAACTACATGGGACTGGCGATAATTCCTCAAAAGATAGTAAAAAAAGGGAGGATTGAAAAAGGCGAAAAAATTGAAATGAAGGGAACTGTATTGGAGGTTGTAGGGGGTATGTGAAGGGTGGACCACCCTCCTCAAAGTAAGGGTCAGTCTTGTATGAGTGTATAGCCTGCCTCGAAAATGGTTTTCTCAAATCTAATATTTCGTGTTTAAGGTTAATTTCTTCTTCTGTCCTATGAAAAAATTGACTATCGTGCGCCAAAATCCTTATTTTGAGTTATCACAACTTTTTATGCCATAATGCATGACATCATATGACAAACTTGCCATTTATTTACCAATTGCAACAACAATTTTGCCACTGTCGCTTGGCGCTGTTTATGTGACATTGACCATATCACTTGAATCGTATTTACGATTGACGAATGAAGTATTATGGAACTTGAATAGACTAAATCTTGAAATTTTATATATTCTACAGTCCACTTTGATGAATGAATTATTATGGAACTTGAATATACTAAATCTTGAAATTTTATATATTCTACAGTCCACTTTGATGAATGAAGAATTATGCAACTTGAATAGACTAAATCTTGAAATTTTATATATTCTACAGTCCACTTTGACGAGTGAAGTATTATGCAACTTGAATAGACTAAATCTTGTAATTTTATATATTCTACAGTCCACTTTGACGAGTGAAGTATTATGCAACTTGAATAGACTAAATCTTGAAATTTTATATATTCTACAGTCCACATTGACGAATGAAGTATTATGCAACTTGAATAGATTGAATCTTGAAATTTTATATACTCTACAGTCCACTTTGACGAGTGAAGTATTATGCAACTTGAATGGACTAAATCTTGAAATTTTATATACTCTACAGTCCACTTTGACGAGTGAAGTATTATTCAACTTGAATAGACTAAATCTTGAAATTTTATATATTCTACAGTCCACTTTGACGAGTGAAGTATTATGCAACTTGAATAGACTAAATCTTGAAATTTTATATATTCTACAGTCCACTTTGACGAGTGAAGTATTATGCAACTTGAATAGACTAAATTTTGAAATTTTATATATTTTACAGTCCACTTTGACGAGTAAATTTGAGACTATAATTGAGATTACTTATTGTATACTGTACAGACTGCAACATTTAATTCTCTACAGTATAATTTTCTGTTAAAGTTGCCTTTCCTGGGTCAAAGGGAAGTAAAACAAAGAAAAAAAAATTAAATATGAGTTTTTGGTTTAAAAAAATCAAAGAAAAATTCTCCGTCGAATGAGACAGAATTACCTCATAGAAAAAAAATCTGAATTCAATTTAAATGAGTTAATTCTGCTTCTGAACTACAATTTCCCCACATGCTGTGCTGGTTGGTATAGAAGTAACTCCACTTCCTTCTCTTTACGCTGTTACAGAGGTAATTCGAGTTCCTTTAGTGTGGTGCATCCAACAGCCTAATAATAAAAATAAAATATGCGAAAACGGATTTACTTGAAACTGCAAATTTTGAGTTAGTTGCCTTCGACTCAGCAAAAATGAATTTGAAGGGAATTGAATGCATTTTTACAGTAATTCTTTCGGTGTGCCTGTAACGTGTAACGTATGCACTAAAATGCTGGCATTGTTCAGTAACGCAAGTAAATGTACCCTCAATTAATTCATTACAGTAATATTATAAATGATAAATCAAACATTACGGATAATTCCTACTTAAATACATTCCAATAGCTGTTCTATCCTCACATCAATAAAATAATTTTTTTTGTCTCAGCACCCCAAAACGGCGGAAAAGCCTTGTTATCAGCATTGTTTTCCATCTGACAGATTTTTAATTAATTCCCTTTAAAGCCCTGTCAGCAACAGTTTAGTCGAAAAACGCAACATGGATGCATCATTGGTCCACGTTCACAAAAGATGCAATTTGTTTCCGATGATATATCACAGAGAATGGAAAAAACGATGCAACGCACGGATATGGGATTTCATTAGTTGAAAATCGAAAACATTTTTGTAGTCATTATAAAAGCCCTGCTGCCCCTCTGGCCATGATAAACATTTAAATTACAAAAATATAGAAACTGGGGATGTTCTCCGAAATTTTTCCTCGAATTCTGTTTTTTTATATTATAATTAACAATTCGTTCTCAAGTTAGGGAGGGTGTACTGGAAGCTTTCCTAGTTTTCAGACTTGTATGGGGGGGTGGGGGAGGTGGCAAGGGAGACGACCAAGGGGTTGAACTCAAGTGGACCTCATCAAACTTTCTCAACAAATTCAGGTTTCCTTGAATTACTAGGTTTTTTGTTTTGTAAGCGCCCTTTTCATAAACTTAACATAAAACACAACTAACCCGCTGTATTATTATTCCCATAAGTAAATTTACATTAATACCTTATTATTTAGGAAAATTTACACTTAAGATAAGTTATTCCTATTAATTCGTGCTACGAATGCTGTAGCTATAGGGAGGAGAGTTTTTAAATAATATTTGGGCCAAGTGACGTATTGTAAATTCCAAAGGCTATTCAGCTCAATGGCTAACAGGAACATTCTACGTTATAGGATACAGTATATGGCCTATGGAGTCGATACAGAAAATTCTTATAATTCTGTCGACGACAACAGGACTCGTATATGCAGTACGCAAAAAATATTGAATCAGTTAAGTGTATTTTTTTTTTCATAGTAAAGTAAATAAAATAAAATAATGTACAGCCCGTAGGAAATTGGCTGCCCGAAATTTAATATACTTCTTATTTAATTAACTAAGCATGTTATTAAAGATTTGGCTCATCAAAGTTGTAGAAGACTACTTCATGCATCATATATTATAAGATATTTTTAATTTTCAAAATTGTAGTTTTTTCAGAAACATGCAAATATTTTATAAACAAGAACTTTTCACGTATTATCGATTTTATAAAAAAACTACAGTTTCGAAAACTAAAAATACCTTATTATATGATGCATGAAGCAGTCTTCTACAACTTTGATAACATGCTGAGTTAATTAAATAAAAAATAAAACGTATTAAATTTCTTAAGTAAAAGAATAGAAAGTGTTTTAGCCAACGGCCATACCAAGTTAAAGCCACAAAAACAGCTTGCTCAAAACTGCAGCAAACTTGGTAGTGAGCATAGTGTTGTTAGGGAACATGGTGGGGCATGATAACGCGCTGAAACTATGTGCATGTCGAGTCCTGGTCACCTCCCAATTAATCGTGTGACTTTACCATGTTCCCCAAGTGGTACCCAATCCACTATAGTCAGTCAACTTCCCCTTCTTCCTGACGTGAAGGACGACCTGACAGGGTTGCTTGAAGCAGAAATACTGCCATCAGGCGTTGGTAAATATAAACATAAGTGTCAGACACTAAAAAACCCAGTGGTGAAGTAGATTATATAGGCAAAATATATACGTAAAATGCCTATAGGTGCAGTGGAATCAATTTTCAATTTACAAAAAAGCGTGTCCCCAATATTTTGGTTCGCAACCGTATAGTTCAAAAATAGAACTGGTGTCCAAAAAATAATGAATAAGACAGAAATAGAATAAGACAATAGAAGTACAGCTACTGTTTCTAAAAAATTCAAATGAAGGCGATGAAACAGATTATAGGCAAAAAGGTGTGTAAAGCCAAGAAACTAGTAAAGTACCAACGAGGAATCAATTTTCAATTTACAAAAAAGCGTAACCCTAATGCTTTGTTTGCAACTGTATAGTTCAAAAGTGGAACTGGAGTCCAAAGAATAATGAATAAGACAGAAATAGAATAAGACGAGGACAGGAGACGTGCAGCTTCTGTTTCTAATAAATTCAAATGAAGGCAGGCCAATTGCACCGAGATGAATGAGCGAGGAGGGGTCTTGAGACGAGTCTAGAAAAAATAGAATACTAGACATGCAAATTGCGTTTATTTCAAATCTAAAATTCTATTACTCAGCTCTGGGACACTTGCGTCCCTCGTGCTTAAACCGAACACTGTATAAATAAACTCTATTATTTGCAAGAACTACTCAGTGTTTGTTATTATAATTTATCGTAATAATATGTTTGGGCATCACTGACAGACTTCTGAAGTTTGGGACGTAGCATCTAATTGTTTTGCATTAATATTGAAAACACAGGGCTAAAAACTGCTTGCAGAAGTGGTAAATGATTAGTTACCAAAAACGAGTGTTAATAAATAAATAAATATATAATGACTTTATTTTTGGTTGAGACCACCCTAGTGGAGTTAGCGTTATAACACTCAATTAGGGGTCAGCAACAAACGCAGTAGCTCAATTTACTGCACATTTTTATTCAATTACCATTACCTTTGAAGTAAATAAGCACTCACTCACACACACACAAGTATGGAGCTGTTTTCAATTTTGTTTTCCTTCGAGATGGGTGACAGAAAGGTTCGAATCGGCTTCAAAGATGTCTAAATATTTGTTTTCTTCCATGAATGTCTTTGGCGTTATTGCACAAGCAATGATTGAGTATAAGATTTTTCACAAGTTTTTGAAAATACGATATTTGCATGGAAACTTCATACAGTATAAATAATTCATTACCTGCTGCATTTTAATGTTATTAGGTCGCCAATAATTATTATTATTATTATTAATTAAGAGACGAAAGAAGGGAGAAAGTGTAAAAATGAAATATCTAATAATATATAGATTGTAGAGCCATCGGCGTAGCTAGTATTGGATTATTGGATCCGAGGGGGGGGGGGGCAAGTGCAAAAAATCGATGAAATCGATTGGTTTTCACGGGTTTATTTGAAATGTTTTGGAATAAAAACATTAAAATCTGATTTGTGCCAGAAACTAACTGCTGTTTTTGAGGGCGTCCAGAAAAAGGAGATCGGCCACGTATGTATTATTGGGTTGCTTAAATGGGAATATGGTTGAATACATAATAGTCCAAGTCACTACCAGCACTAACCAAATAATGAAGTCTGTAAAATTTTTACGAATTTTTGAGCAATTAATTATGAAGCGTTCCAATGAATTTATGCGAAGTTCAAATTAAATAAGCCTGAAAATAAATAAGACGTTAGTAATCCTGGAAGCATGTCCAACGTCGAACTTACCTTTTCATCTGCGAATGAAAATTACAATAGGTTGAGTGCTGTACAGTTACGTTACAGCATTAAAAATTTAAATGGAGATCGTGCTTAATTTTTGAATTTTCTGGCGAAATTTAGACTGCTATAGATGAAATCTGTTGTACTGTACGCTATGTAGTTATACAAATTTGATGTCTACTTGATATTAATAGGTTAAAGGCTGAGACCGTACAGTATTGTATGCTACAACATTTGGTATACAAGATACTGCGCAATATAATATGGGAAACTATAGCACGGGCTTTTGGAATTTTAGAAATTTGTACAGTAAACTCTTGTATTATAAAATTTTATGCTGTAGTCAATTCTATTCATTATAACCATGGTAAATTTATAAACGTACAACATATACAGAATTTCAATGGACCAGTTGTAGGCAATCCCCCTGTTAATATACCGATGAATTGTAATGATTACAGTTCAAATTTTCAGTGATCAAACTATCCATATGATGACAAAGAAAACATTTTGGCGTTTGTAGTCGTAAAAAAGAGTTAATTTCAACCCTGTGTTTACATGTTACACAAAACATTTTCTTCTTCCGAAAATAAGGAACAATTTAGCTTCTACTAGTATATACTAACTACAACAACCAAGGCCGTACCCGGGGTAGGGGGGGGGTGTCTTTGGCTCTATACAACACACCTCGAATAAAACATTTTTTGTCAAAATACGTATACGCCACAATTTTGTATCCATACTTAAAAAAAAGTTATTATGGGGTATAACCTCATTACTTAAAAAAAAAAACTTCCATTGGGAACCCCGTGTCACCCTGTTCACAGTTATATATTTGCCTGGTAAGCCTAACTTTATGGCTATCCAAATGAATGAGTGTAGGCCTACTAAACCGGCTTTTCAAAAAATTTCCCCGTTTGCGGGGTATAAACTGTGTATTAGATACTTATAGGGCTACTTTGAAGGTCAATACATAGGCTATTTAATTTACTACAAATCATACAAGCATTGGACTATATTGACTGAAAACCACCCTTTCATGATTCCTGGGTACAGCCTTGACAACAACTAAAACACATACACTTGGGGTGTCACAACTTCATATGACAGTTGTAAGATTTGGAGACGAGACGAAGATCGCAAGAACGTCACGTTATTTCCAACAAAAAAAATTTGAATTAAAGCAACAGTTAAAGATTATAATTTAATTACAGTTACTGAAATTTCTGAGGGTTTTTTATAAAATTCGGATAAGGTAAAACTTTTGATATTTCATGTGAAGTTCTAATCAAGTTCTTGGCTACTTGCTACTACAATATTAGAGTAAAAACTATTTTTTTTTTAAATATTTATTATTAAAATAATTACTCGCCTATTTTCGTAAGACGCATCTCGACATAATTTTGAAATTTATTATTATTATTATTTTGTATTAAATTAAAAATATGAAGTAGGTACCCTTTCGGGTTTTGGGGCGCCAATTTTATATGATCCATATTTTCTAAAACATTTTAAACTTTTGAGATGCAAGTTTTCTAAAATAGTGTACAGGTTAATAGAACAGAATTTTAATAGTTTGCCTTCAATGTAATATATCAAACGACAGCGGGCCTATTAAGCCGTTTAACACTAACTTATTCTTGGAGTTAAATATGTAAACAAAACAATTTTGAATAGTATTTTCCATTGTAAAATTATGCTGTTTATATTTTTACTCCCAGGTTAAGATTAAATATAATCGCCATAGTAGACGTTAACGTTAACGTTTATAAGGCGGCAATTCCACCGGCGAATTTACTTCATTTGTGATTTGAAAAAAAAATTTCTTTTGTTTTAAGGAGACTATTATGTAGATACTTAATTTATCTATTATAACTTAATTTATAATAGATAAGTTAAGTATTTACATAATAGTCCCCTTAAAACAAAAAATCACAAATGACGTGGAAGTGGAAGTGGAAGGTGGAATTGCCGCTTAAGATTAAAATGAGTCAAACTTAAATTTTTTATATTTATTTACGGTAGTAAGAGAGTTTTTGCCACATTTTGGGAAGTCCATCTTTAAAAAATTTATTTAGAAATCTGGAAATAACAAGTGACGTTCCTCATGCGTAAAAGTGTAAAAGCATTACGTTATATGGGAAGAGCGTAGAGTATTCCACGCATTGCTTCATTAGTTGCCAACTCACTCTTTGTAGTGTGCTCCAGCACTCTTCGAGGGTTTGATTAGATATCGCGCTGTTACTGCGACTCTGCAGACCACATCCAAGCAGCAAGAAATAAGCAGAAGACAAGAAATTAGCCCAACACCAAAAATAGTACCTAGTACAAATGAAGCGCCTAGATACCAAGGAGAGTAAAAGTGAAATGTTTTGCGTTTTGGAGTTAAGAGCATAATATGCTACGTAGAAAATTGGGACCCCAAAATTAAAAACTTTTCATTTTTATTTAATTAACTCAGCAAGTTATTAAAAATTAGGCACATCTAAGTTGTAGGAGACTACTTCGTGCATCATATATCGGGTATTTCTACTTTTCGGTTTTGTAGTTCTTCCAAAAATCCCCGAAACGCGAAATGTTAGTCTTGTCTGGTATTTATGAAAGAACTAAGGTACCAAAAATTTAATATTCCCTATTGTATTAATTAGTCTTCTACAACTTCCATGAGCCAAATCTTTAATGACTTGCCTTGTTAATTAAATGAAAAAATAAAAAGTCAATAAAAACAACAAATTTTGTGGTGCTCATTTCCTCTTAAGTGCACCATGCTGTTACTCTAGCTGTTCTCTATCCTATAAACCAACAGGAACGACGGTATCTGTCATTTTGGTAACGTTAGAATTCATAGAAATGGATTATACCTAGATACATTTTCATTCGGGTTACAAACTTTAGCCTCAATTATATGAAATGTTAATTTTTGTCACTTGCACCCCTTGGCCTCTAAGCGCTTCAAATTGTTGTTGTGGAATTAGGTATTATGTATATAAGATACGTAGATGCGTACAATGTGATACAATAAGATAAGGCTACGTCTATGAACTGCAAACTTTATTGTGTATAGTTAGCTATATGACTTGAACATTATTGGCGAAAAGCCCTGATTAATAAGGGCAACAAACAGTATTCTTAAAGACTATAACAGATATTCTGCTGTGAAAACGTTGTATGTAATACACTTCAGATACGTACAATAAGATAAGGCTGCGTTTATGAACGGCCAACTTTATTTTGTCTACTAATATAATTGTATACTTGAACATCTTTGGTGAAAATCCCTGCTTGATAAGGGCAACAAACAGTATTCTTTACGACTAAAGTAGATATTCTGTTGTGAAAATGTTGGATGTAGGGTAATACACTTCAGATATTGTAGATATTGCCTACTACAAGGACGGTTCCAAAGAGGTGGCAAAGGGTGCCAGGTCCCCCTAGAACAGACGGCTTGATTTTGTTGTTTGATTAAATTAGTGAACATTAAATAATTCCTATGTTGTTGCACGCAAAGTTAGAACATTTTTGCCTGATATTCAGCTTGGCAGAAAAATTAACATGATCGGACTCGACTTGATCTTCAACCCAAAGAAAAAGAATCTGTCCGGTGGTGATCTGGATTGCACCACCCTAAAAAATATTTTATAAATACGACAAAGCACTGGCTACTCCATTATAGCGGTATTATAGCTAAGCAGATGTATAGCCCTGAGTCGTTATAGGGTTTATAGTTAATAGATTGTGGTGACCTGGTCTACCGCCCCCCCCCCCAAAAAAAAAATGTATTTTAAAAATACGCCATACGTCACTAAACTGGCTACTCTACTAAAATGTAAAGTATCTAAGTTAAGTATTATGTATCTAACATTCAGTTGTTATAAGGATAGGGTAAGGCAGTTCGCGTAAGCCAAAAGCGCCGGCTTTCCAAGTGCGGATCGCTAAGAAGCGGCCGCTCCATCCCCCTGCTGAGTGCTTACAACCCCCACGTGGAATTTAGTTTCGACGCAAGCGTCTTACGTCGCGGCTCCTAGACGCCATCTTACGGAAATCTCGTAGACTAACAGCGTCGGGAATGGTGGTCCTGCTGTAAACGTGATTTTCCGACTGATAGTACAATAAAATAATGTACCTATATGTAATGTATGCATAATAGAGTGACCATTTGTAATTTAAGAAAAAAAAAGGACAACAGACCTGGTGTACTTTCTTAAAAACACACAATAAACATATCGAATGACTTTGATTATGAAAAATCATAAAAAAACACTCGCTGATTTACTTCTGTAAAAGCCTTCATCAGGTGTGACTCTAGAAATTTCCCACCGAGGAAAATACTCAGAATCAAGGTGAATCTAGAAATTCTGGGACATCTAGGAAATGGTAGGTTTTTAGGGATTTCAGCGTTGCAAGCCTTGCTTTGGGGAAAGGGAACATACCATAAACTAAGATGAAGAACATACTGATTGAAAACGGGACGGATGGTCACTGCATGTATGTATGTATGAATCACGTGTAGAGTGTGTAGTTATCTAACGGGGGGGGGGGGGGGGACCGTCACGATTAAAATTTAAACTTGATTTTCTGAAAAGCAACGCCTAGAAATGCAGTCCATTGCCCCAGAGATGCTACAGATGTTAATTTACAGGGAACTACATCAACTGCTTAGGGAGAGGGACCAATGCTCACTCTTGGCAGATCCCTTTTTGCGTCCCCCAATAGTGGAAAACTGCTGTCCTAGGCAACTGGAGACGGGGAAGATAGAAGGTATCGATGTGGAGAAAGGTTTGGCAGAACTTACACTGACCCACCGTAACGTCTTCGACAAAGGTCTTCAGAACGACCTTTAGCCGTTAGCCTCCTCGTTGGGGATAAGGCGCGGAAAAAGTTTAAGTAAACAAGAAAGATGTAACTATACATATACTATACATATTATTATGAATGCAAGAAGTAGCATTGGATAGAGATTGTTATGTACCCAACTATAAAAAAAACTTTTGAATAATATATAATAGTAATATCCATATGCATAGCGGAGTAATTCTTAATACGTTCTATTGTCTTCGCTTGTCTCACAACTTACAGTGTGCTTATACAAAAACACGTTGTAGAGTCTGGGTAGACCTCAGTAGTAGCATATATATGGTAGTATACGTAGAGGTAACGCTTGGCAGTTGAAGGTGTTAAGATGTGTATTGGAGGAGAGTGTTGTGCCATTATAAAATTAGGTAGGATTCTTAGTCTTACGCACAATTATTTTAACAATACATACAATACTTAATTTGTTTTCCTCAATCTAGTATATTTATTAATTAGTTTAAGGACAATATTAAATAAAATATAATTATAATTGGTAAGAATTAGGCTTGAGACGCTTGACCACACCTGACAAGATAGGTGTTGATTTAACATGTTAAAATATTCCTCTCCAACCGCACTAAAAACGGTAGAAATGAAGATTCAAAAAACAAAAAGGACAATGCGATCTCGAAAAAACTGAGAATACAATAGATGACCAACATTTCACCACTGCATGAATATAAATAGCCAGTCACAATATAAAAACTGCAAAAATTAATAGGAATCAAAGGAGAAATCTGCGCTAAACTTCTTTCACACCCTTCTTAACATAAATAGGGGTGGAATGACGACAGAGACCACAAATTATAAATAAATCAGAGGTGCCGATGACACCTATGTTTAATTTTAAGAAAAGCAGCGAAGAAAACCTCTAGAGTTACAATAGGCGTTTGCATTACAAAGACTTTGTTCCATAGGGTCGTATATGCAAAATAGTTTGAAATGCAAAAATTACTCATTGACGGGCTTGAACGGGTTTTGTGTTCGGACCTCACATGAATTATAGGGCAAGTGGTTCAACTTGTTTTTGCAAACGTTTGCGGCCGGACCCTGGTTTGCATATAGACGATGTCTACCACCCAAGATTGAAGAAGAAGAGTTTTTAATCTCATTGTGTTAGGAAACAGATGGCTTGATTTAACTGCAACTAAATGTTCCTTTTTTGTTGTCGTTGAACGGTGAAGGTGATAGCGAACTTTTTAATGTAGGGCGAGATTTAAAGGGTTGAGATGTAGGACAGATCCATAGACATAGTAAAACTATAGACTCATCGTAAACATTCGGGTTGAAGCCGCTTGACTTCGGCTATTTCCGTAGTATAGGACCAGATTGAGCCTTTTGCCATTTGATACGATGTTAACATTTTATTTTTTATTTGATTATTTAAAGATTATTTAGAACGGAAAATCATGCCAGCTAACCAGCAGTATTTTTATGCAGAACTTGGAGTACTTTTAATTTAAATTTTAAACAATATATATAATAAATGTAAATAATAAATATAATTATATATGAAACAACAAAGAAAACTATAAAGAAAACATATAATAAAACTATTAAATTTGAATTTCCCGCCAAAATGCACCTATGAGGGGGCGTGGTCGTGGCTTCAGTCCTCCAGCACAGCCGAAATACGACATGGTGGCTCCATAGTTTTATTAGCTCCATGGACAGATCTTTGTCAATAAATAAATTCTCAAAATTCATCCGGGAATGGCTGATGAGACGGAAAGAGGTGAATCCTTATTGGAAGAACTGGACTAGTATAGACTTAGACTGTTGAAATGAGAGATATTTTATTAATGTGTAAGTTTAGTTTAATAGTAGAGTGTCTATTTTTTATATTTTTTAGTTTAGGGCAGGGAAAATTGTTATAAATCTACCTACGGTGACCTTTATGATTCAATATAGGCTAGTTTACTTACTCACTAGATCAGGTTGTCTGTGTAAGCCCATTTAATTTAAGTGTTGAAAGTTTAAATATAATTGAAAGTTTCATATCAACCGTATTACGCATTAAAAAAAGAAATCTGTGCCATAGAGACTTTTTGCTCTTGGGTGTTTATTTTTTTTTCTTATTATTGAATTGGAATTGAATGTTTTTTTATTTTTAATTTCACTATACTTCATAGGTACTGTTCTGTTTATTGTAAGTTCTATTGTACCGTAGGCGTATATTATGGCATGCGATGAATAACATATTCCGGTGTTAAAAATGTAAACAAAAACATTTTGAGTAGAGATTTGTACCGTAAAAGTTATTTTGTTTGCATTTTTAACCTCAGAATAAGTTATTCCCAGCTTTTACACCATAGTGCACTGACAGGCTATCAGGCTATATTACGTATTATAATTTGGTCATGTTCTAAAATGTGATATTGAGGTACTAGGCCTACTTATAAGTTAATGATGACATTGATGACATGACTCTATGAACAAGACTAGTTTCCTATCCTATGCCTTACACATATATATATATATTTAAATATATTTAAAATATTTTTTTCTTCCAAAATGTCTCGTTTATAAACATTTCAAAAACTTTCTAACGTTGTACACGTCTTTTTCTTAATGAAAATTATTAAAAAATCTATATACGATCGAAAATGTCTCAATAGAGGCTAAGCTCTCTAAATTTCTTGTTCAGGGGCGCCTTGTCCATTAAGCGAATAAGGCGTCCGCTTTAAGCCCCGCTCTGTAGTAGAAACGCACTATTTCACGCCTATTTTATCAAAACTTTTCGCGAGTAAGACCCGCCTATTGGCCGGTTATAACGGTCGGCGGTCCATGTTAATTTCCGGTTAATGACAGCGGTTACGACGACACCCCGGTTAATGTGTTTAAGTTACTTATACTTGTCCCAGCCGGCCGCCATACCAAGTTGAATCCAGCGGACCAGAGCAGGTTCAAAGCTGCAGATAACTTGGTCTTGTGCACAGTGCCGGTAGGGAAACATGGTAGGACTTGTCCTGGTCACCTCCGAACTAATCGTGTGACTTCACTGTGTTTCCCAAGTGGTTCGGAATCCACTATAATCAGGAGGTCCACTGTCCTATGGGCTGGCATAGGACAGTCAAGTCGGGGTCGCTCTATGGGCCCAAATATGAGGCCTAAGTCGTTATTAACCCGACGAACACTACTACTACTACTTATACTTGGACGTTATATACATAGGTGATAATTGTACTATCGACTGAAAATTCCCCTTCCCAGAATTCCTGGGTACGGCTTTGAACAGTGAGTCGGGCTCAATGTGTGAGACAAACCCGAAAAGTGCGCTCGAACTTGCAACCCTTTGGCGGGTAACGCGTGGAGCGGCGACCGCGGGCTTCCTACCACCCACCCGTACTGACAAATGACGCATCTCCCTGACTTTTCAGCCCATCTGCTTCTATACAACCTCAACCCAAACCTGAAGGTACAAAGGTTGTTAGCACATTGTTTATAATCTTATTTGAACGTATGCTGTGATTGGACTCTTTAATATCATTTCAATTGTTCAATGACAATGCAACAGCTAATATTATCATATAGTTTATAAGTTATAATGTTTGTGACGAGGCGGTCTGCTGTTAAGGCTCCAAGATGCAATCTTAGGAGACGACGCTGTTCCACTGAAGATGTCAACCGCAGATGTTGACGAAACGGTACACTTTCAGAATCCTAACTTAACATCGTAAAGTAACTCCGGCCGTGAAAGCCTTTGTAATTAGAAATACTGTTTGATTTGCCAGATCCCAAATCGTGTTACCTACATTGGAGTAGGACTATCTACCCTAAAATTCCCCTATTTTCGCCAAAGATGTTCAAATGGATTATTTTTCAGATTTTTTTCATATTCTTATGGTAGTAGTAGTAGTAGTAGTATGGTTTTGACACAGTCCCAGGCCACGGTGTGGGCCCATAGGACTCCAGTGGACCTCCTGATTATAGTGGATTCCGAACCACTTGGGAAACACAGTGAAGTCACACGATTAGTTCGGAGGTGACCAGGACAAGTCCTACCATGTTTCCCTACCGGCACTGTGCACACGACCAATTTATCTGCAGCTTTGAACCTGCTCCGGTCCGCTGGATTCAACTTGGTATGGCGGCCGGCATTTCTTATTCTTATGGTATATTTGTTTATCGAATTATGTTCTTTAGGTCAGTTTTAAGAATAATTTGCTGACTTCCTGAAATCGTAAAATTACCAAGACATTCAAAGAGACACAAGAAGCTACTCGGCTACTCGTATATAGGTAGTAGCTTTTTGGGGTTTCAAAAGAGGAAACTTCTAGAGAACTGTAAAATTGTGAGGAATTACAAAAAAAATGTTGTTTTTTTTGTAAAATAATCCATTTTGAAAGTGATAAAGATTTCTACAAGATGTATATATGAGTTTTTAATGCAAACGAGCATGCACACACATCGACGATGAAAATGTACTATCACAGAGCCCTGCATTTCAATCAGTTTTCTCAAAGTATTTTGATCACAATGCACATGCCCAATTTGGTAGGGTGCCGTAGTACATTTCTATCAGGCAAATTTTTAATCAATATAGATAACTTACCGAGGAGTCGCCGGAGTTGAGCCTCTCCGCATTGCTGTTGGAACCAGATCCCAGGGGCACCATGGCAGAGCACCCGGGACCACCAGCGCCCCCCGAGCCCGAGTTGGAGCCATTGGAAGCCTCGGGCTCTGCAGCGTCTGGCGCAGCAACAGGATCACCACTTGCAGCCACAGGTTGTGCTTGCTGCGGTTTGGGCTGCGCGGGTGCCTGTGTTGCAGGCGTATTCAACGCTGCCTGCTGCGCGACCGCCGCCGACAGCACGGCACTCACTGCGGCGATATTACCGCCCATTCCACCCAGACTACCCAGATTTTGCATTGCTGAGAAATTGGGGTTAGCTAACTGTTGGAAAGCGGCTAAATTACGCTGCAGATCGTTGGCGGGGGGCTGATTCATCTGGCTGAGATTCTGGATGTGGTTCGTAAGATTGTTAACTGCGACGGTCGTCAGGTTACGAACCTCATTCGCTGTTAGGTTAGCGTTTTGGTTCCGTAAGTTCTCTATATGGTTTGTTAGGTTCTGGACAGCGATCGTCGTAAGGTTCCGTATGTCTCCAATGCTTAGGGAAGCATTAGTTATGGTTTGTACCTGTGAGGACAGGTTTGAGATAGCGAGAGTTTGCAGATTTCTAACCTCGGCTGGCGACAGACTATTGGGTGACATAACATTCTGTATGTGTGTACTTAGGTTCTGAACGGCGTTTGCCTGCAAGTTTCTTGCGTCTGTAGTCTGGCTGATGTTAGCCAAGGTGGACTGTATATTCCGCAGCTGCTCGTGGCTGAGATTTTGTAAAATCGAGTTCTGGGGACTCATCTCCGGTGTCCTAGGCTGGGATTTGTATCCAAAGCCATCAGCTGACAGATTCTGCGCGCCCTCAGTTGGGCTACTTCTCTGTTTGACTGTTTCCATTTCCACATCTTGGTATTTTTCATATTTAGGACTGTAACTATAGTTCTCACTGAACTCCTTCATATGTGAGTATTTAACATCTTCAGTGGGCGATGGGTTAGGAGCCACTTGCTCCGGTGATTGGGCGATTCCATTATTTCCAGGCACCCTCTGATGCCAGAATTCTGGATCCATTTTGAAAATTGACCGTTGTATTGTTTCTGTCGTCATTACGCCGGGTTTTTATTCAATGTAATCGAACTGCATCAACAATCTGACTCCGAATTTGATCTCTTACGCTTAGCATACCTACTGCACCATTTTCTATCATGGCTTCCTTAATTCACATCTGTTATGTGTCGATATGATGGAGATCTTATAAAGTGATTAGGAACCAATTGTTTGGTATACTTGCTCGTTGTTATTAGTATACTTCCTCTTCATTGCATGAACTGGAACAAAAAACAAATTTGTTTTTTCATTACCGTTGGTAAAGGGTAAATAGAGACGGGGGACACCTGTTTCTCCGAGTACGTGCCTTCGGTGGTAAAACATGCATTTTTATCGTCTACCTTGCTCTGTATACTGTTTTACACCGGCGTCATACCGTTTAACCACATTTGACATTATTTAGGACTGAACAAGTACTGCAAAATTATTGTCAACTGTTATTGATTATCAACACGCATAGCAGTTTCACATAGAAGAATTCTAAATTATAAGTGCATATACAGTTAATATTTAGTCCTATGGCTTTAGTTCTAAGTGTATACAGTACCATAATAAGGGGTACCGGTACCATAATATGACAACAGAATATTGTGCATAAACTGTATCAATTTCAGGACGATATACCATATGTTAGGTACATACAGTATCGTTATTTTGAAAATAGTCATTGGTGAAACCTATTAAATTGTATTAGTTGGTGTGGTCTAGATTCCTGATTTTTGAAATCAATAGTATTTATTTATTTACTTCATATAAAAAAATTTAAACCTGCTATCCCAGCGAAGTCAGGGCAATGAAGCCCTTTATTACAAGCAATCATACACATGTACAGTACAATATACAGGCATTGGATTAATACCAATTACGGTATAAATGGTATATAATACGGTAGTTGATAATTATACAATACAATAGAATACATTTATATTTCCATTAAAAGTTAAGTTAATCATAATATGCTGCAGGTCGTGTGCAGCTTAAATTTGAAAAAAAAAAAACGTTCTGTAAGTCATTGAGTAAGTCGTTGTCGGTGTTAACGGTTAACTCGTTAATATTTGTCTTTAGATATTTTCGAAATACGTTCAATTGTTTAATAGTTTTTACGTATGTTGGAGTCTGATGAAGTGCGTCAACGTACTTGGCTTATGTAAGACATTATATCCGCGGAAAAGGGAAGAACTGGCCCTACTCTGTGCGGATTTTTACTGTATATATAAGCTGGCCGCCTTACCAAGTTGAATCCAGCGGACCAGAGCTGGTTCAAAGATGCAAATAACTTGATAGTGTGCACAGTGCCGGTAGGGAAACATGGTAGGACTAGTTCTGGTCACCTCCGAACTAATCGTGTGACTTCACTGTGTTTCCCAAGTGGTTCGGAATCCACTATAATCAGGAGGTCCCCTGTCCTATGGGCCTATACCGTGGCCTGGGACTGTGTCCAACCATACTGCTACTATACTATACTGTATATATGCATAATTCTACATGTCAAATTGATGTTAATTAAATAATGCGTTGCCAATTTGCAAAAAAATCCCTAGCTTGCAGACCTGTTTGGTTTGATAGCTGCGTAGCTGTGCCAACTAGTTTAACCACGCGAATCTTGCCGAAGTGTATTATAAGTTATAGATGCTTATGTATATAGGATCAAGTTAAACCTGGACAAGGTGGACATGTGGTGTAGTGGTAATACGATGCCACAAACGCTAAGTCGGAGGTTCGAGTCCCGCTATTTCCTGATTTTTTTTTTAATTCCAACTTTGGATATAACGACATGTAAAGTAGTGGTACGGACTCCGGCTTTCACCCGAAAGGTTTTTGGTTCGAATCCCACACTTGTTTATTTTTTTGGTCTTACTTTGGAAGTTATGTAAAGCAGGTGACCCCGGGCCCTCTCAGTTGAGTGTATGAGAGAACTTTGTGCGGTAACAGAACAAAATGTAATTATTTTTTAATAGTATTTACTATTTTTTTATTATATAGGACTTGTAATGCTGTAACTAATTGATCGAACCTAATGTAATTTTGACATAAGGTACGATACCTTAAATAACATCAATAAATAAATAATTACATATTTACAAACATACCTAAAAGTCCAATCTAATCCTAATTTAACCTTGAAAATGGTCCAATCTATGCCGTGTACGCTATGTTCGGCTGAGAAAGAATTTTTTTATGCTATTCTTTAAAGAATAAACCATAGCCAGACAATTATGCATTCAATGCATTTTGAGAATTAAAATTTCGATTTGAATAACATGGCATACAATACAATACTCTACCAAAAAAATTCTTAAATAACGAATATTTAAATATAAACAGAATAATGAAATATTGTATGCATATGGTAACTGTTAGGTAGTTATTAAAAAAAAAATAAAGGAAGATATGGTACGGAGATTAACGTTCTCCTCATGAAATGGAACTGGAGATTTTGGAAGGTTCTTTTTGAAATATTATTGCTGTGAGAAAGGATGAGGCATTATACAACGAGTTAAAGTAACTGATGAATTTGAACGTTACGATAAAGCACAAAACTCGAAGAAGATATATTTTTTGCATTTTGCTTAATCTAGTTTTGGCCTATAATCGAGTAATCTCGTAATATTCGTGCATAAAAATTAATTTCATATTCATATTATATATTTATTATATTCATATTTGGTAACCATACGATAGTAGCCTATACTAGTAATTTTTATCTGACTGATAAGCATAATAATTTCAGTCGTACTATAGGTTACTGCATAAATATCATAAAATGTGGTAAAAAATTGATTATTAATAATCCAAGTATTTGTGTACCTGTTGAGACATTCATGAGACATTTAATGTCTAGCCTATTAACTATTTATTGTATTATTTTAATGAGACATTATAATTTAATAATAATAAAAATAATTTAATAAGATTTTTTATGAAAATGTCAACATGGAAAATTGGAAAGACACCTTCTCGAATTTATGTACTGCAGTTTTCGTAAAAATAACGCCCAGAAATTTATGATTCGTTTCTATCACTGAGTGCTATTAAATTTTTCAACCCAATAGTAGAAGCTTAACTGACTCTGATAATATGACGTTAGCGATATTAATACTTTTTGCAAACACTTTTTATACAATTTTAGTACAAAGACCTTCGATGGTCTAGTGTTAGCTTGTACGTACTAGTGCAAGTCTCTAAACATCGGTGACCTGTTGTAACTCAACAGAGACGACTGAAGAGGTCATTCGGATACATTCATTAAATAATCAATCATAAAAAATTAAAAAAAAAATTAAACGTAAAGTTGTTAAGAGAGTGGGAAACTTTATTGGGACGTGGAACTGAGGAAATGTGGAAACCACCAGCAAGCAATGGACCCCGTTACCATTTTCATTTATAACATATTAATTCAAAAAAAATTAATCAGGTTCATAACACTGTTAGTGACAGTTAACTGGGGCCAAATTCACTTATGGAATATATATTGTAGCATATGAAATTGAGTAGTTAGTTCAGATTAAAATAAATTTATAACGAAATTTAATGGGAAATTTTGGTAAAATTTTTTTAGCATTAATTATTTAAAAATAAAATAATTTTCGAAAAATTAAAAATAATTATTTAAAGAAACTCACCAAAATATTTATCACTTAAAAAATTCACTTAACATCACTCGTACGTCTTCACGTAGTTAAAGACTTAAGATTTAAGCGTTACCTCCTAGAAGGGAGTGGACATGCGAAGTGAACTAAGATATACGTATTGTATGCCAACTATACTATATACATAAGAAAGCGCGAATGCAAGGAGTAGGTCTTAAGAAACTTAGAAGGAGATACTCTAAGAAAACGGCGGGGAGCATTGCTTATCTTTCGAAGCCGGGTTCCCCAAGAAATTCTACCACACCGTCTTAAGATGCCCAAAATTTCCTAAGGAGTAGAGAACTTGCGCGCATAGGCTTTTGGGCGAAGGCGCGAAGGGTACCCACGAACCAAATAGAAGGACAAGAATAATTTACTAATAAAGAGTAATTCTCACCTGTTTTGACACCTGAAAAATTAATACATTTATTTATTTATTTCCGTTGGGCTTTTTCGTTGTTATTGTTGTGTTTTATTTATTTATTTATTTTGTGGGAGCAATGCAAGATCTGAGTAGTCTTTATGGAGGGCACTCAATAACCATGCACTTTAGAAACACTTCTCATATGGTCACACGAAATAATAAAAACTTGTGACATTCACGACCGCACATCATCAGCACATAATTTCAAAAAAATGGTGAAAACACCGTAACTTGCGGACTTGAACCGAACTCGCGGAGAATCTGACTAACACTACTCTCAGAAAATAACACGAAAAACGGGGCTCCTTAAGACAGTTAAAAAAGGAAAGAAGCATAGTACGTAAAATTATAAAATAAAAAAGGATAGAAAAAGAAAGCCTCTCTTGGGGGGAAAATATTAAAAATAAAGGCAAAAAATTGGAGGAAAGAAGGTAAAGAAAGCAAAAGGAAAGGAGGAGATAAGGAAAAAAGCGTCCGCGCAACTTGTGGAAAGGAATGGATCTAAGACAGACGAGGAAGGAGAACGCCTGTAGGGGTGAAAATAGGGGAAAACGAATAGAAGCAGAAGAGAGCAACGAAAAGGGGAAAAGTGAACGGAAAACCCCGAACGCCCCAAGCCATGTGCTTTTGAATTTTCAAATTTCCCTATACGAATTTTCCACGAGCTATTTCACTGTGTCTACTACTACCGTAATTTTTGGAAGTAAATCGCTTTCGCCGGTGACTTAATATAGCTGTACAAATATTTTACAATTTTTACCGACGGAACTACTACCATATATAATGGCTGTAGATTTGCCGGTAAGACAGAAAAATTTTCCGAGTATCCAAGACATCTTTCGTGTAACTTCGGTTTGAGGAGTTATACCCCTCTTAAGGGGTAAAGTGCTGAAGTCAGAATTAGGAAAATATGGCCGTCCTTGTCACTCGCAAGTAAGAAATAATAGTCTGTTCCTTCACTGTGAAGGTTAAATCGGAAATTATTCGGCAAGAGGGCTGGGTTGATTTAGCATGACCAATTCTTTCCATGTGGTGAGTATGTGTGTGCATGCAATGCTATGTATTCAGCTTTGACCTGTATATTTGACAAACCATCAATATAGTCTACAGATGATTATTAGACACCCACTATTGTATTATTTTGTACATGTAGTATTGTATTGCAAAAATCAGCAGAAAATAATTTAATTTTAAATCCCCTCATTAACAGGCATTGAGTAGTTTGTACTCGCACACCTATCTGCTGATACAGCTATGTACTACTATTATACTATGCATCCAATGGTGATTGTTTAATAACTTTATTCACATTTGCTACTATATACTAACATTTAATGTTACCAAAATCAGTCCGAATTTCACTACTGCCCATGTACATAACATATCAGACAGAAGGGATATTCACTTCACGCCAAAATTTGTTTTAGAATAACAGGTGCCACATGCCAAGTCTCCTATGACCAGCCAATGAGAAGACGTGGCAGGTGGCCCCATTAATTTTTGGTGGGAGGCAACATCTCATCTGTCCTATGTAGAAAATAATATTTTCAGCTGTGACTAGACCCGCTCGCAACGTGCATAAAAGCAGTAAAAATAGAGGGGACTTCCCCTTTTTTCCGGATATCCCTCCGGAAGAATAGTGGAAAATTTATCGTAGGGGTACATTGTAGGAAAATATATTTTAGTTGAGCAAGAGCTATTCATAAGCAAAACATAGGCTGTTGTATTAGCTGACATTTTAAAATGGCAAAAGCTAAATAGAGGGGCTATAACTGGAAAAGTAAGGAAAACTATTTGCTTTTTCTCATTCTTTTTTCACGGGAGGTGGTCTGCCATTTATTGTTTTATTTCAGCATGTTAAAATGACCGCGGGTTGCGTGGCTGTTAGATTCAGGGGTGTTCTTTTTTAGGTTGTACTGGGAAAGCTTACCGAGAATGGCCAGACTAGGAGGCTGTATGTTTTTCTTTTGGGGAAGCGGGGGATTCTTAGTGATTTTTTTGCAGCCTTTTCATGACCATTTCAGGATCGAATGGCATATGGGATCTGGGATAGACTATAGATGCCTTTATATGTGGGGAACAGTATGTAGGCCAAAATACATATATTCTCTCTCCATGTAATGAATGAATTTGGCATAGGCGCAGTCCAGCAAGTAGACAACTGGGCTATGAACCTAAAAGTCGAGGAACGAGACACGTCCAAGAAGGAAAGTGAGCACATTGCTTTCACCCGAAAGGTTATAGTTTCGATCCTATCACACTTTTAGACACATTTTCGGGCATGTTCCTAGTTGCGATTAAGATATTTATACCTTTAAAGCCATAACTCCGCTAGGTTGGCTTAGTTATAGGACAAAAAGTCTTTGTTTATTATCAAAACAACTGTTGGAACGGTATTCAAGAAAGAGGAACCTCCACCAAGCCTCAGGCTTAAACCTAGCCGGCACGCTGGAAAACGAAGCCGGCAATATTACTTCACCGAATTCGTCAGTTCCTGGTAGTAGTAGCAGTAGTATTTGTAGTCCTGTAACAAAGCAACAAACACCCCGCCCAGTAAAGTTCTGAGGAAAATATATGTGCCCTCGACTCTATAGGTAGTGTGAATTCCAGGGGAACTGGAATTGATTCTTAGTCAGGGAAATTTTTTTAGCGCCCTAAATGATAAATGTGCGAACCTCCGGTCGACGAAAGGGAAAAATATTGTTGAAAAGTTTATGATTGACAATTTGTTAGTCTATTGGTGGTTATTCCACTGGTCAATATTCCGCCATTTATGATTAAAAAAAGTTGAGATTTTTGTTTTAAGGACACTATTATGTAAAGAAAGAAAGAAAATTGTCTTTATTTTCTATATGTATAGAAGTTAAGTATGTACATAATAGTCTCCTTAAAAAACATCTCATCAATTATTGATGCATAAATGACGGAATATTGACAAGTGGTATAGCCGCCTTAAGTTAAATTAACAAATAAATAGTGAAACTGCAGTCTTGAAAGCTATAGTGGATAATCTAAAGAGTGGCGGAAACCAGTTTTATATCGTAAGGTGGCACTCTTAGGCTACAAAAAATTAATTGCCATAACAAAAATTCAAGAATGTTCCCCTTTAAAGACAAAATCTTTACAAAGACAATAAGAAAAGGGCAGTTTCGACAGTTTTTTTGCTCTCTATGAATTTACTCTTTTGTTTTATAATTTTATAACGGTAGAGTTCTTTTGTTTTAAACACGTATTCACCGACATTTGGACATCTGCGGTGTAAAGAGAACTCCCTTCTTGTTTTACGGGTTGAGTTATTATGGGCCACACTGTAACCATCTATGAAGTAAAACAAATAATATTTAGGCTGCTTATACAATAAAAAATAAAATAAATCGTGATAGTTTCATGGCTTGTCTTAGGCGGCTATTCCACTTGTCAGTTTTTCTTCATTTGTGCATAAAAAATTGAAGAGACTTTTGTTTTAAGGAAACCGTTATGTAGATATACTTAACTTATCTATTATAAATTAACTTATAATATGGTAGAGACATCAATAATAAGGCTCTACCATATTATAACTTAATTTATAATAGATAAGTTAAGTATCTACATAATAGTTCCCTTAAAACAAAAACCTCATCAATTTTTAATGCACAAATGAAGAAAAACTGACAAGTGGAATAGCCGCCTTAAAAAATATTACAAACTGTAATATTTATTCGATCCAATATTTACCCGATCGAGGAAATATTGGTTTGTTTATTTTGAATCTCAATTTAGTAGGGCTCTATATTAGACAGGTATTGTCATCCGCCATGTTGTATCCATTTTAAGTCTGGTCTATAAGCAAAGCATTGGGTGTTTACAGATTTATTTTTAGAAATTTATCGTAATTTATTTGTTATTATTTAAAAAAATGTTCTACCAATTAGGGAAGTGTTTAATTAAAAAAATACTATAAGGTGGTTTAGTTAGTTATTTTCAATCGTTTACTTTCTTACAATACTTATCGGAATTGTAGGATACAAAATGGCGGATGACAATACCCGGGTATATAGTGCCTTACAATTTAGGTATTACTCTTTCCAATATTTAGTGGATCGAATATTGGAACAGTAATCGAGTGTGTAATAGGGGCGAATAGTCTATTTAAAATTATTATAGTATTATTACTTTTTCAACATTTACTACATACTTACTCAACATATACTACATTTACTTCTAGCTTGCCAATTAAAAATATTAGCAACATATATTTTGCAATACTCAACTTATGTAAAATGGATTCGAACCGTGTTTCTCGGTCAACTAACCCTTACCGAACCCTTAGGCGCCCATTCCACCGACCGGCTAGGGCTATTTACAAAAACAGTGACGTGGTAGCAGACATTCAAGACCTAGGTGGCGTTTCCACCGACCTCGCATTGCAGAATTGACGGAAATGTTTATTTTCCTCTATGCCATAGTTAAAATTGATCAATGATCATACAGTAAAAATCACAAACAAACAAACTAAAATTAAAAAATGGCGTCATGGGATATGTTAAGTACAAACATTTTAATAGATTTCTATAAAAAGAAAAATTCTAATTTCCGTCAATGTCATTTGCATTCTGCAATGCGAGGTCGGTGGAAGCCACCTAAGTCTTGAATGTCTGCAACCACGTCACTGTTTTTGAAAATAGCTCTAGCCGGTCGGTGGAATGGGCGCCTTAGTCATATGCTTCAGGCAAGTTGCAATGACACCTGAAGGAATTAGTCAGCACTCTCAAGAGAATATGTGGATTAGTAGATTATAGCGGTTTGACCGTTGGCGAGTCTTGAAGCTTGCATTTCAATAGCGGTGGGGACCCTACGTGCCCAAAGCAGACCAATCATGGCAAGAAGTCCTACAAATGATCCTTCCTCACACAGGACCAAAGAACTTCTAATATAATATAATAGAAGTACCATTGGCACTAGTGTCGCATGGTCATTTGATTTCTGCCATTTTTGGGCTCACAGCAGGGGGTATTCTGTATTTTATTTAAAAACTAAGAAAAAATGCCTTTTTGTTGCCCTGTTATTATTGCCTATAATTTAATTTTGCATTTACTACATTTTAAATTTCATAGGGTACAGTATAGTTGTTGTTTTGGATGATTGAACTTTTTTGATGCTATTGTTTATTTTTAATCCACATAATTTTCAGCTATTTTGGGAAAGCCTATTAATTATAATAGTGAAGTTATACAGCCTAAATATTAAATAAAGACACTTTTTTTTTTGTTTTAAAAATGTTGGGTTAGGTACCATAAGATAACTATAGTTTCATTTGGCGCGAAAATCTAAGGCCAAAAGATTGCGGATCTTCTATTGGTCCCCACTGCCGCAAGCAAATCATGTGGAGGTGTAGGGGCTTGCACAGGACATGTAGATTAGTGGCACAGACTCAGACTTTCACCCGACAGGTTGTTGGCTCGAGTCCCATACTTGCTACATTTTCTGGCCATGCTTCGGAGGGCATGTAAAGCAGGTGGTCCCGACTTTTCTAGTTGAGTGTAAGAGAGCACTTTATAGCCCGAACTCCACTAGGTTGGCTTAGTAATACAACAATAAAAGGTCAAATATATTTATTTATTTATTTATTTGTCACTCGCCGGACAATGTACAAGTTCACACCTAGTATAGAATGGAGACGTTTTTGAGTTCTTATGTATACATTATTACAAGGAACAGTGGCGTAGTCAGATTTTTTTTGGGGGGGGGGGAGTCCGGTTTTCATGCAGCATCCGAGCAGAAACAGTCAGTCGCTCATTTTCCATTGAGTTTATTCAATATGACTTAAAAATTCTTATTAAAATTCTTAAATTCTTAATTCTTAAAAATTAGGTAATTTGTTCAATTTGGGGGTCCAGACCCAGCGGACCCCCTGACTACTCCACTATAAGGAAGCTTATTGATAGTGGAAATTGTCGATTTGGAGGATTCACGGGTCCCAAGAACCCAGCCAAAAAAGGAGTATTTCAGAAATGTCTGTCTGTCTGTCCGTCAGTCGGTTTACAGTTTTTGGTCTCTTCTGAAAAATTTAGTTGAGGGGAACTGAAACCTTTTGTGTATACTACATTAGTACCCCTACATTGTGCATTTTGAGCATACGTTAATTAATAAGACGCGCGACAAAAAACGTATCAAAGGCAACAACGGTAAAGCTAAATTAAATTGGGCTCAATCATTGCAAGCTAAATACATTACGCTGTAATCATAAAAAAATAAATATAGGCAAATAGACGAACATATTGTAGGAGCCCAAATTTTATAATCCGCGGACCTGGGCGTTTAGAGGAAAGGGTTGGAGCGTCATCTGTGGGAGAAAAGCTTTACTAATAAAATAATTGTAGTCTTCGCCACTAGATAGCGGGGCACCCCTTGTTTAACCCTTTAGCAAGAGAAAGGATAGGGGTGAATTTATTATTTTATTTCGAAGCTTTTGCACTATGCATTGCCAACCCTATTGAACTGCAAGTGCATCCTGTTGGCATTCAAACTTTAATGTTTTTTCTCTTGGAGTTCTTTTTATTTAATTTTTTATGTTTTTCAGATGTACGATACATAGGAAGTCGAACAAAGTCAGCAACATTTCATACTGCCGCGTTTTTCTCTACCGGTGAAGATTGAATGATGACAGAATTTAATTTAATATGTAACTCCATCGTGGTGAAGATATGGGAGCGCGTAATGGCCTGATAGTGGATCGAGTGTGAGCCGGGGTTAAGTGAAAAACAAACAGTCTTTTCTGTGCAGAGCACTCTTTTGTCCTGGGGTTGGAAAACTGTCCCTGAAGGGGGTGGAACTCTATGAAGAGTCATACAATAAGGATGTAGAAGCAGCGGGTAGCCACTGTAGGCCTATTACAATTCCCTATAGTATAGTCATCATGAATATAATTTAATTACAAAGGCATTCACGGCCGGAGTTACGTGATGAAGCATTAGAATCCGGGACGATAGGCCGTGGTTGTTCTGAAAGCTTCCTTCGAAACGTTTCAGCAACATCTGCGGTCGACATCTTCAGTTGCTACTTAGCCCCCGAGATGAAGAAGTCTACGCAGTTTCACTGAAGATGTTGACCGCGGATGTTGACGAAACGTTTAGAAGCACGCTTTCAGAACGACCACAGCCTATCATCCCGGATCGATTCCACTGCTTTATAATGACTACAATTATAGGGCCTAGAAGCCAAGGGGTGCAACGACATTTTTTCCGTTTTGGAGTTAAGTGCACCATGCTGTTACTCTCTTCCAGTCACAGCCGGATGGCTGGTTAGCAGCAACATGTGACTTCGATGCCTCGAATTATACATGGTTGCTGGTTCTTGGGATGCCACTTGGGCCTATAATGCGGTGGTTTCCCCTTGCCTTCCGCATCCTATGTCGTTGACCGTCACCTGTTGCCAGGATCCAATTCGTCCGCCTTTAGGGAGCTTTTCGTCTCCCATGGACAAGAGGGTGCCCATGCCCTAACTCCGTGGAGTGGGGATCTTTGACCGAACCCCACTCGGTACCGTGGTAGCAGACTACTCTAGTAGCTCTTTATCCTAGTTAAACCAACAGGAACATCGGAATCTGTCATTTTGGCAATGCAATGCATGGCAAAGGGGTATACCTGTACATTTTCATTTGAGCCGCAAACTTTAGCCTAAATTATTTCGAATATTTATTTTTGTCAGTTGCGCCCCTTGGCTTCTAGGCCCTTCAATTTTTTCCTTGATCTTCAATCTTCAATAGAAAAGGTATTTGAAGAAGAAGATTATATATTATGTAATGAATGACAATACTATTGAACATACTGTATTACTGCATCATGGATAGAATACCACAGTTGTTAGAGAATTTCACCATGAAACAGAAGATCGACATTCGAGAGTCATCATAAAATAAGAGACTGGTTCACATCTGGCCTAGGACCACGTAACTCCAACGGGTACTTTAAACTTTACCTTCATCGGTAGGGAAAACACAGTTTCCGGACATATTGCTGACCGCAACATCTCCAATAGAGCAGTGGAAAAGAGAGAGTCTTCTACGAGCACCCAGATACTTGTGGGGACCACGTAGTCCCACATATTTGATAATAACCAGTCTGCTTCCAGCTACACCTTTTTCCCGGTAGGTGGCGCTGTTCACATTCACACAATTCAATATTCCTAAATCTTCTTGTTACACATTTATTTCCTTTATTCAATAATATCTTTAAGCTACCCTCTGTGTCTCATCAGCTCCTTTAGCTGTGGACACAGAGTTGGTTTGTCTACATGGAAGCAGGCTGGGTTAAATCCGTTATTATTGTATCGTTCTCTTCTCACACCTGATATTGTAACCACGGTTGTATATATACTCTAGCTCAAGTGTCAGTCAGTCAGTCCAAATAACTTCAATACAGTAAATCTACATTCAACTGCCTATTCAATTCCTACCACATCGACGTCCTGCCGAGACCTCGCATTGCAGAATTGACGGAAATGTTCATTTTCCTCTATGCCATAGTTAAAATTGATCAATGATCATACAGTAAAAGCACAAACAAACAAACTAAAATTAAAAAATGGTGTCATGGGATATGTTAAGTACAAACATTTTAATAGATTTCTATAAAAAGAAAAATTCTAATTTCCGTCAGTGTCATTTGCATTCTGCAATGCGAGGTCAGTGGAAACGCCACCTAAGGGCTAAGTTTTGAATGTCTGCTACCACATCCACGTCACCGTTTTTGTAAATAGCCCTAGCCGGTCGGGTGGAATGGGCGCCTAATTCGAGTGATTTAAAAATGTACCATGGTAATATCAATATGCAACGGATTTTTTTGGGATTGGTTCCATTTCATACAACTTTCAAACAATTGGGGAAATCAGAAACGTCGACAAACTAAATAAACCTTTCCAATAGCTTGTACCAGAGGGACATGACATCTCCCCGGAGTGGAAAAAAATCCATAACTTTATTGGGAGCTTTTTCACTGCAGAGGGCAATTGGATTCATTAAAAGAAAAATGGAACTGCAGATTCAACGAACCACCAGTAATTGCCACTTTTATCTGCAATTTTTTTTCGACGTTATGAGCAATGAAAAGCGATTAAAAAACGACCACTTGGACTCTGATAAATTCACATCGATATTGCAACAAATGGGAAATAAAAATGAGTTTTCGTTCATTGCATTTTTTCTGCATTTTTTTTTGCAACCCAAGAGAGGGTAATTTCATCCGTTTTTTTCGCTTCCATTGATGATGAACGATTTTTTAAAACATTTTTTTTTATCAACGATTTATTTGGGGGGGGGGGGGGAACATTGGGTGTAGCTGCGGGGGATTGAGCCATGATTATAAAAGATGAAATGGGCTATATTTTTTTTTATTCGAGAGATGAAGTGATTTTGTGGAAAAACAAATCTGCCGCAACTGGGGTTTTAGAGTCACATTGATGGGGTGTTTGATGGTTAGGCTGGATTTCACAAAGTTGTAAAAAAATCCACACAGGCTTTAGGAGATTCTCACCAATATATCGTTTATTCCTGTCGCTACATTGCATTTCATTTTTGCCCCCTGATTTTATATTTTTTTCTAACGCCATATTTTTAAATCTCAGTGAAGTTGACCTGTTGAAGTTTAAGAAATGGAAGCTAACATAATTTGGCCATGTGATGAGAAATGAAAAATATCGCCTTTTTTATATAGTAATCCAAGGTGAGATAGATGGAATGAGGGCTCCCGGTAGAAGCAGACTCTGAAGGTAGGAAATTTATTAAGCAAGAGTCCCTACTCTAGCCCCCGGACAAATGAATGAGATCCCTATGTATGTATGTATTTTTTTTAGCTGTTGTAGACGGTACCTGGGCAACTCGTTGTCTAGCGCGCTTTGTATCAGTTTGCAGAACGACACTAGTGCATACCACATCAACCCATTCAAAACCACAGCCTTGCTCTACACATAAACATACAACGCGTAAGCCTCAAATGGCGTAGCGTTAAGATTAAAAAAAATTGAGGACTTTTTTTATGGACCTGCTAGGCCCATAGATCCCATGTCCAATACCAACGCCCCCATGCTTCAGACATTATTTGAATTGTTTCCGTATGAATTTTTGCCCATTGGCAAACTGGTATACGTTCTCGATGTCAACCTACACCGGCTACAAGCGGTAATGGACAAGCTAAGACATGCTTACCACTGACGCAATGAAACAGGCGAAAGTATGACTTAATAAAGTACAGATCCGAGTCTGAGCCCTATGCAAAAGAGCATACATTGATCAAATACAATACAAATAATAATAATAATAATAATAATAATAATAATGAAAATCATATTCATTCACTTTTTTTTTTCAAATATTCAGACGTATCCCATCTTAACCGAAATTAGAGAATATAGAAAAACTGGGTTTGGCGGGATTCGAACCCACGATCTACACTTAACCGGGGCGTCGTCACACCCGCTGGATCACAAGCCCCATCATATGTCCCCTCTATGTCATAAGTCCCTTTTTTTATAAATTATATAGACAAGATTGATATAATAAGAATAAGTAATCATTAAGGGCTTTAGTTAGCAACCAGCAGGAAAGCAGGAAGCTCATGTAAGGCTTGGGAGATGGGAAATCATTAAACACGATGACGTCATGATGACGATGATTCTGGAAATGGAAACGCCGAGCAGCATCAGCCTGGCTGGACGCAGGGGCGAGCACACAACGCGCCGTGCTGCATTTCCATTCGATTTCCATGGTAAATACAATGACTTCAATGTAAACAAACGCCTGAAACTGCCCCCCCCCCCTGTTGTTTGGATAGTCGGGGGGTGCCAGCGCTGCCTTTTTGTGTTCTTTGAAATATTTAAGAGCTAACATGGACCTAAGCGCCTTTTAGAAATAGTTCAGGAAGCAATTTTGAAGTAATACAATAAAAGGAATTGCACTTGTCGAGGTTTGTGGTCCAGTGGTTAAGACGAGGCTATATTTTCTAATTTTGGTCGCGGCTTCCTATAGATTTCAACGAAGCTCTAAATACATTCTAAGGATTTGTTGAGCGCAATGCGACATTGCCCGCCTTACATGCACGCTCCGCCACTGCAAGGGCTGCTAGAGACCAAGCCGGTTTTGGCGTATCATGGAAAAAAGCCTTATAGCAAGAGAAAGGGCAAAAATAAACGGTATATATACAAGTAGTCTTCGATGGCACAGTGGTAGCTTGTTCGTACTTGTGAGAGTCTGTATACATCATGCGATCGGTGACCTTTCGTAACTCAACACAGGTTTTACATACAGAGGCGACTGAAAAGGTTATTCGGATACATTAATTGAATTGTTTGTATGCGAATATATATATATATATATATATATACTTTTTTTAAACAAAAGAAAAAAAAGTACAGGTTAACGTATTCCAGGTTGAGAGGGTTTACTACGAGTCTACCTATGATGATACAGTTAAGCAGTGGGCTCTGCACTACCCCTCCCCTTTTGAGTTTTGACTACTGAAAATAGAAATTGAAATTTGAAGGAAGTTGTTATTGTTGTTTTACCCCTTTTCATAACGGTGTAGCAAATTTTCACTGCACTATTTGCTGTTTTACCTATTTCCATTTGAAATTGCAAATTCACAGAACAAATGGAGAAAGTATTGAACTATTGAAACGAAATGCTGCTGCTGTAGTCGCTAGAGATTTAATATTTGCAAAAGTTAGAAATTTCAACAGTATGGGGAGAACCATGTGAATATTGACCATAATGAGTAATTTCAGTTTTGTTTCATAATTTTCATGAAATTTACATGTGTCCACAGTTTTGGACTCAAAACCAATGTACGTTACTGTATTTAGAAATAGAAGTTAATGACCTTCGATATTTCAATTCATGTAACCCACTGAAATATTTCACTTACCAATCAATGTATGGCGATTCATAAAATACTCATATTAACGAATATCAAAATACTGATTTAAGAGGATATGCTTCGTAGGAAATTGGCACCCCAAAATTTAAATATTTTTTTTATATTTTTATTTCATTAACTCAGCAAGTTATTAAAAATCATATATTGTATAACCGGGTATTTTTATTTTTCAGTTTTGGAGTTCTTCACAAATCCCAGAATACGCGAAATTTTAGTCCTGTCCTGTCTGATGAAAAAACTAAGATACCAAAAATTTAATATTTCCTATTATATGAAGCATTAAGTAGTCTTCTACAACTTCCATGAGCCAAATCTTTAATGACTTGCTCTGTTAATTAAATAAAAAAATAAAAAGGCAATGAAAAGAACAAATATTGGGTTGCTCATGTTCTACGTGGTAGCATGTCCTCCTAATGAAAGCCATAAAAAAGAAGGGCCTATCTATAAATGATTACATTTAAAAGTTGCCTAATAATAATGATGAAAAATATGGTTTTTCCAATAGGCCATATATATACATTAAATTAAAGTCTGTGCGCTTAATATTTAATGCGAAATTTAACTTTGGGCAAGAAATGGATAGCGGAGATTCCATTTGCTCCATAGTCCGACATAGTTTCGCACTTCTAAAATGAGGTACGAGATCGAGTGATAGAGGTAAGTGGGGCATCCACAACTCAATTAATGAAGCAGCGAAAAATTGTTACCGAGATTAACCTCAGAGGTTCTCGCTTTGAGCTAAATACAGTCAAAAATTAAGCTATTACGATTGCAAAGTCTTGTGCTCAGCACTTACTTAGGTGTATTCTGTTGGCAGATCTGTTCATCAAAATGTTCATTTGTTTTTCATTTGCCACTATTTACTTGTTGTGCTGCCCTCAATTGCATAATACTGATTCACTGTGGACAGCTAGGTCTAAAGGTAATACACGTGTGTACCAATAGCCTGATGTCATCAATAATTGTGCGTCATTATTGGCCAATCAGAGCGCTAGTAACATGTCTTTTGACTGATGGGTAGGCTCCCTGAAGTGATAAAAGACTTGTAATGGCAATTGGCGACCTATAGAGGGCAATGTCCGGACAATTCTGAGACAACTCGCAATTAGAAGATCAAGAAGAAGCGATAGAGATCGGTTGCAAGAAGGTAAATGTACTCGTATATTTATAGTGTGCATTGACTGTGTATTAATCAAAAGTTCATTTATTTGGTCAGTCTATCACATTGTCAAATACAAATACAAACTCGTTCACATTTCTTTTGCCATTTCCTTTGACATTTCCGCTTACGTTCAACGCCTTCCACCATACTTAGCTTATGGTTAGTCACCATCTATTCTGTTTTATTATCTTTGACTGCACACAATAAGACCGAAGCCCGCCACTTTCCGCTTTCACCTAGATTGCCACACTGTCAGCCGGACCAGCACCCCCGCGATACAAATTAGATGATAATCTTGATATTAAGCACAATAGGCTGTCACCTATTCTCGACAGAGGCGATAGTGCCGGGGTCAAAAGGCTCCCCCCCTGATATCGGAGAATAAGCGCCGCCTCTGCGAGATGTTATTATTTAACGATGATGATGGCCTTTTACAGAAGAGGTCAGCTGTTCTCAGATTGGTTATTACAGGGCTGTGTAATCTTACAGGTAGTAACCGCTTTGAAACTTCAGCAATCTCAAATTGGTATCCCCATCCCTCCCACCCTCCCCATCTCTGAATTTAGCCCATTCATGGCTGCTCTCCCCTTTACTTTGCATTACAAGGGACTGGTGTTCTGGACAAGGTTGAGTACACGTAAATTCTGTTCACTAACGTAGCTAACTCGTATTTTTACTTGAGAAGTGTAGTCAGAATGGCGTAGAGGTAACGACTCGGACTATCATCCAGAAGGTGACTGGTTCGAGTCCCACCCGAATGCCAAAGTTTTCTAGTGGTACAATTATTTATCTTCTGACTACCATGCTTCGGAGGGCATGTAAAGCCGGCGGTCCCGGCAGTCTTCCCTGACTGTCGATAGGTTAAACAGGAGGCTGTTGATGCAACCTGAAAACACCTGTACCACGGGTAGTACCACCCCGACACGAATTTACTTTTATTTTTTATTTTTACTTGATTAAGTCGTGCTTTCGCCTGCTACGTTGTCTCAATGGTAAGTTTGTCTCAGTTGTCTATTATCGCTTGTAGCCGGTGTAGGTTGACATCAAGGACGCATGCCAGTTTGCCAATGGCCAAATTGCATACGGGAACAATAAATAATGTCTGACATCCATGGGGTCATTGGCCTTAGACAAGGGACCAATGGACCACTTTAAATAGATCTAGGTTCATAAAATGTACTTCAGGACATTATTATATTAGCGCGGCCAAGAGGGGAGGGGGGTGTCCTAAAAGATCAAATGAGTTTTAAATTAAACAAAATCTTTTGTTAGTAATTTTTTTAGTAGGTACCGTAATCGACTTACTGTAAATAATAAAACGAACGATTTTTTTTTAGGTTTATTAGCCTACAGTATCTAAAGATACGTTATATAAATACTGCATGTACATAAAGGAGGGTTTGTTGTTGGGGTACTGGATATATGACCACTCTCAAGTACGGTAACTGTGTAGTATAGTAATAAAAAGTTTTTTTATGCTTAGACGGCTGTTCCATCTGTCAATAATTTGTCATTTGTGGGCCAATAATTGATGAGACTTTTTGTTTACTCTATGACATTCTCCATTTTAACTTTCTCATGCTAAAATTGATCAATTGTCATAGAGTAAAATCACACATAAAATTGTTGAAAAGATAAAACGCAGCTGATCCACAATAAAATATATTAACAGTGACCGGTTTCGGTAAGATACCATCATCAGACATAAACAAACAAAAAAAAACCTCCTACCCTTTAATATTGTATCCCCCCCCCCCTTGGTATGTATATAATGGCGTGTTTCATTTGTTTGTTTATATCTGATGATGGTATCTTACCGAAACCGGTCACTGTTCCACGAAGTCACAATGGAGAATCTCACTATGAGTAAAATCACGCTTTGCAAAAAATAACAAACTAAACTAATTAAACAATAATTTAAATTAATTTATTGAGAACGAACGAATTGTATTGAAATTTAAATCACAAAATTTCTTGTAGATTATAAAATTAAAAGAAAGACGGCGGGCGAACTTACATAATTGAAAAAAAAGGACAATTATTGAAAACAAGTGGAATGGGGCGTAAAAATATAAATACAGCATTGATGATTTTCCTTCAATGAAAAAATCAAAATTGAAGAAAAAATGACAAATGAAATAGCCGCCTTAATACAGGTGCACAAAAAGTCGTAACATAAATAAATAAATAATGATTTTTTTTTCTATTATTAGTCAAGATAATAAAGCTCTCACTTGCATTAACTAGGCTAGGAATGTCCAGGGCCACCAACTAGGTTTCAAAATGAAACGAATTTGACTGGTAGGCTACAAGTGTAATATTTTCATCGAGTATACAGTAGTAGGATATCGTCATTTAAATACAATTAATAATAAATTGAGAAAACAAAAGAGTTGAGGACAATTGAGCACAAGCAAAGATCAACCATCTATCAACCCTCTTGTCTAGGAATAGTAAGAGTGGCCCATGAATTAAGTTATTGATTAAAATGCACAGTTCAAATATATTTTTAGTGCGTTCTTAAATGGGCTCACCCATGCTAGTTAGGTAGCAGGTACATAACCACCCCTAGAAGCCCTCTGAAATATGTCCTCTGGTCAAGAGGATTACTGTTCAAAAATAAATAAAAAATACAGTTTTGAGGTTTAATACAGTCCCCAAAAATGCGTAAATTGATACAGGGGGGGGGGGATGCAGCGCTGCGTTATGCAAGGGGGTACTCCCCCGCTGCAGCGCCCCGGATTAGCGATCGGGGCCTCCAGGGCTGCTGTCTCTGCACATGACAAAGAGAATTGCAATAAAATTGCATTACACTTTCTCTAATAAAAGAATGATGCAGCTTTGATGTTCAACGGGAAATTTTGTATAAAAGTACAGCTGAAAAAAGTTTTTTATGGGTTTTATTTGTGGAATTAGATTTGGGTGGTCTGCATTATTATGGCCGGCAGCGAATTCGATAATTAACTATAAATACTATACGGTTGATGGGACTCGTATCTGTACTTGGCGCTTTCCCCTGTTTCAATGCGTCAATGGTAAGTTTGTCTCAGCTTGTCTATTATCGCTTATAGCCGGTATAGGTTGACATCGAGGAAATATGCCAGTTTGCCATTGGCCAAAAATTCATGCGGAGACAATAATGTCCGAAATCCATGGGGTCATTGGCATTGGACCCTGGGTATTAAAATTTTAACGGTTCCGAGTATAACCGTATTTGACTTTATGGTTAAAATATTTTCTTAATAGTTTAAGTTTGGAGTTACAATAAAGTTTATATTTAGAATAAATAAAATTATTCCTAGTAAAGAAATTGGCATAAGTAAAATAAAAATGTTGTTTTGTGTAAATGAGAATTTTTTTCATTTAAAGATCCTTTCAAGGAAATCATTCATTCAAGGTATCCCGAGGTATACGCTGAGGAATAATCCTTTTTATTACATCAATAGTTTTCTTCTTTGTACCTTTCTTTTGGGCATTCTTTCATTCAAGATTAGCTCCCAACATTGAATTGGGAATCATATGACCTCCTAAAAGAATTACCCCTTTCAATCCGCTACAAATCCCTCTTTTAAACACTATTATTTTACTTTCATCTAACTATAAATAGTCTTCGGTCCATGAAAAGTACTTCAAGACATTATTATTATTATTACCGTTGATGGAGAAACCTACTTATGTTTTCCTGCTTAACGGTTTTGTGCCAAAAATTAAGTTCTACGTGCAACAAACTACACATATGGAGTACATACACTTTCCTGAATACCCCATAAATACGCCTTAGGATGGATTTAAGAATGCGGCCGATAAAATACTTAAAACAATTCCCCATATGGTGACCTCGTTCCCCAACAAAGTTTACTTTGGATTTGTCGAATCTTCCTAAGTCAATTTTCCAATAAAACTTACCGGTCATATAACCCTGAATAAAACCTATGTATTTATTTAAAAATTTAATAAATAATGACCAAAATGTGCTATTTAAAACCTATTTAGTGTCGCAAAAAATTAAAAAGCTCAGCTGAAAAATTGTTATTTTAGCTTTACATAACTCTTAGTATTGAGTGTTATGTAATTCATTGCAATGTACAATATTACTAATTAAAAAATTGTGGTACGGGCCGATGGTACTGTACAAGTAATAGTAGGCCTATGTAATTTTCTGTCGTGACGTGAAAGAAATAAATATTCGGCATTCTCAATGCAGTTCCCCCTAAACTTTTTTAAAAAAAAAATCCAAATAAAAATAAAAACTAACCCTTCTCTTTGTTAGATTTTTTCATCGTCCACGATTTTTTCCCCTTTCACTGATCATGACGTGGATTTAAAAAAAAAATGCAACAAATTGCCCTCTGACGCGGTAATGACTCAATAGAATGATTGGTTTCGGTATCATTCTTTTTTGTTTGGTGCCCCTTGCGTGCAATTTTCCTCCAATTTGCCTTCAATGGTTTTTTTTTTAAGCGGCAGTAACCTAATTGACATCTCGTAGCTGTCGCCACAGGCCATTACCAAGTTTTCCCAACACTTTTCGTGTTTTTCTCGAATTTCTGTTTTATAGCGTTTTTTTTATTTCCGTTTTCCAGTCAGTGCCGCGATAACCCATTGCTGGTTTAACCCGGTGGATTAGTATAGCATACTCTCCCTTGACCACTGCTGCGTTATTAAGGATGTTCAGGAGGCAGAAAGAGGATGGCACATTCTCGCTGAGTGTCTTGTGATCTGGCGACACAGATTTGAGCATCTAGGGTGCGCTGCTGTTGCTGCTGACGGTTGTGCTCTAGTAGTCCAACCTGCTGCCATAGCGAGGTTCGCAGAAGTAATAGAACTCGAACAGTATGACTGGGGGACCTATGGACCCATACATACTTTAAGTGGCCTGGACCCCGACTCAAGATCATACATAAATATAAATATAAATATTGACTTTTGTTCTATTACTAAGCCAACCTGGCGGAGTCTTTTACCCTCAACTAGGAAAGCCCGGGACCACCTGCTTTACATGCCCTCCGAAGCATGGCCAAAAATGCAGCTAGTGAAAGTCTGAGTCTGTACCACTACTTTACATGTTCTAGCTACATACATAGGATGTTCAGATCAGCCCGGTATAGCTGCAAGCTTCAAGTAAACATGTGTTGATTAGTAGCCTTTTAAAAGTTTATATTGTGGGGTTTTTCATGTTTTACACTAAGTCTTTTTGATTTAAAAAAATACTGTTAATAGAAAAGAGCAACACTGTAGATTATTTCAAAGTATTTTAACACTGGTACTTATTGTATTGTATGTGTGTTTGATATTTTATTTATATATAGCTTACATGTGTGTTACAATTTAAATTATATTCGTTAATTAAAATAATTATTATATATTCAGTTTATATTTATGTATTATAGTTTATATTTAGGCCACATGAGTTTGTTATATCCGTATCTGGATGAAGTTTATTAGTTTTTGTTTTTTAGGGTTTGTTGTGACCAGTCTTAGCCATGTAAGTAAAAGTAAAGTAAAGTAATTTTTATTTCCTTCAAAATATAGATTAACAATTATTTTACAAGTGTAATAGCAGTAGGAGGGGACCCTTTAGGACGAGCCTGTGCTGGGCCCCCTTTTAATATAGCTAATAGCTAAAACTGAAAACTAAAAACTAAAAAACTAAAAACTAAGATAAGCGAATAATAATTATTAAATTTTAGTTGCGATAACTAAACATACAATACAATAAAAAACATGCTGACATTCTGGGTGGCTGTTAGAACAATAAAGGACGGTTTTTGTATATTTCGGGGTATTGGCTGAGTTGTTTTTTAATTTTATCTTTGTAAATAGTTAGATTTAATGCTGATTTAACTGATAGAGGGAACAAATTGTAAGCTTTTACTGAGAGAAAGGAGTGTGAATGCTGAAATAAAGTAGTTCTAAAACTTGGGGTTCTGAGGCAGCTCTCTTCAGTCAATCTGGTTCCTTGTGAGTGTTGTATGTAGTCTTCAGGAGTGTTGTGTGTGTATCTATATAGTAAGAGCTGTGTAATGTAGGTAGTTTCAAATGTAGGTACTTGTAGGTCATTGAATAGAGTTCCTGATGGATGAAGGCGTTGCTTACCATAGCAACTTTTAGGACCGCTCTAAGAGCTACTATTATTGTCCTTAAGTGGCTATCAGCTGCACCTCCCCAGGCTAGGATACCATACTGTAAAATTGTTTGTACAATTGCATAATACACCTGTCTGATTCCTTCCTTGTCAATTATATTTCTTAGTCGTCTGAATTTGTATATTGCTTTTCTAATCCGCTGTGCTGTATTTAAAGCCTGCTGGTCCCAGCGTAGGTATTGGTCTATTGTGACACATGTATACACTATTATAGTATATGTATATATATATATATATATAGTAAATATGGCGAATGTTTGAAATCAGATCTCTAGTGCTAGTTGTAGCTGAAAATAATATTTGGCACAAATTCAATTGATTTCTATTAAAAAATCTTTACGGTACATTGTATATTTGTATACCTAGCCTATACTGGCGTACAAGGTTTCATTCGTATTTTTAGGTAATGACAGCAAAATCACCAAATTTTAATTTTCCCATTCGACTGCATTACAATTTCCCGCCTTTTTCAAAAATACAGGTAGAGTACCTATATTTCTAAATTCAAAGGAAGACTACACCCAAAATCTGAACACAGCCTCTTCTAAACGAATCTAAACAAAAACGGCCACACTAAAAGGCAAAAATAGAAAACGAAAAAAAAACTGCAGGACTTTTTTTTTAGCACAAAAGCGTCAACTTGTAATTTACATCCTTTTTCCACATGACAATGAGGCTATTTAATTTTCCAGTGCGCGCTTGCATTGTTTGTTTTTTGTTGGATACCGATAAAAATCCCCCCCCCCCCCCGGCACAGTCTCCCCTCTCCTTGCTCCACCGAACAAGGCATATACATATGCATAGTATAACCTATCAGTGTTCCTTGATACAATTTAATATCAAAAATAGTGGCAAGATCCGGTTTTTTAAATATGGTTCTCTAGAACGCGATTTTTTTTTTCTCAACATTTTCCCATTTTTGTAACGATTATAATACCATTTGTTCTTTTGTAAAAATAAAAATCCTTTGCTAGTTCAGCGGCCTCTAGTTTACGATTAAGGGGGCAGTTTCCCCAACCCTCAATAATTGAAAAACTGCAAGCTCGTTAGGGAGCATATATGGGGGATGCACTCGGAACTAGGGGTCTTAGCTGACCGAGGGGTTGCATTCGGCCAACCTTCCCAGCGTCATCTTCTGCTCTAACTCCCTTGTTCTTATCACTATGTCCAGCATATTGATTTTCTGCAACGGGTTGGGGTACTTTAGGGGGTGGGAGTCAGCCCTGGGGGGGTGGGGGAGGGGGGTTATGTATTGTAGGACATGTTACGGATCCCATAGGGGCTCTGTAGCCGATGCTTGCAATGGTGCTTAAGATGCATTCTCCCCGTATTTCGCAACTATGCTGATGTCTTCCTCAATACGGGCTGCATTTGTGCCTGTATTTCATCGAGAAAACTATTCCATATAGAAATTATAACTGAATGGGTTTCGGTTTCCGCTCAAAGTAGCGTGTGTTACTTTTTTCTATATTAGAACAAGAGGGATGCTTTTGCTTATCTCTTCTGGTCGCCGACATGTTTTTTTTCACTTTAGTGTTTATATGGGATTAGAGTAAACTATATTTCTCAGATCTAGAAGAATAAAAGCAAGCAACAGAGCATACTTCGCGAACATGAGAATACTCAAGTCAAGACTTATATCTGAAGCCACTAAGTCCGGGATATTAGATAACGGCTCGGAAACCTGCAATCTTACTTTCAATGACGCAAACAAACTGCGAGTATTAGAAATAAGAAAGATAATAAGGATGATCTATGGACCCCTATGCGAAGACGGAGAGTGGCGTATAAGAAACAACGACGAAATAGACGCAATACTCAATGGAGAAATCATAGTCCGGTTCATAAAAGCGCAACGCATAAGATGGCTGGGACACGTCGTAAGAATGTCAGACATGCCGAAAAAGTTGTACAAAGGAAGCATGACAGGAAGACGACTGGCGGGACGTCATCGAAAACGCTGGAACGATGAGTTGGAAACTGACCTTCGTGAGTTGGGAGTCCGTAGATGGTGGAGCGTTGTACAAAACCGAGATGACTGGAGGAGTTTTGTCGATCAGGCCAAAGCTCATCAAGGGCTGTAGAGCCAGAAGAAGAAGCAGAAGAAGAAGATGTAGAAGATATTTCTCCAATCGCATTTTCAGGAATAGTCCAGTGGTAGAGAACTAGACTATGAAACGGATATCAGAAGGTTGAGGTTCGACATAAAAGGAAAAACTTCCCATTTGGCATGGGTCCACCCAACACTAATGCTGGGCACCTTAATTAAGTTCAGTTGGAAAATGTGGCTACCGGGCATGTTGCTGACTAAAACCTGCCTAATAGAGCAGTGGTCAAGAGAGACGAGCCTCTACGAGTCCTCAAGTCTAGCCCTCATTGAGTTTTTATGTCATGCCGTTCAGGCGCGGTTTCCACCGACCTCTAAGTGCAAAATACACATACGGTGACGTGGTAGCTGATATCATTAATAAAGGCGGGGTTTCCATCGACCTCTCATTGCAGAATGCAAATGACATTGACGGAAAATTTTGTTTTACTCTATGCCATAGTTAAATTTGATCAATGATCATAGAGTAAAATCACAAACAAACTAAAATTAAAAAATGGCGTCATGGGATATGTTAATTACAAAAATTTTAATTGATTTCTATAAAATGAAAAATTCAAATTTCCGTCAATGTCATTTGCATTCTGCAATGAGAGGTCGTCGAAAACCCCGCCTAAGTCTTGAATGTCTGCTACCACGTCACCGTATGTGTATTTTGCACTTAGAGGTCGGTGGAAACCGCGCCTCATTTACTATTTGTCTGAGCTGTTCTCGTGATTCTGTAAGCCTATCATCAGGAGGCGTTGCAGGCGTAATTAAAAGCGCTTCTGCACTAACATCCACTTTTGATTAAAATTCAAAATTACATTTTGTTGTCCATTTTTAATTTGAACTTAGTAATGATTTCCAACCTATGAATAAATTTAAAACTTCCATACTACTGTATAATGTAAGCCTGTTTTCATCATGATTAAGCAGAATAACCAGATAGCGTGCACAATTAGAGGTCTCCACTTGCAGCGGTTCTGCAGTTGAAATTTCCCAATTTTTCAAAATTAAAATTTTGATACACGAGTCCGAATTTAGCCTCAACGCATTTTCCTCTACTAAATAAATAAAGAATGTGAATAACAACGGGATTCCATATTAAAATAGCCCGGTATAACGCTCAGTTGATAAGGGATGCACCCTCGAAACTGCACCATGCAGAGAGTTGCACCGAGAGGGTGAAATGTTGCTAAATTAAAACAGCCTCGCCCGACCTAAGCTAAATATGGAATCGAACCATCATTGCAAATTTGCCTGTCACTGACACGCAATACAAAACATAAGAAAGGACAATTGGTATTGACTATTTGGGTTTTGCGCGGGGTTATCTTAAAACTTCGCGGAAATTGTGTGGGTAACTGTTAGATGGGTGTAGGATTCGTCGATTTTTCCACTGATTACTTAATTTTCCAAAGTTGAAACTGGGAATAACATTTTTGCAATAATTTAGCAACCCTTCAGAGCTGTCGTTTGAAATTTGCAATTTTTTGTGTTTTTATTGCTTATGCACTCGGACCGTCTAAAATGACGCTCATAGGGAATTTTAATGGGCGATCAATACTTGCAGCTCTCGAGTACATCCGCTTCGTCCACCGGTCTGTCCGGTGTTTCAACGTCAACCTTCTAATTTCCGCAAATCAAATTTAATTTACAGCCTAGGATAGAAATGCATTCTCGATCATTGAGATAAACATAACAGGTATCTGGTATAACTGTCATATAAGCTACTACAAGGAATTTTTAAGCATTAATTGGAGACAGAACCGGAATAGGGACATATGTATGCACCGACTTGGCAAAATTTTGTGAGGGCTCGGATGTAACCGACTAATAGAAATGCATTCCCGATATAGGATAGAAATGCATTCCCGATCATAGAGATAAACATAACAGGTATCTGGTATAACTGTCTGATAAGCTACCACAAGGGATTTTTACGCATTAATTGGAGACAGAACCGGAATAGGGACATATGTATGCACCGACTTGGCAAAATTTTGTGAGGGCTCGGATGTAACCGACTAATAGAAATGCATTCCCGATATAGGATAGAAATGCATTCCCGATCATAGAGATAAACATAACAGGTATCTGGTATAACTGTCTGATAAGCTACCACAAGGGATTTTTACGCATTAATTGGAGACAAAATATGGACCTTGGCGCCAACTTTTGTGAGGGCTTCCCTGTGGTATTAACCGTTGGGAATTGACAACACAATCAGAGGAACCTTACGCTGTGGCGTAAATAATAAAAGAACTTATCGGTTGTATTGTAGAATCAAGCCTAAGTTAGTTCGTAGCTTCTGTTAAATAAGGCCGGGCATACGAAACTTGCAGAAGGTCTAAGATATGTTCAAATAGTTACCACGCACGTTCGTTTGTTATTTCCTTTCACAGCACCCACATCACTAGCTTATGTATTTACTACAGTTTTTCTTATATAAAACAACTGATAAAAAGTCCAAGAAAACAGCATATTTCAGGTCAGATTATAATCGTGTATGAATATTAGGTATTAATATTAGTAAAATGGGTGTAGCGGCCGAAGGAGAAGAAGCCATAAGCCAACCTACGATCAACGAAGTGCTAAAAGTGAACTTTCTATTATACTAAAGTTTCTATCACAATTGACATTGTCAAAATGGCGGGACCATTGCAGAAGCAAAAGTGTTATACGCCCAAATCTAGAAATATTAGACTACTGCTGAGCTTTTCCTTACCCACGTGACATGGCCCCAGCTTCCTGTCACTTTAAATTATGTAAAAGCTTCGAGCTGAGTCCAACTCCCAACACGCAGCCATCAGAGATCCCTTTGCTTCGAGAGTGACACCAACTACAAGATGGAATGAATATAAGGCTCAAACTGCACTAGCAATTGTTTAGTCACCCAAATGTAACACTTCAAATTAATAAAATGCTTCCATTTCCGGCTAAATAATTTTTATGTGCTCAGATCTCTTAGACACGAGAGGGACAGGAACTACAAGATGGAATGAATATAAGGCTCAAACTGCACTAGCAATTGTTTAGTCACCCAAATGTAACGCTTCAATAGAATAAAATGCGTCCATATCCGACTAAATAATTTTTATGTGCTCAGACCCCTTTGCCATGAGAGTGACACCGACTACAAGGCGGCATGAATACTTGCATTAGTCACTAGAATGTAACACTTCAAATGAATAAAGTACTTCTATTTCCGGGTTAAACTAATTTAATGTGTTCAGATACTTTTCCCTCGAGTGTGACCACTAATTGCAAGATGGATTGAAAGGCGACTCCAACTGAAATATGACTTGCTTACTCATCAAAATAGAACTCACTGTTGCAAATGAATAAAGCGCGGCCACGTCTGTCTGCATAACTATTATGTGCTAAAAGAGGGACACCAACTACAAGATGGAATGAATATATGGCTCCAACTGCACTAGTCACCAAACTTTTACACACAAGAGTTTTTATTTCGCTCCAACTAATTTTAATGCATTCAGATACTTCCCTCGAGGGTGACCACTATCTACAAAATGGAATGAATGAACCGCTCATATACTGCAATATACAGATTGCTTAGTCGTCAGAATGGAACTCACTGTTGCAAATGAATAAAGTGCACTAGCGTCTGCCACTCTGCCTAAATAATTTTTATGTGCTTCGATGTTTTTGCCAAGGAGTTACACCAAATCCAAGACAGAATGAATAGGAAGCTTAAACGACAATAGCAATTGCTTGGTTACTAAAATAGAGCTCACTCTTTCAAAGTTCGCCCTTATTTTACTTATTCATTTTTACGCGTTCAGATAACTTTGCTTCAATTGTGAACCAACCTACTACCCCACCACGATAAGATGGCATTTGGAACACGTCTTATAAAAATTGAATAAACTCGGTGTTCGCTTATGCAAGTTTTCGAATAAACCAAGTGTTCCAAATGTCATCCTTTAATGGTCGATTAGTACAAGACGGAATAATTAATAAATACAGGGTGCGGTAGCATAATTTCCAGTTTTTGTAATGCGCGCCATTCGGTCGGTTGATGTCGTAGCGGAGTGTTAGCGGTATCGTTCGTGAGACGAGACTATTAAGTTTTTTCGAGGCACAGTTCGGGTGCCGTCTTGCGTTGGAACATTGAGGAGCGTGCGTTGGCCACTGAGTCCTACTTTTCGAGCGAATATTTTGTGATTACACGCCAGCGCGTCTCTCGGAATCCCTTTAATTTAGGCACTGTTCCGGACCAGAAGTCAATTGATGCGTGAGTCACGATAAAACGAAGAACTGGAGTCCCTCTGCCCCTCAGATCACCTGAGAACATTGAGCGATCACCTCGGCGTAAACATGCATCTGCCTTTGGACTTTCCGATCGTTATGTGAAGAGAATTCTCCATGAAGACCAACATTTGCATTTAAACAAGATGGCAATTGTGCAAGAACTGTCAGAAGGTGACTTTGAGAGAACAGCTCTTCCCAGAACGCCTCAACTCAATCAGGGGAGATTTGCAGTGGCCGGCTATGAGGTTTTTTGAAATTCCGTGTTTATGTGAACCGTTCAAGGACCCTAAAAAATTTAAAGAACAATATCCAGGAAGAAATTGCCAACATAACACCTGCTATACTTGAAACAGTCATGTCGAACACCAGAATTCAGTACACTCAATGTATTGAGAATGGGGACGTTATCTAAATGATTTGATCTTCAAAACTATGTAAGACAAAACTTTATAGTCCTACCTCATGAACGAGACCACTAGCACTCCGCTACGACATCAACCGACCGAATGGCGCGCATTACAAAAAAGGAAATTATGCTGCCGCACAAGACTCTAATTACAATTGTGATTGTTTAGTCGCCAGAATATGACACTTCAAATGAATAAAGTGCTTCTATTTCCGACTATAACTAATTTTAGTTTGTTCAGATCCCTTTGTCTCGACAGCGACAAGATGGAATGAATAGAACGCTCCATTACAACTGCACTAGTCGCCAGAATATGATTCTTCAAGTGAACAAAGTGCTTCCATTTCTAACTAACTAATTTTTATTTGTTCAGTTCTCTTTGCCTCGAGAGTGGCACTAGCTACAAGATGGAATGAATAGAACGCTTCATAACAACTGAACTAGGTATTGCTTAGTCGCCAGAATAGAACTCACTGCTGTGTCAAGTGAATAAAGTGCGCCCATGTTTGTCTTAATAATAATTTGTATTGTTCCGATTTCTTTTTTAGCCTTACGAGCGACGCAAACTTCAAGATGGAATGAATCGCACTGAATCGAATGGCTCGTACTGGTTGCCAGCATTGAACTCATCAGTTAACTTACTTCAAGTGAATAAAGTGCTTATATTTCCGACAAAATCATCTTTATTGAATTCGGATTCCTTTACCTCGAGACGGACAACAAGTAAAACATTGAATGTATATATAAAGCTTGAATGGCACTAGCCTATCCATTGCTTCGTCACCAGAATAGAACTACAAAGTTTCAAATGAATAATGTGCCTAGTAAAAGGGCACCATGAGCCGGATTAAATAAACCATACAAACTCGTCTTAGGCAAGTTACTTGCTTACTTCGCGTGTCCAGCGAGACACGCATTTAAAAATTAAGCAACTTGGACGGTTTTGTCGTTAAGGTTAAGTAGTGTGAGAAGTTGTCTGGACATGTAGATTAGTGGTACAGACTCAGACTTTCACCCGAAAGGTTGTCAGTTCGAGTCCCACACCTACTACATTTTCTGGCTATCCTTCGGAGATCATGTAAAGCAGGTGGTCCCGGGCCTTCTTAGTTGAGGGTAAGAGAGGGCTTTAGAGCCCTAACTCCGCTAGGTTGGCTTAGTAATAGAACAAAAAAAGTCAATACTTATTTATTTATTTATTTTATTTAAGTGGTTAATCAGGCGATCTGGTATTACATTTTTACCGTTCCTCAATTGAAGTCAATGTACGATAATAAACGATTTGGATTATCATTTAAATTGGAAATATTATTGAAATCAAAATATATGCCTTGTTGTTATTGGCTCATTAAGTTAATTAATTATTAATTTTTTTATTTTTAATTTTTTATTATTAAATTAAGTTAATGTTAAAATTAATTTTAGAGAGGGGTTGGTTCTTCAATAACGCAGCATTGCTAAAGATTAATATTATTCAACATCATAATGAATTACTCATTAAGTTATGATTATCTACGGCATAATTCTCACACCATCACCAATGATACAGATGCTTTTCATGATACAATTTTGCAAAACGCGATCTCTGCTCTGAGAGAGTGGGGTAATATCCACTAAAATACCGTAATTGAGTATTCACGAGTAAAGTCATACGCAGTGCCGGATTAAGCCAGTGCGGGGCCTGTAGCGAACTCTGTTAGGCGCCCTTGGTTGGCTGCAGGTTCTCAAGTATAGAGTATTAAATAAAAGAACCGGTCCGAGTTTACTCGAACATGCTTTTCAATTTATCAACATTAGTAGATAGAGAATATGAGTAATTTTATGGTAAATAATTTTCCTATGGTTAAATTTCCGATATATCGGGGGGGGGGGGGGGGGCTGTCCGCCTGACGTCACTGGAAGTGAGATAAATTCTAGATAGGTCAGACCAACACATTAATTACCACGCAGCAATAACGGGAAAGCAACATATCCGGTTTCGTTACTCAATTTAACACCTAAAACATGCCTGTAGGTAGAAATCATTGATAGAAAGGTTTCGCAGAAAAATTATTTTCATTTTGTCATTTTCATTAAAATTTAGTTATTTTTATTTTTTTACCCCCAGAAGGAAACTATCAAGGGGCAAGCGACCCCCCGCATTTTATTAACATTAATAACGACTACAATATAATAAAATTTAAAATAAATCGTTGGTGCCGTTTTTGAGAAATAATTTTTTTAGACCTTTTTTTGGAGTTTTTTGAGAATAAAACCCCCCTAATTGAGTTAGCTCCAAATAAAAAAAAATCATCCCGAGGTATGATTTTTGTGAACCTACATGCCGAATTTCATCAAAATCGACTGAGTAGTTTGCCCGGAAATCGATGCACAGACAGACAGACAGACAGACAGACAGACAGACAGACATTTCGTAAAAACCACTTTTTTTGGTTCCTGGGACCTCAAAACGTGTAAATCCGTTGAAATCTCGGAATCGAAAATTTCGACCACCACAAAGCTTTCCTTATACTACCGTACGTATAAATTGGAAAGCAACAAATTGATTTAATGTGGGCAAAATATGAACATGGGCCCGCAGCATTTCCTACTCTTGCTACTTGGCTAATTCGACACTGCTCAAACGTATTGCAGTGACGTATATAGGGAAGGGGGGGGGGGCACGGGCCTCTTCCGAAACGGGAAAAGGTAAGACGAAACTAGTGCACGGTATTAAGTCACCGCTTGTTAAGATCATTGGGGTTATAAACAAACTCAATGTTCCTGATCCATTTGCACTGAGCCTTCCATCCTTCAGGACAGCTATCTCGGGCATTATAAGCAGGCCTGTGCCGTAAGGTGAATTGTTGATTTATAGGTATGCAGAACTTTTTAGTTCTTTGTCAATTACTTATTTTGTTTTTTAAAAGCCTTTCTGTGTATTTTTTGGTTGCGTGTACTGTACTGTAGTGTCATCGTTGTGGACCTGATTTGTTGATGGCTCAAATATAAACTATTATTATTATTATTATTATTATTATTATTATTGTATTGCATGATTTGCCGGATTTAATAGATGCTCGGTTCGACTGTGAGCGGTAAGCGGTTTGGTTGGTAGAATTCAGCAGACGCAGACATACCCGCAGTAAGTTTGATAGCTGGTAATCTTCCCCAAAGTATTTTATCAATACGCCACTGATGTATTATAATGTACGTGATGGGGGAACCGCGAGTATTAAATTGAATTGTATTTTTTTACCGGCATAGGCTAGATTTCTTAATTCTAATAGACGATAATGCTTGATTTTTTTTAAGAAACGTGAAGTGCTGACTACAGATTAAAACATGGGGCCCTCTTGGACCCATTTATTTACCTTCCTTAAGTGTAGGGGTTGTAATAATTCTTTGTGTTGAAAGAGGGGCAGCAAGAAGCGGATTTATGGATAAATGCCTTGTTTCTACAATTTCTACGAGTTTCTACGAGTGATATCGTGTGATTTTTTTCAGAAGAAAACCCGTTCTTTTTCTCTCATGGTAATCTTATTCAATTAAGTGTCATCTTAGACGAACTGCATAACTGTGATCAATCGGTCTTTAAAGGGGATAGAGAAATCAGATTAAAAAGTGAAAAATTGTAAACGGGCAACGTGTTATGGGTAAAATAGGTACTCTCCTTCGACAATATTTCTCAATTTCTAAGTACCTCATCTGTCTGCACTTTTGAAATACTTAATTCCAAAGAATTTAGGAAGAATGCTATTGCGTGCAGTGCATTGCATTGCTCGTAGAGCATAATAAAATGCACCGAGTCGTGATGAAAAGTCTAAGGGTGAAAAGTTTTATAGTTATTTTGCTGCACCTTTCTGACGTGTTCATGAAACTTTTATAGTTATTATTTCACAGCCAGACATGGAACTCGTGTGAAACTTTCCACACAACACTTCAGCTTTCCTTTCATATGAAATGTGCGGGAAACTATTTTAGTGAACTTATTTTTAAAAGCGTAAGATTTCATTTGAAATAAGTTTATACTTCAAGATACACGATTGGTTTCTGCGGTCCTTCTTCTTCTTCTGAGGTTACAATCTTAACGATTGGTTGGCAGTAACTCTCTGCATCCTCCAGATCGCTCGGTCCTGCGCCTTACTCTTCAGCTCTTGGTCTTCAGTTTTTTTTAGCTTTTTTTAAAACGTTCTTGCTTCCTTCTTCGGCCGCCCTCTTCTGGTTTGAATGATGCTACAGCTATCATGCTGCTAAAGTAGTGATCCACAACTCTCAAGCTTGCTTACATTGGAGGAACCGATTTCTACTAAGAAATAACTGGATGGAGGGGAAAAATCTTATAGAGGTATGAAAAATAAAATTTCATAAGATATATAAAAAGTAAAGCTATCACTGAGACAGCAGTAGAAAGAAAAAGTGTTCTTCGACATTTCGATAAGCTACATAATATGCATAACGCGGATTGGTCAAAGTTCTGTAAATTAATTTGCATAAAAAACTGATAATGTGGAGCGTCTGGTGGAAGAATATATTGTACATATCACTTTGAGCTATCGATATTAGTTGTTGTTGTTGTTTCAAACGCCTGCTTTCAGTTGTCAGCCTGGCGGGGGGAGTGCGTCTGTTAGTTAGCTTGGGGCACAATAAGGGTGGTCTCCTTCACCTATGGGAAAGGGGAGTTGACTGACAGGGTGGACCTCCTGATTAAAGTGGATTCCGAACCACTTGGGGAACATGGTAGAGTCACACGATTAAATCGGAGGTCACCAGGACTCGACACGCACGCAGACTGACTGGTATAGTCTCAGCACGTTATCATGCCCCACCATGTTCCCCTGCCAACACTGTGCACACTACCAAGTCTGCCGCAGTTTGAAACATGCTCTGTTCTCGTGGATAAGGTATGGCCGTTGGCGCTATCGATGTTAGTGACTGCTAAATTCTACTGCATCATACTGGACGTTAAATAGGAAATTGTGAAATGTTATGTGTTCTCATTCGTTCTATACGGTACCTATAGAGGGATGGATTTTGACGCAGGCTGTGGAGAATAGACATCTTAATTAACGTACAGAAGATGAAGGCTGTCAGTAAGAGGGCAGAGATAAACTTGAATATTGTTCTGGATGGTGCGCCTGTAGTACAATGTAAACAGTACCGATACCTCAGACGCATTGTAAACAGTGAGTGGGAGGTGGGTCAGGAAATTCGGAGCCACATTGAGCAAGCTATAGAAATGTCTTCATAAAAACGTGGAAAGTACTTTGGTGTAGGAATCTGCGGTTAGACCTTAGATTGCGAATGGTGAAATAAATAAAAATAATTCTAAACTTTTAGAATAAATTTGAATTTTCACAACTAGTATATTAGGCCCACTAATATTATCTTAATTATTTATAAAAACACGATAAAGTGAATTGAAGAGAAGTTATAGAATAGTATAGTTAATATGGTAATTAGTCGTTTTTTTAGAAACCTTGTATTTCTTACTAACTTTTCATAAGACAATTTTTATATATTTGCAGCTGTGAAACGGCGAATTAAGTAATTTTGACATAAATATGGGGGCATAATATAAAATATATAACATATAAACTATCTTGAAGACTCAGGCTTATTATTCGGGAACGAAATACTGATTTTAAATCAACATTTACACTTTAGGGGTTCTCAAATGGTGAGCCATGTCTCCTCGCCTCTTCCAGGGGAGCCATGGGTGAGCCATGGCAAGGAATAAGTAATTGCTTATATGAAAAATTAAGTTGAAAATAATAAAATAAATAAATAAATAAGGACTTTTTATTGTTTCTATTACTAAGCCAACCTAGCAGAGTTAGGGCTAAAAGCCCTCTCTTACACTCAACAAGGAAAGCCCGGGACCGCCTGCTTTACATGCCCTCCGAAGCATGGCCAGAAAATGTAGCCAGTGTGGGACTCGAACCAACAACCTTTCGGGTGGAAGTCAGAGTCCGTACCACTACGCTACATGTCCTGACATGTCATGCCAAACTTCGAGTTTCTATCAAGTGCATTTTTGACTAAATAAACGATTTTGACACTTTTCACTTTGCTTTTTTCTTCATTACATAAATCACCTTCTTATACAATATAAACACATGTATTCAACACCCCCCCCCCCTATACGATTTTATAGGGGAGCCAATGCGACGTTTAAAAAAAATTCTTAATATTTCTTGAGAACCTCTGCATTTTACAGCATTCTTATCCAATAACAATCATTTGGATAGACAAATAAAAAAAATATAAAAAAAATAAATAATGATAGAAAATGTACCACACTTTGTTTCCGGGCCTGCTTAATTAATCCTTAGGTAGCCAAAACTTGCGTTAATCGTTAATGTTACAGCTTTAAATATAATGTTAATGGTGGACGTACAGTACATATTGACAGAAGGATAATTTACAGCTTCGATGACTAAAATTGGAAACATATTTGCTATATACTATAGTGTGTATTTTTCATTAAACACGCATATGATGACTGCGAAGGATATTAATCAACCTGATTACTTTGACTTATACGCGGCATAGCTTTAGGAAATGGAAATATATCGCAAATAACCAAATGGGGTCTTGTTCAAATACACGGGGTTGTCAACTGCAACTAATTAAAAATAGGCACCAGCACGCCATCTTTGATTTTGTGCAGTTATTGCAGTTTATTTTTAATTATTGTATTGATATACAGGGTACATTATATAGATCTACAGTGTGAGGGGTGAGGGAATACTATTTGGTACACAAAATTTTAAGGAATTTTTAATTATAGGGATACAGTAGTTTATTCTTGATAGTTACTGGGGCTAAAATACCCCCCCCCCCCAAAGTAAAGTTCATTCAAAAACTATATACCACAAACAATGAAATAAAATACCATATAAAATTATGTGAGAAAAAGTAGTCTTCCACAACTGGAAAAGACCAAATTTTTAATAGCTTGTTTAGTAAATTAAATAAAAACGTCAGGACATGTAGGGTAGTGGTACAGACTCTGACTTTCACCTGAAAGGATGTTGGTTCGAGTCCCACACTTGATACATTTTCTGGCCATGCTTTGGAGGGCTTGTAAAGCAGGCGGTACCGGGCCTTCCTAGAGAGGGCTTTATAGCCCTAATTCCGCTAGGTAGGCTTAGTAATAGAACAAAAAAGTCAATATTTATTTATAATTAAATTGTGGTGCCAATATTCTATATTTATGATTTTTGTAAGAGGGCAGGGCCGAAGATTCACCAAATGGAAAAGAAATACATTTTTTTTCTCCCTTATGATTATAAGCACGAAACCGGAAGGACAGTGCATTATGAATAAGACATAAATAAGCAAAAAGGAGGGGAGGAAAATTATAAGCATGAAATGAGCCATTTATGATTGTCATCGGAGGCTTTAAATTTCATTTCACAAGTGTGAAAAAGTGCAGCGGGGGCAACCCCGTCATAGCGTGAGTTGCAAATTGCACTTTTTATCCCTCATGCAATCTAAAAATGCAATTATTAATCACGCACATATTTTCTTCTTCTTCTTCTTATCTTTTTAACTTAGCCTTTTTTATTTGTTTATTCGTAATAAGCACGAATACATATCCTGCTGAATTAAGTGTAACTAATTTACAAATATTTATTAACACCTAGAATAGAATAGGCCCTAGAATATATCTGTATTGATTCATAGTGAAAACAATTTAATCTGCAAACTAAAACAATGCAATATAATAACCAAATAACTAATAAAACACCATGTAATTTAAACAAAATTAATTAATTCCTCGTTCCACAGCCGAAAGAAAAAAATTGAAGAAAAATTCCTAATTTGCTTCAAACAAGCTTTATAAAAAATCAGACTATTTACCAGACATTTCACACCTGTTATATTATTTTTGGACACCAATGAACAGCGACCACCAAAGCCCATTCACTAAAGAATGTCTGCTCACACTAATATTTAATTCGGGGCAATTTTATTATTACAATACCCTACTAAGGGAGTAGAAAGAAAGAAAGAAAGAAAATTGTATTTATTTTTCTTATGGGCGAATTATGGGCCTTTTGGCCCACTCTTACAATTAACATATAATGAAGTATACAAAGTTTTACAATAGAAAAAAATACAAATTTAACTGAATTAAAAAAGGTAAATATACCAACATTTAACTAAAACTAAATAAATAAACTAAAAACTAAAACTAACACCAAAGCAGATGGTGTAGAGATGTTGTCATACTGATTACCTACACATTTATTGATTATTTAAGTTTCCAAATCCTACTTTAAAAAATTTAGTGCCTATGAAAATTTCGAAATACTACAATGGTCTTGTAGTGTAGACTCGACGCCCAGGGTTTGAGCCCCGCCAAGTCCTGGCTTTTCTTGATTCCCTAATATCGGACATCGAAGTAGGTTCTGACAATTTTTTGCTCAGTCAGAAATTTTCCCCTTTTGACACAGGAAAGCCCTACCCCGCATTGTTTGATTGACTGCACAACTCATCAAATGACGGTACCAACCTATTTAGGACTCTTAAGGACTTTGTTTGTTGTTCTATTACTAAGCCAACCTAGCGGAGTTAGGGCTATAAAGCCCTCTATTTACGTAAATTCCATCGTTCGCACAGTGCAAGCCTACGCCAAGAGTGGTTAAATCAAGGTACTTTATCGTACATCTAATACGATGTGTCTAGAGCAACATTAATTGCTTGAAATTACAAATCAAGAAAAAAATTTCTATGAAGATGTAGATTGTATACAATACTGTACATGTTTTAGGCTACAATCGACTTCGATGGCCAGGTGGTAACGTGCTTGCACTTTCGCGAGTCCGTACACGCCATGCGATCGGAGACGTGTCGTAACTCAACACGGATACTAAACTACAGAGGCGACTGAAGAGGTCAATCGGATTCATTCATTAAATTGTTTGTATGTGATTAATCTCTAAAAAAAAACTAGTACCCGAAATGAGAGGATGGAAAATTTGTAATTGGCGGGATTCGAACCCACGAACTATGCTCCGGATAGACATAGTTCGTGGTTCGAATTAAGGCCAAGTCCAGATATTTATAAATTCTCTCATTTCAGTTATAACGAGGAGGCTGCTTCTTCAACATAAGTTAATTTATACAAGTATTATATACCATATTATATTTCTGTAATATAATAATAACAATAATATAACATAATTTATATTATAAAAGCGTGGACGCATAATTGAATGACACACAAGAGAATATTGAATAATTTTCTGGCTGGCTATTGAAATCGATGAGAAATTTGTTTGCTACAGCGTTTGACCCGTGTCAATCCGTCGGAAACGAGTGTCTGAAGATTTCCGAAACATGATCAGAGAGGACCAAAATAATGCTCACTATTTAAACTTTGGAGAGGTACCGGTAATTGACTGTAGAATTGGTTCATGTGTTGATCACCCAAGGACCTAACAAATCTTCGTTCCTTTCAAAATTTTATAGGCTGGTCTGTAAAGGTACTAACGGTCAGCCACAGATCTGTCTTCTGAACAAATTCAAATAACAAATAAATAAAAATCATAGTTTACCAATGTTATATTGCATGATTGATGTGCATAATGAGTGTGTCGCTAAACATCGATTGATCAGCAAGGTAAGGGTTGCAAGGTGGGAGAAATTTACAGAAAGTACCGAAAAAGCTTTTTTCGGTTATGTTTTGTTTACATCCAAATGAAGAAAAACAATGCTTGTACATCTCATTTATTTCAGTAGGCCCATAAATAATATATCTTGTTACATAAGATTTTTTGCATATAAAATCTGTATAAATGTAACTTGTCACGTGGTAGGTATACTCCGCATTTGGTGTTTAATGACAGTTTTCAAAAGTCTTGTTAAGTTCAAGTTTTTTTTTTTAATTTTGATAATCTCGTTTTTTGTTATTCGTTTAGGATATGCAACGGAAATGGAAACACTAGGCCTATGGAAACTGGCGCCCCAAAATCTCACGTTTTTATAGACTTTTAATTTTTGTTTAATTTACAAATTAAATTATTAAATATTTAGTCTGTTCAAGTAGTAGGAGACAGCAGTGAGCAGTTCTTTCAAGAAAACTACTCGCTAATGAAATTTCACCTCATGTAAAATTCGTAGAAAAACTTTAGCACCAAATAGAAAAATAGCCTACCTTATGACATCCATGATGCATGAAATATAATCTACTACTACTTGAATAGACTAAATCTTTATTAACTTGGTTAGTACCTTAAACGAAAACTAAGAAGTATAGAATTTGTATATGCCAATTTTTTAAATTCCATATCCTCGTAACGTGAAAATGTGATTCCCTATAAAACGTATTAAAAAAGTTTCTTACAAGAAATTTAAATCTAACAATGTGATGTATAAAAGTACATTGTATACGTGTGTAGCCATTTAATGTTCAATTTACATAGGCAACAGCAAATAATTGACCCACAGAAAAAGAAAAAAAAATGGAAAATTTAAGATTCAAAAATACAGGTGGAAATGCAGGATGCAAATTCTTCCAGTCAATTTTGTCCAAATTCTCCAAAATTTATAAAGTAAGAAAAATTAGGAAAATTAGAAATCGAAATAAAAACGTTTCTACTTTTATATTTTGATTTCAGTTTTCAGGGTTTTCCTGACTCTTCCCACTTTACCACAGGAAAATGAGCAATATATAATATATGATTCGCAGAAACTTACCTTATATGAAATTGTATGTTCTCTTGAAGCTGCTCGGGAACTCCTGTCGATGTAGTTCTACCGAGCCTCAACTTCGTCGAACTCTGTCTCCGCAGATTTCAAGTCTTAGGGGTAGATCGTTGTAATCGTGGTTTTACTCGGCCAATGTAGTGAACATTGGTACGATGTCTTCTTCTTCTTTACGGTTTTTAAAGTGCAGATTGTTTTTTTCTTGTTCTCGTTGGGTTAAATGTTGCAAATCAAACGAGTTATTTCCGAAACTTGTTTAAAGAGCACTTTTGGTTGTAATATAATTTTTGTACACATTCGTAGACCATTACGCCACAAGTCTATTTTGGTTTCTTGGTAACACGATGAATCACTTATATTATAACAAATAGTCAATCAGTTCACTTTGCAGAGTTCTTATAATTAATTAGTTTTTTGTGAATGTGGAGTAGGATGAGGGTTGTAATAATTCAACTTAACTAATTTCGCAAGGTTTCAATACGCCGAAATTGTACTCGAAATATCGAACACAATGTATATGTAAGTTTAATGACCAAATATCAACTTAAGTAAGGTTCAGTTTTTAATCGTGGGATGTGTGTTTGTTTTTTTAGGATTAGAAAATCAAAATTGAGCCGGAGGGAAAATTCACTTTTGTCAAATGGTTCTGGTTGCTTGGATTTGTTTTTTCTTCTTAGTTTCTACAACGTTATCTGCTTAACATCGAAATATTGCAAAAAAGTGGTTTAGGTTCTTATGTGGACGGGTCTGCTGGCGGAAGTGGGAGCAAGTATGGCATTATGTGGATTAGTTTGTATCGGATTCTAGTTTTATATAGTCCAGGGCCCGTCATAGTGTCACTTTTAGTATAACATTTCCCCTCCGTGTCTATGGTTCCGGTAAACAGTCTATTTCTTGAAGCGAACACCGTTATTGTATATGTTCACTTCCATGATGGTATTTCTCCCCACTGGTTCGTTGCTCCTATTAGGCCGATGTAGCTTCTGAAGTCCATGTCTGAAAACAACAGAAAACAATCAAAACAATAGTATTGTCACCGTCAGCGGCGGAGCGTGGGACAATTGCGAGTGTAAAAATAAGTGTTTATGTTTAAAAAATAAAACACGCATCATTTTACATAACATCTTATCTTTTTAAAAAGTAAAATTTGAAAACAAAAAAGATAACATTTGAATTCTAGCGTGACGAGATTTTTAATTTTCTTAGACTCCTATAATCATGATCATACAATCTTATATATGCTCGTGACTTGATATAGATTTCAACGATCGAAGCTCTTAATACATTCTAAGGATTTGTTGAGTGTAATGCGGCATTGCACGCCTTACATGCAGGCTCCGCCACTACTCACTATCACTATGGCGATTATTTTTAATTTTTAGAGAAAGCTCACATTGGCCACCCCTGGTCCCTGGATCACCACAAAATACTTTGGTTTATATTTTTTATTTAAATTTTTTATTTAAGAGTGTACAGCCCGTAGGAAATTGGCAGCCCGAAATATAATACTTTTTATTTTTAATTTAATTAACTAAGCAAGTTAAATAAACAAATAAAATAAATAAATAGCGTTTATTTGCAAACAGACAAAGTCCAATAATATGCAAATTTTTGCAAGTTATTAAAGATTTGGCTCATTTAAGTCGTAGAAGACTACTTCATGCATCATATAATAAGGTATTTTTAGTTTTCGAAATTGTAGTTTTTTTATAAAATCGATTTTACGTGAAATATTATTGTTTATAAAATATGATCATGTTGATGAAAAAAGTACAATTTCGAAAATTAAAATTATCTTATTATATGATGCATGAAGTAGTCTTCTACAACTTTAATGAGCCAAATCTTTAATGGAATGCTTTGATAATTAAATAAAAAATAAAAAGTATTAATCTTCGGGCTGCCAATTTCCTACGGGCTGTACACTCATAAGTTTTATAGATTTGATACCTTCCATTGGTTGAGGACTATTTCATACACTCTATTATAAGGTGTTATTATATTTTTACTGTTATAATTTGAATTGGATAATTCGGTAAATAAAAACATTCTTCGTAGTACTATGCATGGAATAGTGCTCACCCAATTGAGTGGACCAAATCTTTAAAGGTTTAAAAAAACTGAAGAAAAAAAAATATAAACCAGCCTATTTTGGGGTGATCCAGGGGTTTTCTATGTGTACGGCCAGCTTCCTCTTAACCTGGGATTAAAAATATAAACAAGATAATTTTAAAATGATTTAAAAAATTATTTTATTTACATTTTTAATCCCAGATTAAGATTACAAATAATCGCTATAGTATGGCCTACAGAGGCAACAGAGATTTCTACCCAAAATCATGGATAACATTTTGTACTTTAAATGTGAGTTTTCCAAACTTCAGTGTTGCATTAATTTAATATAAAAAACCAATCGGGCTTTTTTTATTATTATCCACAATTCTCTGTAAGTTGAGTAAATGAAATTAATCGAGGTTTACCATATTTTTGCATGAGACCTTATAGGAGAACAATTCGATACTATTTAAACGGAGTAGATTTTACTTAGGCTAATGAAAAATTTAACCCAATGGTTTTGCTTATTTTCAGGGCGAACAATTTAAAAAAATCAGCGTAAGGTTGAAATTGTCATTTATTAATATTTTCACTAAGTCGTGTATTCCGTCATTTGTGATTAAAGAAAAGTTAAGATTTTTGTTTTAGGCGCTTATTCCACCTACGTCAATAGTCAATAGTAAATGTGGTATTGACGGACATTTCAATTTTACTCTATGCCATAGTTAAAATTGATCAATGATCATAAAGTAAAATCACGCGCTGCAAACAATAACAAACTTAAATGGCGTCATGGAATATGTTAAGTACAAACATTTTAATAGATTGTTTATAAAACAGTTTTTATCCATTAAACAGATGGGTGAAGGTCGATCTTACTTCGGATCTCCTACTATTATTAGGTTTTATTAAAAATAATAAGTGTACGAAGGAAACAAATACAAACAAAATTTCAAAAATTAGGCGCATACGTTTATATAGAAGATAAGTGATCAATAGTTGAAAAATCAAGTGGAATGTAGTGTATCAATGAAAAATTGAAATTTCGTCAGTACCATATTTACTATTGACTATTGACGTAGTTGGAATAAGAGCCTTAAGGAGACTACTATGTAGATACGTAACTTATCTGCATAATAGTCTCCTTTAAACAAAAACCTCATATTATTTTTAATCGGAATTAATGACGGAGTATTGACAAGTGGAATGAATACACGCCTAAGCGCTTGTTTGATGCCATGCCATATGGAGAAATTGTTAGCTGCAACCGAGCTTTAAGCCTAGTCTCCTCATGCTACATTTAAATATTAGATGAAATTTAACATAGTTGTTTATTAACAATTTGGACACTCCGGGTGTTTCTGTATCGTCTCGGTCTTGGTAACGGTGAATTTGAATCCCGTATGATCTGGATCCATCCAGCTACAGTTACTACAATAATGGCGTACTTGAAATGAAATGAAATGAAATGAATATTTAAATAGTTGGACTAAAACGACATGCTCGAGAAAGGGCTGACAGCTGGAAACTAAACTATCACATTCGTAGGTGGCAGCAACATACTAATGATTTCTGCCAAAAAATGTATTGTAGTGGTGCAGACTCCGGCTTTTACCCATAAAGTTGTCAGTTCGATTCACAACTGCAGCAGGCGGGACCTTCCTATTTGTATGTACGAGGCAAAGAGCTGGCATTATAGTCCCAACTCCGCTAGGTTGATTTACTGATAGAGAAAAAATAATAATTTCTTTATTTTTAATTGGATGTCACAACTCTGAGACTATGTCTTCTATGTAGCAGACGGTATATTGGATGTTATTCGAAAGGGTCCTCAAGCCATAAGCCTCTAGAGCAGCAGGACTGTTGCACCAAAAATTTAAAATAAAATTGTATGACCGGTTTTTTCTGTACACCGAAGGATGAATTGAGGCTACTGGGTATTTTGCTGACTTGCTGACAATAGATTTAAGTGCCGATTAGGCTGTCATAATAACTTACAGATTGTAGGTAAAACTATTTGTTTTTACAACTTGTAGGGAATTTGGTGGCAGAAATTGGAAGCTTGCCTTTCGAGCCAGCCATTTTGTGCCTTCGTATTGATTAAAGCTAATTTTGTATAATTAATAGGGCTATGCTACCAAAAAATCACCAATAATGCAGTATAGTGGCTAAGTAGAATAAAGAAAACAAAAAAAACATACTTAATAACGTTAAATTAATTAAAACTTACCTATAAGTTTACATTTACACCACTTTTCTGTACCAACTCAGTATATACAAATCCTTAATCCGACTTAAAGGTAGATTGCACTGAAAAAACAAAGGATAAAAATTCAACACAGGGACAATAAAAAGTGAAAGAACAACGTGGTTGGAAAATTCCCGCCAAAAAGATTGCGGGAAAACTTGAAAGATTGGTATTTTTTTTCTAAATTCACACTAAGAAAGCAAATTTAAAAAAAACACAGGCTAGCCACTAAAAACACACCTCCATGATTACAAAAAATACATTGTTATTATGACAAACTCAAATTGAACTAAGGGAAGCGTTCACTAGGTTTTTGCCACCACCCCGTGAACAAACGGGGGTTCATAGCTGGACAAGGATGCATCTTGCGCCCAAAATTTGGCAAAGATTTAAATTAACCCCACAATGACGTGCGTTTCTAGTCAGCAATGGGGTCATCTTAATCTAAGAGCAAATGTTAAAATTCCACGCTAAATAGCCGGAGCAGTGCATTTGATTAACGCAACCCCATGTGGTCAATACAAATTTTTGCATGCAAGTGCAGTTTAAGCAGAGAAATTCACAATATGTGAGACCCCTAATGGCTAAGCAGTGGATCGATTTGAAATTCGGTTTTTCTGTTGCCGTGGCAACCAGCGTCACTTATTGATCAGACATTTAATTATTTTTGTATCAGCGAGTCGGATGCAGCGAAAAATGCATTTGCAAGTGTAGGGGGAAAATGCAGCCCCTTTTGCAAGGATGCAGCCTCCCGTCAGAACTGAAAATAGAAACAAGTGGAGAATGCACGGGAATTGTGAAAACTTTGTTTCAAAAGTTATCACGAACTTTAATATTGTTGGGATGAACTTTATCACGTGAGGAGTTCCATAATTTACAACAGTTCAGAATGTAGCCTACTGCAGTTAAATTATACTATAGGTTCTGTACAGTTGTTGTGCACTGTATTGTACATTGTATATTGTACGTTCTGAAAATGACTTGGACTTGCATGCGTTGGGCCATTTGCATCTGTCCTCTAATAATGCGCAGTATAGTCTAAGAAACAAAATGACAATACTTAAGACTTATTTCTTTATGAATCTACAAAATAAAAGTACCATTAAATTGCAAAAGGTGTTCCAAACCAAACAGGTTCTCGAAAACTTGCGAGCACATATACTGTATAGTGTATAGTACGTATTCATCACTTGAGATTGTGACATCGTAGATAGGATCGTCAATAGTACAGCATTTGAAACACTTTGTTTATTCAAAAACTTTTATTTGTGTGTGTTCCAATAATTGTTATTCTATTGCGGTCGGGTAGTGTAATAATCAAATTTCTCCTGATATAACGGTCGTAAGGTCTAACAGTCTTAGGTCGCTATTACACCTGTCAATTTTTCTTCAATATTTGTTTTTTCATTGACGGAAAATCATCAATGTTGCATTTATATATTTACACCCCATTCCACTTATTTTCAATAATTTCAATAATTGATGAAAAGTTTTCAATTTTTTCTAATTTTGAAAGTTTTTTTTAATTGTATAATCTACAAGAAATTTTATAATTTAAATTATGAAATAATTAGTTTATTCTCAATTGTTTAATTTTAGTTTGTTATTGTTAGCAAAATCATTTTACTCAATGATTATTGATCAATTTTAACATGAGGAAGTTAAAATGGACAATGTCATAGAGTAAAAAAAAATTTCATCAAGTATTGACGCACAAAATTTAATGACGGATTATTGATAGATGGAACAGCCGCCTTACAGATTTACATTTTATTGGACTTTTAGGTCTGCGCGCAAAAAAGTGGTTATTTATTTATAGCTTCGAGGAAGTGTTCCCATACATTTTGATGTAGAACATAATATAGCCATCACGTACACCAATTTGCTCTTGATTTGTAAAAAAATAACGAAGCCAGGTTCATCGTCAGAACTACGATATACTGTAACTCTATCCACACCCTTGAATAATGTAATTTTTCATGTTAATGTTATGGCCATTTTGAATCTGTCATTAGAGAATCGAAATTTCATGAATGTTTGTTCAATTATAATCGTTAATTCTTTTACGGTTCTACAATATATTATTGTTCATCATTGTCAAAAATATCTTGATCGCTGATATCGATATTGCGATCAAAATAGTAGATTTAAAGGTATGAATGAAATTCATAGTTGTTATTTGAGGTTACGGTACATTGTCAACTAAGAGCAGTTTCAGCCGGCCGCCATACCAAGTTGAATCCAGCGGACCAGAGCAGGTTCAAAGCTGCAGATAACTTGGTCGTGTGCACAGTGCCAGTAGGGAAACATGGTGGGACTTGTCCTGGTCACCTCCGAACTAATTGTGTGACTTCACTGTGTTTCCCAAGTGGTTCGGAATCCACTATAATCAGGATGTCCACTATCCTATGGGCTGGCGTAGGACAGTCAAGTCGGGGTCGCTCTATGGGCCCAAATATGAGGCCTAAGTCGTTATTAACCCGACGAAGACCAATACTAAGGGCAGTTTCACATTCTTTGATAAATACTGGACGGCACCATCATGTATTAGTAGATGACGTTGTTGTCCAGCATTCTGTGCGAATACTTTTCAAGCGATTGTGAGTGTGGGCCTAAATAAGGTGATTTTTTAATTGGGTACCGTGCTCATAATTATAAACGATAATATTGTTATAATGATTAATAATAATTACGTAAAATTCATAAAGAAAAAAAGAAAAATGACGTGATAAGGTTAGCATGAAAAGAAGACTTTTTATAGTTTTAATGTTCGCCTTTTGTTTTGTTTTTTTCAATAAAGTCGTTTTCAATTCAATTCAATTCAATTTAAATTCAATTTAATATCGTAGCAGCACTGTCTAATAAGTCCTATCTCCCAATCAAGTGCGGATAATATTATTTGTAACAGCAAAGGCTTTTACGGCCGGAGTGAAATGAAAAATCAATAGAATCCGGGCTGATGGGCCGTGGTCAAAATGAAAGAGAACTTCCAAGTTTCGCTTTCATTTCGACCACGGCTCATCAGCCCGGATTCTACTGATTCTTCAATATTATATGTATGATTGTACAGTAGGTATTGTATTGGTCCTTGCTCCTTGTCCAATAAACAATGGGCGAGGAAAAGACAAAGGTTGATTGTGGTTTTTTTTAAGCTTTTTCACGAACATAGGCCTACCTTGCCTTGCCAACGACCCCATCGGTTTTTGGGCATTGTTATTTTATTTTTTATATCTTAATAACAATTCTACGAATGTATCCGATTAACCTCTTCAATCACCTTACTAAGTAACCTTATAGGTACTTGTATTGTACCATTATTGGTAATGATTACCGAATGAATTTTTTGCTGTTCACTCTTCAATATCAACCCACACCGACTACAAGTGACAATGAGCACGCTCAGACAAGCTTACGATTGATATTGTAACAGGCGTTTGCTCGATATCGAGTCGCGACTTAAGCAAGCGCGGGAACGAATTGATTGAGATGTTTAGTAAAGGAATAAGTTACTAATATATAAGGGCACGAATAAACATAAATAATTAGATTACTCGTGACTTCGTGGTATTTCATTTTAATAAACAAAAAATAACAAAAACTTAGAGTTTTAGAAAAACTTGTTATAACAACCCGAATTAGTAAAACCCAAATAATCGTTAAGAAATTAACTTTGTCTAAGAAACCCACTTGTGTTAGTATAAAACCCTGAGCGCTTTCGGCAAGAACTGCCATCTACAGAGGGAAACCCACTAGCACAGTTACACCTTATCTGCGATTTGAGACTTGCTCAACTCGAGGAGAAGATGCAAATGTGACTAGGGAGAGGAAACCTTGGTTTATATAGGACTGGGAGCGGGGGGAGGAGGGGGTGGGAGGGGGCGTGGCTGGTTACCTATTCCTAACCTACTAGCTAGATCTATTAGAGGGGATGATTGTGTGAATGTTATGTCGTTTGTTAATTTTTCCCTATTGTGTAAAGCTCTTTTGATTTCAACATTTTCAAAAAAATTTAAAGTGTAACTTTTCTTTATTTTGTGTAGGGCTGTCCAATTGTGAGGATCGAATGTGTGGTTTTCCGAGTTAAGGTGTTTCGCGAATGTGCTGTTGGTGTTAGACAAAGTTAATTTCTTAACGATTATTTGGGTTTTACTAATTCGGGTTGTTATAACAAGTTTTTCTAAAACTCTAAGTTTTTGTTATTTTTTGTTTAAGGGCACGAATGTTTGAGTGTAAAATTAACCTGTTGCATAGGGTTGGAAAGAAGACTTTAAGAGCGCGTCCTTGAGAAGTGCCACCCTTTTTGCATCCTTTCCCTTCTCGCTTTCTATACACTGCACCGCTAGTTCACGAACCCGTGAGAAACCACGTGTCCATACACTGTTTTGATATAAACGCGCACTTTTGTTTTGAAAAGAAGTAACTGTTATTTAATTATTGTAGGCTTATTATAGAATTTATTATTTAATGTACTTTTCTGCTTTTCCCTAATTTGTTACTCCACCAGCGGGCTTACGAACCGTTTAGTATCAACTTACTAACTAACTAACTTCCCTAAATTGCTTATAGAAACCATCTCTTAGAGAAAGCTTTTTACATTGTCACTGAGGCACTAGCACAATGACAATGACAGAACAACCTGATTTTGACGATACTCTGACGATTTTATCTTATATGCTTTACATGTATTGTATAATTTAAAGGAAATATATATTGTATTGTATTCCTGGGGTTAAAAATGTAAACAGAACAATTTTGAATAGCACTTTCCATTAAAAAATTATTTTGTTTACAATTTATTTCCCAGGTTAAAATCATCCTGTGGCTGGAGACCGTTATCAATATGGCTGCTAGTGTAGCCAGCACAAGATAAGTACGCAATTTGGCGGGGAAACCCAGTGATAAGTGTAGCCTGCAAAAGCTAAGTACAGACTTTTCAACCGGGTCCAGGTATCCGTTCTGCTATGCTGCAATGTGTAAGACTTCGATATGTTTTGCGTTGGTACTGATAGTTGGCTTATTGTTAACGGGTGCCTCGTAAGGCATATTATGGCTCCCGCCGCTCCAGTTAATGTATTTCTATGGTTAACTTTATAATAATCGCCATAATAGGTCCACTGCTAGGGCAGGGGTCGGGAACCTCAGGCTCCGGAGAAGCCATTCATGGCTCCGAAAGACTTCTGGTGTGGCTCCGTCGGCTAAGGCTAGATGCCTATTCTTCCACACGGCCGCCATACCAAGTTGGATCCAGCGGGCAAGAGCAGGTTCAAAGCTGCAGATAACTTGATCGTGTGCACAGTGCCGGTAGGGAAACATGGTAGGACTAGTCCTGGTCACCTCCGAACTAATCGTGTGACTTCACTGTTTTTCCCTAGTGGTTCGGAATCCACTAAAATCAGGAGGTCTACTGTCCTATGGGCTGGCGTAGGACAGTCAAGTCGGGGTCGCTCTATGGGCTCAAATATGAGGCCTAAGTCGTTATTAACCCGTCGAACACTAATACTACTACTCTTCCACAGAAAACAAAATAATAATAACTAGTAATTCATAGGAAAAAAAATCGAAACGGGAAAAAAATTACTAACTTACTAGGCTCTAGTAGTGCATAGTAGGTTTCATGGTTTAAAATGTTCATTTGATTTCAATATACACCAGGCCCATGTATGGCTCTCAGACGGTTTGTGAGTCGCTAGAACCGTAAAAATTGGCTTATTGCGATAATGTAATGGAAAGCCTATCTAATGTATGGTACTAATAGTTCTTTTTTCTCTTTTGATTCCTTTAAAATAGAACTGTTCAATGATATACAACCTATACTAAAATACATACAATACATGAAAGTCTGTTATTGTACTGTACAGTAAGTATGTTACTGACTACACGGTACATATCGAGAAATAATAAAATTTACAATATATAAAAAAGGAAAGCAAATTGAGTTCAAAACCAGTAAATTGTTAAATTGCATTAAAACTAAGTGCTGCGGCACTGAACCAAAAGTGGATTCACGTTAAAAGTATATATATATATATATATATATTATTTTGGTCAGGCCAGTGAGGCCACATTTAGATTGGAAAATGAAATAAACAGAATCACGTAACTTTTCCACTTTTTGGCCGCAGTATAATATGAGATTTTGGCCACAATTGTTCCACAGCTTGCAATTGGTTCGGGTCAGGCATGTGGTCAAATTTGGTCTCGTTCGCTGAGCACTGTTCTCATGGTTTTCAATGCACTGCGACATCCAGCACTATATTTTACGTTGGGTAATTCCAACTTACTGTAATTCCAAAAAAAAGATCTTCAAGACAGCATACGACAGAGGTGAATACAGGATTTTCGTTTCTCGTCAGTTTTCTTCTTCTGCTTTTTTTTTTATATATAAATTGGGGTACAGGTGCTACCTGTGTGCACTTAAGCCTATTGGCCTATTGTGCCCCCTACAACAAAGTATCTACATCACTTCTACATCACTTTCTCGAGGCCTATCTCCCTCACGAGAGCCAGGATCTTGAGGGGATTCAGAAGTGGTAGGTCTTTTACATGTAACTGCAAGCTTTCCGAGCATGCTGCTCTTCTTCGTGCGATTGCATCGCATCGCATCGCATCGCAGGTCCTCCGCACCTTCATTGCAGAATCTGCAAGACTATAGTTGTCTCCCTAAGAGACTCCAGATATTTAATCCCAGGACCAAAGACGCCAAGGCCTGTTCTTGGTTTTGTACTTCCTAGCCTAGAGCCATCAGTATACCACTTGATTGTGTGACTATTGAGAATTCCTGCTGATTCGCAACATTCTTTCATTGTCCCTAATATAGTTTCGAATTCCCTCCTACAACAGTATTTTGGATGGATTCTATCGCTTGGCATATCCAAGCAGTGGTCAGACGTAGTCAGAGAGGCTGAGTCTCTCTTAATTGCCCTTCCACTCCCAGTAATGCCATTTCTGCTGAAGTTTCCACTGCAACATGGAGGGGTGGGAAGTCCAGTACTATCTCCATTGCTGCAGTGGGACAGGATTACATAGCCCCTGTAAAGCATCATGTTAGAGAATACGGGCTTCTGAATGTAGCCATAATTTGGATTAATTCAGAGAAAAATTCTCATGTGGTTTGATTTTGCCATGCCCATGAAGCCATGACCAATGGTATGGTTACAGCAGGAAAAGACAGGCAGTCAGTTTTCTTCTTAGTATGCCTCTTCTGTCAAAGATAGGCGATCATCATGGCAATTGTGAATACGTAGATATCATAATTCATGGACACCCCAAGGAAGTCAAGTATTTAGAGCATCGAATGTACTTAGTCATGAGGACTGTACTGATAGAGAATTGTAAAGCAGTGCCTTCTGCCGTTGACTCTTCATTGAGTTCCACCGCCTTTGGGGTCAGTTATATTAAAAGATTGAATGCATTTTGTAATGCTGTAGCGATAGCCTACTGTGCGTATTCAGTACTGTATAGTACATGTATTGCATCACATATGCACACTAGCGGATCTAGAAATTATTAGAGGGGGGGGGCTGAACTAGTGGATGGAAAGCCTATAGTCAGGAGGTCTATGATAGAGTGAAGACTTTTTTGAAAGTGCGTTTTATCGAGTATAAGTTGGGTAAGAAAAGGGGGGGGGGGGCTTTAGCCCCATTAGCCTATAGCTGGATCCGCTAGTGCACATACATTTGGTACGTATATTTAGCCAGCACGCACTGGCTGGCGGTTAAAATATATGAAGTGAAATCGTTGTGAGATTTGTTAGCAGGAAAAAAAGGTTGGGGGGCTGTGGGCGTGTAGAAACTCCCATGGGGGAGGTGCTCTGTTGGGATGGAACAATAAAAAAAGGAAAAGGCTTTCAAGAGTGTTATGAGATTTCCGCTACGTTTTCGAATGTTTTACTTTTACATATTTCACATGAAAAAGAATAAAATTGAATTATTTAATGCTGGTTAAATTTTTTGAAGTTTTTATGTCAATATACCTAGAGAATTACCTCTCTCTGAGCAGGAAATGCTTGCATAACGTGAAAAGTAGAATCCAGATGTACAGTATCTACAATATAAGTTATACACCGTTACTGAAAAGTGAAACCACACATCATTGCAATAGTCCGCCAACGGGGTAGCCTATAAGTAGGCTTACCATACGTCCGGGGTTACATCCTGCGTCCAGGTGTCCGGTCCAGGGCTGATATTTGTCCGGGGTGTATAATTTGTCAGCCCTTTGTAATGAAAACTGAACATTTCATGAGAAATTAAAACATGAATTAAAAATTAATTATTAATTTTTATGAGAAAATCAGGTGCGACAAAACATTTCTTGACAAGGTGTGTAGTTCGGATAAGTACCGGCAATAAATAAAATGAAATGAAAAAATAACCTTTACGCTAAATCTATTGTCACCTTTAATTAGTGCCTTAAACGTTTTATCATTAAAGTTATATTTACACTAGATAGATTGATAGGTTACGTGTCCGGGGTTGAAGCCCGATAAATATGGTAAGCCTACCTACAAGACATAGTTGAGAGTATTGATATGTTGTTGCACTTTGTGAGGTTCAAAACAAGCACGTCTATCATAAGCAAAGACTAAGTAGAGTAAATATCATAGTAATCTCGCTCCAACTGAGCTTGAAAAAATTTAGAGAAGTAAAATTGTTAATTAAAAAAATACAATTATTGTACTGTAGATAGTTTTTAGACTTTTTCATAGCAGTAAGCTGACAGTACCTAGTTGGTTGATAAATTCTGTCACACTTAAAACTAAGAAGAAGTCAGTAGAATAATAACTTTTTTTAGCAAAATATTTAATGGATTTGTAGACCAGTTTATTTATTTTAATATGACACGTATCAAGTCTAAACGATTGGTATATTCAAGATGTTTTTCACCATATTAGGTTGACATTTTTGATTTCCTATTTTCGATTTTCTATGAACATGATAGCCTAATTAATTAATTAAATTTAATACATTTTTATCCCCTATCAGTTTAACGGAAGAATCGCTGCCTTAATACTAAATATTTACATGCAGTACTATGCAGAAGGAAAGAAAGAAAATTGTCTTTATTTCCCATATGGGCGCATTAGGACCATGCACTGTATGTCCTGTAGAACTTGAGTAGACCAATCTTCATAACTTGCATAGTAAATTAAATTATATATAAATCTGACTGTTTTTGGTCTAAAAGACAACAGAGTCGGAAACTGTTGAAGAAAGTTTCAACACTCTACATGGTTGGATAATCCAAATCGAATTGGTCTGCACAACTGAAGACGAACTAGCATGCATAGGCTTTCAAGGCTGCCTGTTGACCCTTCCAACAACAGAATATATGAATAAGATATTAGTGGCAACAGGAAACAGAATCCTCCTGCAGTAAGAGTAAGCAACATTCCTTTGCTTATCAATTTTTATTTGTAGTATTATATGGTCAGCTAGGGATCAGCTGCAGGCTACTAGCGGGGTCACAGGTAGCTGATAGTGAAAACGGCGCTAGCTAGGTGGCTAGCTAAGGCGCATATTCCACCGACCGGCTAGGGCTAAATGCAAATGGTAGCAGACATTCAAGACTTAGGCGGGGTTTCCATCGACCTCGCATTGCAGAATGCAAATGACATTGACGGAAATGTTTGTTTTCCTCTATGCCATTGCCATCAATGATCATACAGTAAAATCACAAACAAACAAACTACAATTAAAAAATGGCGTCATGGGATATGTTAAGTACAAACATTTTAATAGATTTCTATAAAAAGAAAAATTCTAATTTCCGTCAATGTCATTTGCATTCTGCAATGCGAGGTCGGTGGAAACCCCGCCTAAGTCTTGAATGTCTGTTACCACGTCACTGTATTTGTATTTAGCCCTAGCCGGTCGGTGGAATATGCGCCTAAGAATATAACGAAAAAACGATCGCTGACCAAGCAGTTGCATAGTCGGAGGGCAAGTCTGGTGGTGCAGGCTTGTCTAGAAAAAACCACAGTAGCCCAAGAATGACTATGCGACCGGTCGATTAGTTGCCATCACTAAATAAGCAAACACTACTAGGGCACTCTTTTGTCCTGGAGCTGATTTTGATAATTTATCGATATTTTAGCGGGTTAAGAACTGGTGCGCTGCTATGACTTAACCAGGGACAAAAAATTCAATCAAAAAAATTTTTGAATGGAAAGTGCTATTCAAAATTGGTTTGTTTCCATTTGCACACCCCGGGTTAAGTTAATATTAACTACTTTGTGCCACATACGACAGAGTACTTTACTGGATTAACCTGGGGTTAAAAATGCAAACAGAAAATTTTAAGAGTTCCTGACCTCAATAGGATGACATCCATAAAAATCTAGTAAACTCGATGTTCCGCTAATGCAAGTTTTTGAATAAACAAAGTTTTCCAAATGTCATCCTATCGTGGTCGGTTAGTAGTAATTTTCTTTTTAAAATTGTCTTGTTTACTTTTTTAATCCCAGGTTAAGTTTCAAACCAACGGCACCAGCCCTTTCTAATAAATAAATAAATAAATAAATAAAGCTGTATTGCGTTGCCAACAGACACAGTCCAAATAAGACATCACTTCCAAAACATAAACAATACCTTAGAAACAATCAGTAGGAGAAAAATAAAATAAAAATAGCATCTTATCGATTTGTTGACAGCACCTACAGTATGTATACGTAAAACATACAATTGTTCAATATGGACACAACATCGTCATTCTTTTAAATTCATTTAAGCTAATCCCAAAAGGATCCAGTTTTGATTCTTCAATATGCTTCAAGATCCTTTGAAACTGTGCTTTCGAAAGGCCACTATGGATAAATAGCACTTTAGATCTCGTGTGGCCTATATTAATCCTAAAATGAACCCTCTCAGGAATAGAAGGGCAGTCTATGAGACCGTTCAACAGCTTGTAAATAAAAACACAATCAGAGACATACCTTCTTTCTACAAGCAATTGTCTTGGCCGAAGCTTGAAAGGAGGCCTCCACATGGGTGTAGTAGTATGGTTTGACACAGTCCCAGGCCACGGTGTGGGCCCATAGGACTCCAGAGGACCTCCTGATTATAGTGGATTCCGAACCACTTGGGAAACACAGTGAAGTCACACGATTAGTTCGGAGGTGACCAGGACAAGTCCTACCATGTTTCCCTACCGGCACTGTGCACACGACCAATTTATCTGCAGCTTTGAACCTGCTCTGGTCCGCTGAATTCAACTTGGTATGGCGGCCGGCGTCTAAACACATAGGTGTGCTCGTCTTTAAAATCAAACATTACCTAACCCCCTTACCTAAAGGAAAACTTCGATAATCTCTCTAACTGTAGCCTATCTATAACACCAGAAGTGATCGGCATCTTATAGCTATTCCCCACCACAATACGCATATGTTCCATTCATCCTTTTTGGTTTCAACAATTTTACTGTGGAATCCCCGTGATATTCAAAAGTCGCCGTCCGTAACAGTCTTCATGATTCGACCCAAGGAGCATATAATTTCAAATATAATATAGGCTAGGATCGAACCGCCCCATGCTTATGTGTGTGTAAGTGCTTATTTAGTTTTAAGGAAATAGCAATTCGATTTTAGATGGTACTGTAAATTTGACTACTGTGTTTGTTGCTGACATCTAATTGAGTGTATGAGAGGGCCATGGCTTTCCGCTAGTGTGTTCTCAGCTAAAAATAAAGCCCCTATTTACTTATTTATATTAGGAAGATAAGTAATATGGTGTAAAGTCCAAAATAACGATAGGAATAGGAAATAGTGAGTTAGTAACAGGAAATCTTATTAGACGAACGGGAAGCTGGTGCAGCAGATTCAGTGCATTTCAGTTGACTAGGGTGGCGGGTCATTGTAGCTGATGTGTTGTGAGTGCACAAACTGCATCTCGTCGATACACCCGCCCCTATTGCCTATGTTTACTATGACGAGGGGACAGGCCAACACAAAAAAATTATAGTCCCCCGGGTCCCTCGCCTATGCCTGTTATGACGTCACGCTGGTTTCCGAATGCATTTTCTATTTCAGCATATAGGTGTTTATTATTTCATAAACCGCATTTTAGAGGTTTTCTGGCTAGTTTCAGAATTTTATCAATTATTGGTCCAGTAGGTGCTGTTATAGCTTGCGTACCAGTGAACGTATACCAGTTTGCCAATGGCCAAAAATTGACACGGAAACAATACAAATAATGTCCAAAATCCATGGGGTCGTTGGTATTGGACAAGGGACCACTATAAGTAGGCCTGGGTTCATAAAAAGTCATTAAAAAAAAAAACTAATAAAAAACCCTGGATACGTGCTTACATTTTTTTACAATAAAAACAGGGGTAACAGACAGAATTTTGAGACTCCCAAAACATAAGATTTTCAGGCTTAGAAGAAGTCTGGAAAGTCTCCAAAAACGCTAAGAGATGTTGTTAAACCGTCGTTTATTCCCACAAATTCAGCGATTCCTCATTTTGGGGGGTCGTAAACTAACAAATAAAAAACATAGTGGCCCCATTAATATACGTTAGGGCGAGTTTTTCAAGACGCTTTCCTTGCAGTTGTTCTGATTAACGCTTATGTTCTTCTTAATTTACAATCCCTTTCGGTTTGCACAAGTTTTCTTATGTATTCTCTTTATTTCATTTCTGTAGTCGCTGTTTTCTAAAAGGGCTCCAGTGGAAAATGTAGAAAATTATAATAAAATTAAAATGCCCCAGTCCGACGAAGAGTTTAACAGTTACAAAAGCTTACAAAGAACTGTTTACGCAATTTGGATTCAATTGTTGTGACTTGTGAGCTAAAAACACATGTAGCGGGAGGAATGTTTTTGAAGCTAAACTCTACGATGGAATAAACAAATATTCAAAAATAATAATTACGTTATTGTATAACTTCTCCTTCAAGAATATGTTATTTTATAGCATCTGAACAACCTGGGACGGATCCAGCCCATAGGGGGGGGGGGGGCAGTTGTGTGGTGTCAAAATAGAAAGAAACTATGTAGGATCGATTAAATCAGAGCGTAATACATTAACTTACAATAGATTTACTATTTTTTTTAGGGGGGGGGGAGCAGCTATCCCCCTTTCGAATTTGTGAAATGACTAGCCAATAAGCAAACTCCTGCACTTCACATTTGGAACTTTGGCCCTAACTTTTTTTTCTTGGGAAGGAGGTATAGAAGTGTTGGTTGACATCGTACTTAAAATTTAAGGTACTTTTCAACTGATCTATTGGTAAAGGTTTATTATTATTTAACAGAGGGTTAGTTGGGCTTACAATGCCTGCTATGTTAATCGCCATTAGATGCATGTGTCTCACAACCATCGAACAATTAGGGCAGAGCCCATTTTCAGGGGGAAGGGGGCAACGATTCGGGAGTGGGTGCTACCCCCCTCATGAGGGGTCTTGAGACGATTTTTTGATTTTCCCATAGCTCTTGAATTCTTATTAATTATTGAGTAAATTCCAACGTATGGAGGATTCGAACTATACCGTTCTCCCGATACCACTCGACCACGAATTTGCTCAATAATTCAGTGTATAGAATACAAGAGCAATGAGTTAATCGTCCCTAGAGGCGTAAAGTTTTAGAATGATGGCGAGGGCAAAACTAGGTAGACCTTATGACTTCATCAGGCAGGATTTAAGGAAAAATTGAAAATATAAGAGCAAAATAGTAGGGTTTTACGCATTTTAATAGTTGTAAAGTATAACTGTAGATTTTACAAAGCTAAAAAAGGAATGCTTATATTGATATTGCTGCAAACGGGACCATGAAGTATGAACCACGTCTTACATTGCTCGAGACTGAGGGGGATGTTGGACCGTGCCCCCCCCCCCCCCAACTTTACGCCCCTGATCGTCCCGAAATCATCAGTTCTTATCAGGACTTTTCCTCCAAGGAAAATAAATACAATTTTATTTCTTTCTTCTTTTTTCTCTACGGTTCTGCTCTCAAACACCCCAAAGACCCGATGAGGTCATTGCGCCGGAGGCTGTCATACGATTCATTCAACCTCCTAAGACTTGCTCAATTTCGAGCGAAATAACACTGTTGCCTAATCATGAACTTGCAGACTTTCATTGCACTACTAGCTTTTGAAATTACAATATCTGGACATAAGAAAGGCAGTACCAAGCCTTTTTTTTCGAAGTTACGCGGTATGCTATACAGCTAAGCTTTCCAAAATCTCACAAAATATACTACAGTTCAAGATTTGAAAACCTGAAAAAACGTATGCCGATTTCTGGCCAGTATACAATGGAATAAAATAATGAAATGAAGGAAGTTGTCCGACCGAGGATAGAGATGTAACCCTTGTGCTACCATCTGCCGGTTATTTGGGATGAACGGAATTTATAATTCCACTCTCCCTCAATAGATGGACGCGCTACAATATAAATGTATGTATGTACAGTCCATATAATACTGCTCATAGTATTTTACAATGTACAATAGAATAAGGAAATGTAGAGTAGTGGTACAGATTCCGACATTCTCCCGAAAGGTTGTTGGAGCGAGTCCTAGTTCCCACACTTGCTGCATTTTCTGCTTCGGAGGCTGCATGTAAAGCAGGTGGTCCCTGGACTTCCTAGTTGAGGGCAAGAGAGGGCTTTATTGCCCTAACTCCGCTAAATTGGCTCAGTAATAGAACAAAAAGTCAATAATTATTTATTTAAATGGCCCCCATTAAATTTTAATAAACTTTCCTTTGGTAAATGTGTAAATCAGCTTGTTCCATCACGCCTCAAAAATCTCTATGCATTAGAACTCCTCCATAACAATGGCTCTGTAAAGAATTAGGAATTCTTTTATGAAGTAGGACGGTACCCCTGTGGCACAATGCCTAGCAGTGCCTCCATTATTCCTTATAAGAACATTTCAAACCGTGGTGGGCAAAAAACCATCTGCTTCCAAACTTTTGAAAGGTAAACTTGCCAACGGTAAGTAGTAAAATGTAGTAGTAGATAGATAAGTATAGTAAGTAGGTAAGTGGTAAAATCTTTTCCAAGTAGGTATAGAGATTTATTTCCAAGTTTTCCCACTCAGCTGTTCTGGATTCGCCTTTTTCTGGCAAAGAAATAAAAATTAGATTTCTCAGGCCTATGCAGATTTAATTGAATTAAAAAATAAAATATTGCTTAAAGGCATTCTTTTTATTATTTCAAAGTTTTATTTATTTAATTATTAACACCTATACGTAAAATTCATAAAATATATTTGGGTAGCAAATCGACGTACAGGCAGACAGATCGACAGACCAACAATCAGACAGACCGACAGATATTTCGTATAAAAACCGTTATCTCAAAGCGTGTAGATTGAAATCTCGTAAAAATCTCGAAAAAAAATTGACCATCACTTTCTTTATACTAACGTATAAAATAGGAAATTAATAATACTTATATGAGATAAAAAAGATTTAGAAAACTTACTATTCCATGTGGAACAATTAAATATAAAGACAGTTTAATCAACAATTTAATTTAGTAAACATAAAGAACAAAACCTATTTTTTTATTTTTTTATTAATTCTGTTCCAAAATATACATAGGCTATTTACATACGTAACGCACACCTAGACACCTTCATAACAAATTAATTGGAAGACTGTACCATTGGCGTAAATAGGGGGGTCCTGGGGGGGGGGGAGGGGCTAAGCCCATGGTCCACCCGTAGCCCCCCCCCCCAGAATTTCTGGTGAAAGAGACGTTATGGAGGCTAAAGGCATAAGTTAAAAATCCACAATAACGAAAGGGAAATTAATTCTTAGTATGCTTATTTTACATGAAAAACATCATGAAAAAAATCTACATATTGACCAAGTACTTTCAAAAAATATATTACTCAAAATGCTTAAAACCCCAATACATCAGATCTATTTTTTTCCAACTTTTTCTCCGGGGGAGACCCCCGGCCCCCCTCAGTATTAGGTTTATTCGTCGATGCAATGTCTCCATTTTACTGCTGGCAAAATGCGTAATGCCTCACTAATTTGGTCCTGTTTATCAGTTTTTTTCTCCGGTGGAGACCCCCGAGCCCCCCTTTCTCCAGGGTGTAATATGCATAAAACCTCACTAATTTGGGCCTATTTATCAATTTTTTTTCTCCGGGAGAGACCCCCGGACCACCCTATCTCAAGGGTATAGCATTTGTTACATTTACTTGGAAGTTGATTGCTTAGGTTCCAATATCAGCCAAAATTCTCCCGCCCCCGCCGAGAAAAATGTCTAAATCCGCGCTCGGTACCGCCCTTTAGAACAGGTTCAGGAATTTGGCTGTCATGCATATAGAGTATGACTTATGAGACGACTATGTCGCTGAGCGTGTCAGAACTTGTTAAAAACTTTCGGGAAACTAAATAATTTTTTTTTTTAATTTTTATAATTTCGAAAACAAAAGTTTACTTTTTAATTTTTTTGTTTTACTGAACTTGAATACTTTAGTGCATAATGTATTTCATACCTATTTTAAAAAAAATTAATAATAAATAAGTCACATAATTTACTAGCCATACTTCAGATGTGAATGAGTAATGAATCAAAGTCTTGGGATCCTAAAGGGCCCTAGTACGTGGGAACAGAGTTGCGGGCTGGTTAGTTCCTAATAAATTTTAAATTAAATCAAATATAGCCAATTTTAATTTAATTATACTTTAGTGATATAATTAATCATTTTATGTAAACCTGTAAAATAAATTTAAATGAATAAATAAGGACTTTTTGTTCTATTACTAAGCCAACCTAGTGGAGTTAGGGCTATAAAGCCCTCTCTTACACTCAACTAGGAAGGCCCGGGACCGCCTGCTTTACATGCCCTCCGAAGCATGACCAGAAAATGTAGGAAGTGTAGGACTCGAACCAACAACCTTTCGGGTGAAAGTCAGAGTCCGTACCACTACTCTACATGTCCTGACTGTTGAAGAGTTGGAATAAATGTATTCCACGCCCCCCCCCCCCTTTCATCAATCTAGTCACTCAAAAAATTGCAATAACTAAGATCGTGAATACCTCTATAAAGCCGAAATTTCGCTAACTGGATGGAGAGTTAAGAGTATCTGGCTGCATCCATATAAGCCGTTAACCTCCCACGCACCCCTTGCACCACCACCACGCCCCCCCCCCCCCCCGTCGCCCCCATCCCCCTAAAGGGCTCGTTTGCGAATTACGCGTACTGCATACACCTGCGCTCAACTGGACCCCACAAGCACGTACTCAGCGCTATTTTTAATGAGAGACATCTACTATGTAAATGTCCTATATCGATCTCGTGAACATGCAATATTTGCTAGACAACTTTAATTCGCTGATTTTAGTGGGAGGTTGTGTTGTACCTGATTTTCCTCTATGGCTTGGCGCGAATCATCCGTTTTAAGCAAATGATGAAGGTGTCACTGGGAGAGACATATATGACGAATCAGTTGAATCTGGGATGATGCTGCGCCTCTGTGGTACAATCTTAGAAGTCTACGCAGTTCCACTGAACATGTCGACCGCGGATGTTGACGAAATGTTTGGAAGTACACTTTCAGAACGACCATGGCCTATCATCCCGGATTCTACTGATTCATCATGTAACTGCGGCCGTGAAAGCCTCTAGGCGTTGACTAGTAGTACGTGAAATCCTCAGTGTTGATTATTTTTTTACAAATCAATTTTAATAGTTGACCAATCGGTGTTAGTGCATAAAAATGTGCATAAAGATGTAGAGGAACCTTTCTTCTACTTTATAATACCATTAATTATTTTAGGATCTGTGGAATTTGATTTTAAACTCCTGTAAGATTGTTTTCCTCCCCTTGTCTCTTCAAAAAAATAAAATAGTAGAAAAAGAATGCATTTTTAGGACTTACTTACTCCATGGCCCCAAGCTGTGCCCAGGTTTCGATTAGGGGGGGGGGGGTCCAAAAATTGTTTTTACGTAATTAATTACGTTAATAAAACGTTAATCTATTAATAATAGATACATTCTTCAAACCATACAAAAAAAATTCACGCGGGGGGAGGGGGGTCCAGACCCCATGGACCACCTCCATGGGCACGGCCTTGCAAGGCACTACGGCCCGTGAAGGCGTTGGTTTGCTCTGCCACATTACGCCAGCCTGCGCGGTCCTGCGCTCTCCTTCGCCAGTCTTCGACGCCAAGGGCCGCCAGATCCTCCTTGACGTCGTCCAGCCATCGCATCCGTGGTCGTCCCACTCGTCTTCTCCCTTGGGGCACCTTGTGTAAGGCTCCCCTTGCGGCCTATGGTCTGGCATTTGTTCCACATAACCTAGTTACCTGATACGGGCTCTCTTGATTTCGGTTATTATCTACAGGTTCTTGGTATATGAGGTATATCGCATAGGGGTAATCTTTTCTACGGACACGCCACTCTCCCTCTTTAGGCCTACATTTATTATGATTTCATTTTTTTAATTGGCTTGATCTCGTACCTTTTCCAGATATATTGATGTTCAATGATTAAACTATTGGCAATAAATGAATAAATTCCTTGTTTTAGTATACCACCTACTTTTTACATAATTTAGTGGCTATATCCGCCACTAAAAAAGACTTCCAGAAGTAGCAGCAAATTTTAAACGTCTCCTCATCGGTGACAAAAGCACGTTTTCTTCCCAACATTAGCCCCAATTTTATTGTTCAAAATAAAAAGACGGTGAAAATTGGTAAAAATCCAAGATAATTGGAAAACAAAGCCAGTTAACTTGGAGATGTCTTCGAGCGTCACAAGCTAAAAATGAGGGAATCCCTGCAATTAATGTTTCACGGAAAGAGCCGGTAATGAGAAAGGGTTTTCTTGTTGACCTTTTCCATATTTTTTCAGAATGATGAAAAAAGTAATTTCGGAAAGTGATTGAAAAGAGCTGTGGCCTTATTTGCTGTTGATTGGCTGGTTTTATTTTCCATTTTAACGGCTTTGCTAGAATACACAGCATAAATTCTTATGTCTTATATAGTATCGGTAATGTGCGTTATGGTCTATTTGACCTAGGAGGCTAAACCAAATAATGAACTCGCCAAATAATGAAGTCGCCGTTACAAGTCTTTTTTCACTTCAGGGAGCCTATCTATCAATAGTCTAAAAGACATGTAACTAGCGCTCGGATTGGCTAATAATGACGAAAAATTGATGATAACAGGCTATAGGTACACTGATGCACACGTGCATTACCGTTAAACCTGGCTGTCCATGGTGAATCATTATTATGCCATTGAGGACAAATTTTCTGCACAACAGGTGGGAATGATGGGGAATATAATTAGAATAAATTAACATATAAAATACAGAAAAAAAAACTGGTTTATTTGGGTCTATTTGATCTAGAGCACGATTTTTCAGAGCATCAGTCTCCAAGGTGCAAATCGTCATTATGATCGCCAATCTTTATAGAAGAGGAATGTAAAGGAGAAGAAGAAACTCATAACTCTTGAGATCTGTTACTAGAATATTTAAACCTCGACTTTATCCCGACCGAAAGCATGTTCTATGAAGTTGACATCAGTTTTTGAATCATAGTGCAACATTCAACCCTGAGGGTTGCATTTAAGGGTCGAAGTGACCAGGTGGTGGTCATCTGCCCTAAAGGCTTTTGTTCTTCCACCTCTTTTGTAACCTTTCCTTCCCGCTGCAGGGTAACCCTTCCGCGACCCGAAATTTTTTGGTTTATCCATTCATTCCCGAAACGGGCCGCAGCGCTGCCAGTTCCTGCATTGTCGCTGCTCCGCCATACTGAAAATAAGATAAAACTGCTAGTAAATCCTGATTTCCCGGTAATCAACGTACTTGAAGACCACACGGAAATAACGATCACGGTCCAAAATTTCTACTTTCGTTGTTGTTACTACTATTCGATGCGTTTTTTCAGTCGAAATTGCCAAAAAAGATTGGGCTACTGAGTTTTAGGGGTTTGAAATTTCCCTAAACACAGGAAAAATACTACTTACTTTATCAACACCCACTCTTGGCGTTACCGCCATCTGGTGTAACGCCTGCCAATACAGTGATGTAGTGATATTGTTAGGGCTCTGAATTGATTGACACGTTAGAAGGTGTGCAGCAAACACGTGTTCGCTGAGGCAGACTGGGCATTGGTCTGAAGCAGCCAGCCCTAGGCGAAACAGGTGAGCCTGCAGGTAGTCGTGGCCTGTGGTGCAGGGTTAAATAATAAAATTAGTTTTTCTCAAAACTAACAGTTGTAGTGCCTGATCGTAATTCCCGGGTAGTCTTCAATTGCAAAGAACTTCACGGCAGGAGGTGCAGAAGCACTAGCATTGACCTGACAGCGCGCTTCCAAACATTTGTCAGCAACTGCATTCGAAATCCATATAGTGGCACGACGTAGACTTCCATGATTGTACCTAGGAGGCACAGTGGCTACTGAACCTCCCAGGTTAATGTAAGTAAATGAAAGTCCTTCTAAATTCCGACAAATTATCTCGCAGCATTGAACTACAGCAGCCCGATCATGGCGATTTGGTATTATTATAATACCGGAGTAGTAGTGTAGTGCAGTAAGGTGTCTCGTGACGGTGTTAAAATATTGGCGGGAAATTCAAATTAATAAATTATTTTTTAACGTTCCAGAGTTGAACCCTTCCTCCTCTTCTTCTTCTTCCCTCTTAGTGCGTATGCAGCATCGCCCCGGACCCATTTCTCGGCCCGGTCGTTCGCCAATGTCTCACACATTGTTTTTCCTTCGGCGAGTTGTTCGACCCTTTCCTCGAGGGTTGACGTGCCGATACGTCTTCTAACTTCTACGTTCCAGAGTTGAACCCATGCCAAACAAGAATGACGAAGATTGTGTTTTGTACGAATTGAGAGTCCCCTGAGACTTAGAGAGGGGTACTAATAAGGTAGTTGAAGAGGAAGAAGTGATACGAGTGCCAGAGAAAATGCAGGAGCTGGGAGGTGTCCCGGCAGAGCATATGGCTGCGGACAGGGGTCTCCTGTAAAACAATGGTCAGTGTGCATCTTTCGTCCCATCTGCATATCCGCGGCCCACCTCGTCTGGCACGCATGAGGTAGCTAGTTTTAATTGGTGAAGCCCAGCTGCGTGCTTGCATTGACATAATATATTGTACAGTAGTGGTTCTGGAGAGAAACTGACGTATGGTACAGTATACACAGCTGGGGGTTTCTGACTAAATAAAGAATGCTAAAAACTAAAAGATATATGGTTGAATTGGTGCAAAGTATTCAGGTACTTCGTCATGTTCTGCGCCTTAGAAATTGAAATATTCAGCAGGTTACTGGGCGGTCGGAGTCTGAGGAACTCCTTTCGCTGGTTGCCAAGTCTTCAGGCTTTGCATGTACCTGTTACTCATAGCATAGGGGCTGTTGCGTATTCTTACTAGTGTAAGTTGAAAAATTTGCTGTTGAACACCCAAATCCCCACCGCCTTTATATACGTCTGCTGGCTAAATCTATCAGGTCTTCCCCATTGTATAAACTATTTGAATCTCTACGTTTTCGAATAAATTTAAAATGTGACATTTTCTTGCTACTGTCCAGTTATTTACCTATGTCCAGTTATGGGAATAGAAAGGATAGTTTTTCTGAGTTAAAATGGTTTGCGAATGTTTCGTTTTGTCTCCTATACCTGCTATGTGTTCTTTTACCCAGATTTGGTTCCTACCTGTTTGGACTTTGGCCTATGTAAAATGCGTCACAATCATTACAACTTAGACGATAAACTCCATTGCCCTGTTCAAGGGCGGATCCATTGGAAAATTTAGGGGGGGGTTGTAAGTTTAAAAGGTAATTTTTGTTGTTGTTGAAATGTTGAGTTTTATTCAAAAAAGTTTTACTAGGTATCTTACGAATTTACTCATTTAGGGGGGTCATGACCCCCCTGACCCCCCCCCCCCCCCCCCATGGATCGGCCATTGGCCCTGTTCCAATGCGTTCAGTCTTCCTTACAGAGACATTAATAAGGGTTGTTTAAATATAAGGCGCTTAGAAATGTTGAAATAGTACACAGTATAGCTGACCCGTTCTCAATTTCAGCAAGAGACTAAGAGAATAAAAGGAAGAAAAGTGAGTTGAAAATTCGCCCATTAGGTCTTAGCCATGGGGATGGGGTAGAATTTCCATAAGAAATATGAGAACTCCCTTTGAAAATGTCTCCGTCTTATCTGCCGAGAAAAAATTATCACTTTCTTTTGTTTTTTGGAACGTTCTCAGACAGTCATTTGTCTTATGTCTGCTTTTGTCCTTTTAAAACTTGCCAACTGCGCTTGTCTTCGCAGGGGAAGGAGGTGTTTTTATCTAAAATGGGGGTACTAAATCCCAGGTCTGCAAAGTCTCTCCTTTTGACGCAGAAGACTTTTTGGACGGTGCCCATTTTTAAAACCATTATCCTCGAACCAATTTGCTTGATGGCTCTATTTCTTCACCTTCTTTTCTTTTCTCATCAGTAGTTGGATCACCAAGTACTTTAAAATTTGATGTAAAATTTGGCTCGTACTGAAATGGATGTGGATATTTTGAGACTTCATGTTTTTCTGAGAATGCATAATATGAAAAATACAAGCCTATTATATTATTGATATTATAATTTTGTTATGGTTTAAATTTTAAACATTGTTTACATTAAATAGCCGGTTTTAAAGACACATTTAATAGGCTAAGGTAGGCTTAACTATTATGCTTTGAGCAATTTAAGGCTAAACCGAAGGAAGTCACGTGACTGGCCTGGAAATGACTTTCCCGGGGGTTCCTAATACACGTTTTAAACCGCAGGGACATGCATAGTAATAATCGATAGGAGGGACTAGTATACGCGTAGACATGCTTACGCTATCAAGCCAAACTAAAATTACTATTACTATAGGTCTCAAATTTGTGCATGAAGCATTTAAAAACACACCTCTTAGAACATTTTTACGTGTCCCACAGGGAAGAAAAACCCACAACTTTTGTAATTAAATGCATATGCCTTGAAATATGAATAATTAATTCGACAGTAAAGCGCCAGCAATAGGTAAAACTGCAATTATTGGAAATAATAAAAAGTGAAATACGGAATAGGTACGCGACGCGGGGCTTTGTTTATAAAATGGATATTCAACCATCCCGTGGCTAGAGACCGTTACCAATATGGCTGTTAGTGTAGCCTGCACAAGATAAGTACGCGATTCGGCGGGGAAATAACCTGCACAGGCTAACTACTAAACTACAGAGTTTTTGACCGGGTCCAGGTATCCACTTTGCTATGCTGTAGTGTGTAAGACTTCGATATTTTTTGCGTTGGTACTTATCTCTGATAGTTGGCTTATGGTTAACGGGTGCCTCGTAAGGCATATTATGGCTTCCGCAGCTCCAGTTCTATTATATTTCTATAAATTCAACGCTCAACGTTCAAGGTCAAAAGTCTCCGGTTTGGCCTTAACAGATTTCTATTCTTTCGCCTATTGGCTTCAGCCCACCGTAATTCATTATAATTGACGCAAGTTAAAGAAAGTTTCACTCTGGATTGGGACTTGGTACTGTAAAAATCTGTGGAAAAACTGAAAAATCAGAGTAATTACAATTAGAAGTGAAAAGTTCGTAAATGAAAAACATCCCAGCAAGCTGTGTAGGTGAATATTATACAAGCTAATTTGACTTATTCACTTTTTATCTCGATTTAAATTTTTCCACGCTTTTCCTACTTTATCAGAACTCAATATATAAATATATGTACTATATATACTGTATGTGGAGATAGTATATATTCCCGATAGCACAATTTACGGTGTTTATGAGACTTTATATGCAGGTGGGCAGAAATTTGCAATTGAACAGAGTTGCACTTATATTTAAACAATAGTTTTAAGTTTTGTTATAAATAATAAGAATAAAATTTTTTTTTGATTCAGCCGTTCAGGATACATTGTCTTCCGTAACACCTTGAATATCGCAATAAAAGACGTATTGTTTGCATACAATTTTTCATCGAGCTGAACGAAAGGGTTGAATACTTTCCTCTCTTTTTTCCATCTCAAAAATATCTTCCCCGAATCTTAAAAAGGTCTCAAGAGTGGCGTTTAGCGAAAGTGTGTGTTTGTGCAGAATCCCTTTAAGGGGTGAAGAGGGGACCCAACGCCCCCGGTGAGAAATGGGGAGTTGATGGCAATCATTAATTTTATTTTTCTTTCTGCTACTCTTGAAAAAAAGAGATAAAAAAATATTTGCTGGCAAACTTTGTGTTGTCTTACCCTTTGGATGATCCGTTTATTTTATTCACTACTATTATTGTGATTTGTGGGTGGTAGTCAGAATGCTCTATATGCTAAATTGCCGCATTGAGTGGTACCAAAAATAGGTGAATGACCAGCAAGAGCGAGTGGGGGGGGGGGGGGGTCGAACCTTGCTTTTTGGCTTACACTAATGCACATTCGTTAGTCTTGCACATAGGACTGAACGCAAATTATTGGAGCATTTTAATATGAAATCGCGTTTTGTATAAAATTGCTTATTTGTTGTATAATTAAATTTAAATTATTATTTTATTGCATAATAAACGACAATCTGCCTGAAAATCCACCACAATGTGGCCACCTCTGTACTTCAAGGGGGAGCGAGGGGGCGCGCCCCCCCCCCCCCTCGGGACCGGCCACTCTTGCAAAATAACCTGAAGATACTGTTGGCCATGTAAAAAAAATTGAATTTGAATTATGAATGGGCCTACTCTTATTCCACCTTACACATTTTTATAACGCCTATATTGATTGTAGTACAAGGCAAAATTCAAAAAAACTGTTGACAATGATATGAAATTAATAACAATTATTTGGCTCTGGGCAACCAGGTGTAGGGGGATTTCATACTAGCGCCGACCGCGCTACGCTACGGCTGCAAGTACCTAAAGATTGTAATACCATATTACTTATGTAATTATGTGGTAATATACTATAATAGGTAATATAATATGCAACAGAAGAGGACACTGCCGAAAATGGTTCAGGCATATAAAATGGCAGAAACCAGACTCACCCACCAAAGACGTTCTTAAAAGAGGGTTTTGGTAGCGCCCATACGGCACAACCGAACCTCCTCTCAATAGTAAAGGGAAGAAGACTCGGAAAAAGTATAGTAAGTAAAAGTAAGCATAGTAGGTTATAATAAGTAAGGTTATGAGGAATTATGTTAAAATAATGAACAGGTCAATGGCGTAAGAACGGAGACGAAAGATGAAGCGGCTATACTTATGTATTGAGAAGATCTTACTTTATTTTTCTTTTTAACTGGAAATTGGAGTTTGATATTTTGTTTTAATCAAAGATAAATAATTTTTTCACCCTCTTTCTTTTTCCCAAAAGTTGAAGTGAAAGGGGTGACGTCTGCAAGGGAAAAGAAAATTACCAATGAAATCTTTCCGTTTTTAAACTTTTTCTTTAAAAAGGGGAGATGAGAAATACTCCATCTGCCGGAGTTATTTGATTTTGGCATACTGTAGCTGAGTACAGCCTACTGTATCGTATGTTCAGTATTGCCTTCATAATATATTGTATTAGACTCCAGCAGCCTGATCGAGGCGATTATAATACCGGTATTTATTTAATCCCCTGGTAGTAAAAATGTAAACAAGATATAATTTTGTAATGGAAAGTGCTATTCAAAATTTGTTAGTTTACAGTTATAATCCTAGGGTATTTATTTAACCCCGGTATTATGATCGCCTCGATCAGGCTGCTGGCACCCTTAAGTACCTAAGGACCTAAGCTTGAAAACCTGTCTAGGTACTAGGGGTAAACTTAAGCCGGCCGCCATACCAAGTTGAATCCAGCGGACCAGAGCAGGTTCAAAGCTGCAGATAACTTGATCGTGTGCACAGTGCCGGTAGGGAAATATGGCAGGACTTGTCCTGGTCACCTCCGAACTAATCGTGTGACTTCACTGTGTTTCCCAAGTGGTTCGGGAATACACTATAATCAGGAGGTCCACTGTCCTATGGGCTGGCGTAGGACAGTCAAGTCGGGGTCGCTCTATGGGCCCAAATATGAGGCCTAAGTCGTTATTAACCCAACGAACACTACTGCTACCACTAGGGGTAAACTTAAAATAGTAACTGAGGTTCCGAGCAATGCCTTCCATGGTCTCAGAGGCGAAGACGCAAAATTCCCTAATCTGTACATCCTCGTGGTGAAGATGGAAGCGCGTAGTGGTGACTGAACAGGGAGGGGACCGAGTTTGAGCCGGGATAAGCGAAAAACGCAATCTTTTCTGTGTAGGACACTTTTTGACCTGGGGTTGGAAAACTGGCCCTGAAGGTGGGGGAACTCAAAGAAGAGTCAACGGCATAAGGATGCAGAAGGCAACGGGAAACCACTGCATTACAATTCCCTAGTATAGTCATAATGATATTACAGTAATTAATATTAAAAAAAACGGGAAGAGATGGACGGAAATCATCTTAAGACGTGCCAGGCTCTTGTCAGTAGCAGAGGTTCACCAGATTAAGTGTTGTATTGGGCTGCAAGAAAGCTGATGGCGGAAGCCTAGCGCTATGGTGTAATTAAAAAAAAAAAAAAAAAAAAAATACAGTAATTCCATAACGACTGCCAATCTTCGATAGAAGAGACGTTTAAATAAGTTTTAAGAAGAAGAAAATAGGGGCCTTCTAGCAGGCCAACCATGGCATTTAAAGAATATAATAATATATAAATTAAAAAAGCTTATCCAGGAGTCAATGCAAGAAGTAATGAAATGGGTAAACCCTCAATTTCGTGTCTATAATTTCACATATTTCCTCACTCATTGTGAAAAAATTATTACTTCATACAGTTTTACGTAATAAAATAAAATACATAACCGGTTTCGGCTCACGCCATCGTCAAGTGCCTTGACGCGTCCTGGCAAGGCCTTGAAGGGATGTGCAATTTTTGATAGCTCTATAACCGATAGTTCAATAAAATTATTATTATTGTATATTTATTATTATTATTATTATTATTATTATATACGTGAAATAGAAAACATGTTGTTGCATCATCTACAGCGTTTACTGTGCGAGCCCCCGACAAGTTGATTAACTTGGGGGCCCACAGGTTATTTGTATTATAAGGGTATAATTGTTAATTTATAAATATATTCCTTCGGCGCAGGGGAGTACCGGCCGAAGAAGAAGAAGAATAAGAATATAACATATAACATATAACAAATACGGAGAGAGATTAAACAAAGTACCAAAGATATTTAATGAACTCCCTCCACAAATTTAAAATTTAAAAACATGGGTGAGTTAAAAGCGGGTGTAAGAAGATGGCAGTTCAATGGGAGTTAATAATAATAAAAACTGACATTAAAATAACAACTAAAAATAAAATAAAAATAATAATAAAATAAAATAAACATTATAAATAAATAACAAAAATAAATGATTAAGCCTTGTTTAGCTGCACTGTATGAGTCTTTTGTCCCAAATAAGCGCTAGCTTGGGGATGCGGGATGGTATTATTATGTATTGTATTTTTGTAATATGTCCTCCTTGTCCAGGGAATACTGGACAAGGAAAAGAAAGAAAAAAAAAAAGATATTATATTATTATTGTTATTATTATATTATATTACTATTGTATATTTGAATTTGTTATTTTTTAACGATTTTTTGCGGTTCTGCTGTCCCTAATTAAGCTTAACCAGGATCAAAAGTAGCTTTAGTGAAATTTTCCATTTTTTCGTAAGAAAAAAGCTGCCAAATGCAATAGTAATGCTAGAAAATTTTTAGGATGCTCCTAAATAATACGGATGCAAATGGATTCTTAAATGGCTTTTAACTCCACGAGGGGCGAAGAAAAATTAGAAAAATGAGGAAGGGTGCAAAGACAATTGGGGATAAAAAAAGACATGGCGTCGGAAAACTCAAGATCCATTGTTTCAGGGAAAGGGTAATTTTTTGTTAAAATGGGGTGTTTCTCTGGTTAATGGAAGTTTTTTTTCTTGCCCGCTTCCGCTCATTGACATTTAAAATGTAGTAATTTTTTTCGAAACTAAGGGCTTTAGGCGGCTATTCCACGTGTCAATATTCCGTCATTTGTGCATCAATAATTGATAAGATTTTTGTTTAAGGAGACTATTATGCATGTACGATGCTTAGATACGTAGATACTTAACTTATTTATTATAAATTAAGTTATAATATGGTAGAGACTTATTATTATTGTGATAATTATTATTGTTATGATTATTAATTATAATAAATATTTGTTAATCCGTTCAATTTTCATTGATGGGTTCTTGCATTACTTACCGTACATGTGTGCGTAACGGTGCATAGCTAATAAGTAAATAAGTAATAATAAAATAAAATAAATAATAAACAAATAAATAAAATCAACAAAAATCATTGCTCAATTAATAAGTCAACCTAGTAGAGTTAGGGCTACAAAGCCCTATATTACACTCCACCATAGGAAGGCTTGGGATCGCCTGCATTGCATGCCTCCTGAATCATGTCCAGAAAAGGTATATAGCTATTGTTGGAGTCGTACCAGCAGCCCTTCGGGAGAAAGTCAGAGTCCGTACCACTACTCCAGACGTCCTGACTGTTAATATAAGTGTGTGTGTTCGTGGCTAGAGCTCGTGACGGCCACATATCATGTATCAAAACGTCGAGAAATATTTCTTTAAATGTCAACAATCTTTTTTCTAATTTTCAATAAATATTTATGGTGAAATACGAGTTTGTGCAAAAAACTAGTGATGCTGGAAAAGGGCGACACATTGTACCTTCTTCTTCTTCTTCTTCTTCTTCGGCCGGTACTCCCCTGTGCCGAAGGAATATATTTATAAATTAACAATTATACCCTTATAATACAAATAACCTGTGGGCCCCCAAGTTAATCAACCTTAATAATAATAATAATAATAATAATAATAATAATAATAATAATAATAATAATAATAAGTAAGAAGTAAGTTTAGTTTTCTTTTCAATTGTTTGTGCAATTTAGTTCTACAATATAATGCAATTACTTTTTAAAACACAAAAAGTGAAATTAATCATGCCATATACAATAGTTATGAAAATTCTCTTAACTAAAAATCAATTAATGAATTATAATTACTGTTTGATAATTACCTACCTATACTATAACAATCTAGCAGATTTAAGGGCTAAAAAAAGCTCTCATACTCAATTAGAAAGGCACGGGACCATGCCTCTGAAGCAGCCGGCCGCCTTACCAAGTTGAATCCAGCGGACAAGAGCAGGTTCAAAGATGCAGATAACTTGGTAGTGTGCACAGTGCCGGTAGGGAAACATGGTAGGACTTGTCCTGGTCACCTCCGAACTAATCATGTGACTTCACTGTGTTTCCCAAGTGGTTCGGAATCCACTATAATCAGGAGGTCCACTGTCTTATGCGCCCACACCGTGCTCGGGGACTGTGTCCAACCATACTACTACTACTATATGCCTCTAAAGCAATGCCAAAAAATGTATCAAATCTTCTTCTTCAAGTTACAGCTGGCTGGCTGGTTGACAGCAACGTGTGGCATCGATACCTCTAGTCCCCTCGATCCTGGCACGCCATCTTCAGCTCCACGTATGTATTGGCCCCTACATCCTCCATCAATTGCAGTAGATACTCTTTTCTCGGACGCCCAGGTGTAGCAAATCAAACCAACATCCTTTCGGGTGAAAGCCAGAATTATCCATTTATGTTACAACCTTAAATTTCCTGACTTCGTATTGTCGTCCAAATACCAATATATTTAGGGTGGGCCCCACGATCGCTTGTGAAGTCTTGGTAAGTAATACGTAAGTAATAATAGTGCGATAAGTGTCAGTTTAATTTTATTTCGAAATGGGAGATATATCGTAATATATGCTGAAGTTAAAAACTTCATTTTTCAAAAAGATCACAAATAGCAAATAAATAAATAAATAAAAAACAGTTTTCACCTCGTAGAAGAAGATTCTTATTTCTAATGTATTCTCTTAGTAAAACGGGCATAACGTTTTGAAACATTTGAGCACTTATCTTTAGCTTATACAACCTACAAAAGAACTGTATCATAAACAAAATAAAAATAAAAGTAGAGGAAGATAAAGTTTGAAAGAAGTTTACTTTGAAATTTTTGGAGTGGAAAAGAAGAATGAGCTTTGAAATCATTTTAAAAATGAGTTACAGCATCGGAGCCAGAATTTCTTTCATAATTTAAAGGTCATATTTTGTTCAATGGGCCATGGAGCAGTGACTGGAGAAATAGTTAAGAATGGTGGGCAAGCACGAGACAACGATTTTGATCAATTGTCCATGGAGAAATCGTTAAGAATAGTGGGCGAGCACGAGTCAACGATTTTGTTCAATTGGCCATGGAGCAGTGACTGGAGAAATAGTTAAAGATAGGGAGCAAGCAAGAGACAACGATTTTTGCGAGACGAGGCTGTCGAGGCGAGACTGGCAAGATGAGACCGGCAAGAAGGGAATGTTAGGAATGGCACTGACTGGAGAAATAGTTAAGAATGGTGGGCAAGCACGAGACAACGATTTCTGTGAGACGAGACAGGCGAGACGAGACTGGCAAGAAAGGAATGTCAGGAATGGCACTGACTGGAGAAATAGTTAAGCATAGTGGGCGAGCACGAGGCAACGATTTTGTTCAATGGACAATGGGGCAGTGACTGGAGAAATAATTAAGCATAGTGAGCGAGCACGAGACAACGATTTTGTTCAATGGACCATGGAGCAGTGACTGGGGAAATAGTTAAGCATAGTGGGCGAGCAAGAGACAACGATTTCTGCAAGACGAGACCGGCAAGAAAGGAATGTCAGGAATGGCACTGACTTGAGAATTAGTTAAGAATAGTGTGCGAGCACGAGACAACAATTTTGTTAAGTGGACCATGGAGCAGTGCAGTGACTGGAGAAATAGCCAGGCATAGTGGGCGAGCACGAGACAACGATTTCTGTGAGACGAGACAGGCGAGACGAGACTGGCAAAAAAGGAATGTCAGGAATGGCACTGACTGGAGAAATAGTTAAGCATAGTGGGCGAGCACGAGGCAACGATTTTGTTCAATGGACAATGGGGCAGTGACTGGAGAAATAATTAAGCATAGTGAGCGAGCACGAGACAACGATTTTGTTCAATGGACCATGGAGCAGTGACTGGGGAAATAGTTAAGCATAGTGGGCGAGCAAGAGACAACGATTTCTGCAAGACGAGACCGGCAAGAAAGGAATGTCAGGAATGGCACTGACTTGAGAAATAGTTAAGCATAGTGGGCGAGCACGAGGCAACGATTTTGTTCAATGGACCATGGGGCAGTGACTGGAGAAATAATTAAGCATAGTGGGCGAGCACGAGACAACGATTTTGTTCAATGGACCATGGAATAGTGACTTGGGAAATAGTTAAGCATAGTGGGCGAGCAAGAGACAACGATTTCTGCAAGACGAGACCGGCAAGAATGGAATGTGTGAAGTGGCACTGACTGGAGAAATAGTTAAGCATAGCGAGCGAGCACGAGGCAACGATTTTGTTCAATGGAGCATGGGGCAGTGACTGGAGAAATAGCTAAGCATAGTGGGCGAGCACGAGGCAACGATTTTGTTCAATGGACCATGGGGCAGTGACTGGAGAAATAGTTAAGCATAGTGGGCGAGCAAGAGACAACGATTTTTGCGAGACGAGGCTGTCGAGGCGAGACTGGCGAGATGAGACCGGCAAGAAGGGAATGTTAGGAATGGCACTGACTGGAGAAATAGTTAAGCATAGTGGGCGAGCACGAGACAACGGTTTCTGTGAGACGGGACAGGCGAGACGAGACTGGCAAGAAAAGAATGTCAGGAATGGCACTGACTGGAGAAATAGTTGAGCATAGTGGGCGAGCACAAGGCAACGATTTTGTTCAATGGACCATGGGGCAGTGACTGGAGAAATAATTAAGCATAGTGAGCGAGCACGAGACAACGATTTTGTTCAATGGACCACTGAGCAGTGACTGGAGAAATAGTTAAGCATAGTGGGCGAGCACGAGACAACGATTTTGTTCAATCGATCATGGGGCAGTGACTGGAGAAATAGTTAAACATAGTGGGTGAGCACGAGACAACGATTTTGTTCAATGGAGCATGGGGCAGTGACTGGAGAAATAGCTAAGCATAGTGGGCGAGCAAGAGACAACTATTTCTGCGAGACGAGACTGGCAAGACGAGACCGGCAAGAAAGGAATGTCAGGAATGGCCTACATTAACACTAGCCAACCTAATCTGTCTATACGGCCGTCAGTCCCCAGAACTAAAATCTATAAAATATTAATGAAAAAATTGTGTAGACCTACTTGTGTCATGTCATGCAACCATGTTGCAGGAATACGAATTTCAAATCTAGATCAAGGGACCGATTTACAAGCCTCTTCGTGTTGATGAATTTTTGCTGTCAAGTATCAAGTATCAAAATATCCATTAAAAAGACACAGCCTTTTCTGTGCAGGGCACTCTTTTGCCTTGTCGTTGGGAAACTGGTTGCCAAGGGAGAAGAACTCAATGAAGAGTCAACGGCGTAAGGATGCAGAAGGCAACTGCATTACAATTACCTAGTATTGTTATCATGACTACAAGAAAACAAATTGAAGCATTTGAGATGCGGTGCTATCGTCGCATGCCACGGATACCTTGGCAAGCCCATGTTACCAATGAGGAGTTCTAACCAGAATAAGCGAAAGCGAAACTCTGGTTGCATCGATAAGACAAGTACAAGAAGAGCTCATTGACTTGGACAGTTGATTAGACACGAGAGCTTCGTAAGCTGTATCATTGAGGGAACCATAGGAAGCGTCATCCGACCTGGGCGCCTGAGAAAAGAGTATCTACAGCAAGTGATGGAGGGTGTAGGGGCCAATCAGTGCCGGATCACATACTAGGCACACTAAGCAAATGCCTAAGGGCCCAGAGCTGCCTGAAGGCCCAAAAATTATTAAAAAAAAGTTAATTTAGTATGTGATTTTTCAAAACTGTACGGTATGTGGTTTTCAAAATGAAGTATTTTGTATTTAGTATTATTAGTTCATAGCTGCAATGTTTGTCACCTTACCTACAAGACTTTAGACATAAATTAGAGACCATAAGGGGGCAGGGGGGCCCACCAATTTCATTGCCTATGGGCCCAGAGAAAGTTAATCCGGCCCTGGGGGCAATACATACGTGGAGCTGAAGGGAGCTTGCCAGGATCGAGGGGAGTGGAGGCATCGATGTTGCTGCCAACCAATCAGCCGGCTGTAACTTGAAGAAGAAGACTACAAAAATGCCATGGTGATCATCAATCTTCGATAGAAGAGGCGTTTGAAGAAGAAATAAATATATTTCATACAACGACTAAATTTAAAAATAAAACTGTATGCTAGCAACGGTGCTGAGCGTGGTAAAATGGCTTTTGAAGAATGTGACAGTTTTCTCAAAAGTGACTGGGCGGGTGCCGTTTATCTTACAGGGTTCCGAGGGACTTCTTTCAACTTTTTCAAAATGAATTTTCAAACTGGGTGTCTCGTTCCTTATCAAAAAAAGAAAAATGGCCAAGTTTTTCCACCGTCGCCTTGCCAGAATGACGCGATATTATTGCGTCATTTATAAAATGAATCTCATTTTTCTTTTTTATGCCTTAAAATTCGAGCGATTCTTCTTATAATGGGAACTGTATCTTTTCGTCTTACAATTGCAATGGTAATTTTTTTTCGTAATTGATTCATGCGCTGTACATAATAATCAGTTACTGTAGCCTATAGGTATTGCAGCTGCTGCAACCCAAGGACTGAATAGTTCGCACACCTCAAATATTTACAAAACCTGTTTTTAAGAAAGTAATAAATTAATTTACCATAGATTTACCAAATTGGGTGGGGGGGCAGGGGAGGTAGCTGCCCCCCCTCTATCCGTCCATGATATTAAACCATTGCGCGCAAAACCTGCAACTTTTCTACATTTCATGAATCAATATTATTATTGATTCGCAACAAGGTGTTTTCACTTAACAGAAAAATCGGTACAACAATAATAAACAAAACAAAATCACTCTATACCGCCAGAGTAAATATCTTAAGTTCCGCAACTAAAAACTATATCAATAACGTCCGTCATTTTAAGGCGAGAATAGAAAAGATACTGCTGGAGGCTGGTTTGTCCAGCTGAGCGCTTGTTCCCTGGACAAAGACTACCTCTGGCCCGATTAATTATCAAACAAAAAAAGTTTTTATTATTGTTAGGCAAGCGAAAGGTGGTCCAATCTCGGTGCATTGTTTTAAGGAGTAGAGACTGGATTTATACCCATAACAATTGTTGGAAGTATTGCATTTATGTACATTATTTTCAGGTCAGTTTGGTTAAATTTAAATCTGTAAACTTGTACACAAGGTTGTGCCTAGGTTTTGATTTCGGGGGGGGGGGGGGTCTAAATTTTTTTTATGTAATTTATTAATGAATTAATCGATAAATTCTTCAAACCATACAGGTTTACATACAAAAATTTATGTCGGGGGGGGGGGGGGGCACGGCCATGCCTGTACGTACAGTTACTTGTAGTCGGTATACTACACCAAGGAGGATGTACGAGATACAAATGGCGATTAGCCACTCGAAATATTGAAAATGCAGCAGAGACAAAAACTTTAATAACTTAAATGGTTCTACATTATGGGAAGTATTATTGTAATTGATATTCTTTGATAATATAGGAATCTCATTTGACTTTTTATTAAATTTTTTGCAGCAGTCAACGCGACGATTCCAGTGATACCACCACAACTAAAAAAAATTTTTTTGTGACAAATCGCCTATTGCATGCATGCTCCTCATTATAAACAGTCCACATTTTGTCTAAAGTCTTGTTTATCAGGGACATTAAGTCCTGATTTAACCAACGATGCCTACTAAGTAACGCTTATTATTAATATCATTGAATTACTTCACTTGACACCATTTTTTCTTGGTCTCGGGACAAGGTACAATAATAATGACAACTGTAATAATAATATTAATAATTACAATATAAGCGTCACTTAGATTTTAGTATCGATCGGTGGATCGGGCCTAAGGGAAAATCGGAGTGCCCCCATTACGCGTTTTTGTGTAAAGTCAATTTTCATAGGAAACTTCGATCGTATAGAAGCCAAAAACAACCAATAAATTAGCAGAAATGCTCCCCTACATTTCAATGTGTGACATGAGGCCTACAACTCTCCCCCCCCCCCCCGCACTAACACCGATTGGCCACAGTTCTTGACTACTGTCGTTTCTTAAACAAATCTAATTCAATAATTATTATTGTGGCCATTCTGTTTTAGAAACAGGAACGCCTCACACATCAAACTATTAAAAAAATTTCTTGTTTGTTTTTTGACAACTTTACTATTGACATTTCCTGAAGTATTTGATTTTTACACTTATAAGACTTTTATCCCATCGACTGTTTTTTTTTTTTTTTTTTTTTTTTTTTAAGCAGAGACTCAAAAATATATAATAATCAAAACCTCCTATTATACACACTGCAGGGGCGTAAAGTTGGGAGGGGGGCCACGGTCCAACTTTGCCCCCCCCCCCCCAGCCTCGAGCATTGTAAGACGTGGTCCCCTTTGCAGCAATAGAAATATAGGCTTTCCTTTTTGGGGAGATTCATCTACCTATTGAGATGGCGATCAATGTTCGACTTTCGGAAAATTCCTCCACAACTTTTTATTTCATGACCCCCTGAGCCTAAAACCACTCTCCGTTCAAAATGTTATATGTATATACAGTATATATGTATATATTGTGTTAATCGATTTTAGGAAACACTCTAACTTCCGTAAATATTATCTTATTGTGATGAAACTTGGCACAAAAGTTGATCATACAAATGTCTTGATCGAGTTTGTTAACCAGCTAGATCCAATATTTAGTTACAAGATGGCGGCCGATTGAAACCTCATTTATATCTCAGTTAATATTGGTTGCAGAGGAATGAACTAAAATCTCACTGAAAGCCCGTATTATTATCTACGATAATGGTAATCACCTCTTTTTACGACAAATCAACCGTTTTAAGATGGCATCCAGTCAAATTCTGCAGCTGTACTTTACTACGATTAAAATGCGTAAAACCCTACTATTTTACTCTTATATTTTCAAATTTTCCTTACCCTGCCTGATGACGTCATAAGGTCTACTTATTAGTTTTGCCCCCGCCATCATTCTAAAACACTTTACGCCTCTGACACACTCAATGATCCAATGAATACTGGCCCAAGAAAAATTGGAAGGTGTTAATACCTAAATTCATATTAAATTCGTATACTTCTACATGAGCATTCCAAATAATTCTTCGATCGAATAAATATTGGAGGGTGTAATCAAGGCCGGGTCAATTTGACAACTTTTCTTTCCACAGCCAACCAGATATGAAAATGGTCGTAGGGGAAATCCACAGAAATGAAAGGTTTGTTTCAAAAACAGACCGTTCATCAGAATTATTCCCTACCCTTTAAAAACAGGTTAAGAGGGTTCTGGCCGTACATATTGGCCACCCCTGGATCAGCCTGAATCAGGATGGTTTATATTTTTTACTTAAGTTTATAAAGATTTGGTCTACTCAATTGCTGGAAGACTATTTCATACTCCCTATTATAAAGTGTTTTTCTTTTTTGTTGGTATAATTTGTCCATGAATTCGATAATTCGGTAAATCTCTGTCGGTTATCAGTTTCACGGTAAACTCTCTAGGCCAAAACATAGGCTGTTATTCCACATACGTCAATAGTCAATAGTAAATATGGTATCGACAGAAATTTCAATTTTTCATTGATACACTACATTCTACATGTTTTTTCAACTATTGATCACTTTTCTTACATTGACATGTATGCGCCAAATTTTTGAAATTTGTTTGCATTTGTTTTTTGAAATTTTGTTTGTATTTGTTTTCTCCGTACACTTATTATTTTTAATAAAACCTAATAATAGTAGGAGATCCGAAGTATGATCGACCTTCACCGATCTGTTTAATGGATGAAAATTGTTTTATAAACAATAAAATATAAAATGTTTGTACTTAACATATCATTTTAGTTTGTTATTGTTTGCAACGCCGGATTTTACTCTATGATCATTGATCAATTTTAACAATGGCATAGAGTTAAATTGAAATGTCCGTCAATACCATATTTACTATTGACGTATGTGGAATAAGCGCCCAAACAAATTATCGTAGTATAATGCATGAAATAGTCCTCTATCAAATGAGTAGATCAAATCTATGTAACTTGAAGTATTAACTTTAATAATAAATATAAACCAACCTATTTTAAGGTGATTCAGGGGTGGCCAATGTGTACAGCCAGCTTCCTATTAATGGACTTTATCGGGGTTTTTGGAAGTAATACTGTTTGAGGTGCGAAAATGTAAATTGAATCTGACTATTTGTCTGTTGAACGAGGAATTGTTCAGGTTCGTGAAATTGACACCGTTGCTGTTTTTTATTATTATTATTTTTTTTAAGGTTAATCGCATACAAACAATTTAATGAATGTATCCGATTGACTTCTTCAGTCGCCTCTGTAGGTTAGTACCCATGTTGAGTTACGACACGTCTCCGATTGCATGGCGTGTAAAGACTCGCACAAGTGCAAGCACGTTACCACCTGGCCATCGAAGTCGAGTTTACAATACCTTTGGCAATCCTTTCATTAATATACTAGTATTTGGAGTAGAGACTGGAGAACGTTGCATCTTGCCTAAGTATGGAGTTGGGGCTATCTTCTTTAATCTTTAGGTTTGCAGCCGTGTGTTGTTTTTGGTTTGTTGGACAAACCTATGCCACCTAGGTTAGTTTAAGTGTAAGAGATATAGTACTGGAGAAAAGGGTGAGTATCTGTCGGAGGCATGGTGCTATGCCCTTAACAATCCAACCCCCCCCCCCTCCCAAACTTGGCTCGAAGCCGCAGACGCTCCATTCCAAGCTAGTTGATGCAGCGGAAAAAATTATATATCCGCCTATAGTCTATACTACTACTCCTGGGCGCTACGGCCCGTTAAGGGCCTTAGCCTGTACTGTAACATCGCGCCAGACAGCCATAGTCTATAGTGACAACAATTTTTTTCGATACCCCACGGTTACAAAATTATCTTTAGCAAACCAAACTGTAGTACCTAATTTATAAATTGTCTAGGCTAGCCTACTTAATGTTAGAATAGTTTTTTTATATCACATTGTCGTCTTTAATGGAAATTTTTATGAAGGCACCATAGAGCTTTTCTTTTAGGGGCAAGAGAATTCATCTGAAGTATTATGTATAGTAGTTCTTACTGCATTTGAAGTCGTTACATTATTTATGAGGTAAGCGGGTTGACCTTGAGTAAGCAAGTTCAGTAGACCCACGTCTATGTGTCAAGGCCGCAAGAATCTTCTGTCGCAGAACGAGCGCCTAGACAAACAGAAAGAAAGCACTCACAGCCCGCGGTTTCTTTCATCTGCTTCACCCGTAGAATGAGTAATAGTCTGAATACCACGCAGACGCAAAGCCGAGATAAGCACGTGCGAAGGGGTAGAAAAAGACAAAAGAGTGAAGGGGAAAAATGAAAAAGGGTGAATAAAAAATTATGAGTTCTTACGACCCCTTCAGATCAAAAACAGGTTAACTCGATTTTATATCACTGGAAAATTTGGTTTATAAGCCATAGTTAAAATGCTAATCTTCGTTTAGTGGTGGATTATAAAATTTTACAATAGAAAAAGGTACAGAATAGTAATTGTGCAGCAGAAGTCAATTCGTTCCATGTTCTTAAGATTTCATTTGGCCCCTAAAAATGAAAATAAAAATAATAATATTTCGAAATTTCATTTTCAATTTAGGGCAGAAATAGGCAGGCAACCTTCACCATCTTGCCACCTTTATCCTGATGAGGGTAAAATTATCACATCGGCTGTTTTGCCCAAAAAATCACAGCAAAAGGGGTGCGTTCTGAACTTTGAATATTGGCGCGTGCAGCGGAAGACATCTGTCGGCATATTTTAATTTTTCAGTGTCCGAAAAGACCTCATTGTGGTACGAAACGTTGCTCAATTCTACATCTGCAGCTAAAAAACTACCTAATTTGTCCTGCGCTACTAAAAATGTACAAATATGTACATAGTGAATAATTCAGTTTTTTCGTATGTAACGAAACCTAGATGCTTGAGGAGTTTTTAATAGTATGACATTCAAACTTAGAACCAACAGAAAACTGAAGATTTCAAAAACTAGCCTAAGTCTCTGATTCGCAACTGTTAAGGCATTTTGTAAATTGGTGGAAGAGTCCGATATAGAACAGATGGGACATTCAAACCAGCAAAAAATATTTTTTAATCCTGGAGAACTGGCTACGTCTTTCTAATGGCTGGTCACAAGAGAGGTGGAAGGTGGCAGAGAAATTAAAAAATAATAATATTTCAGTAACGGACCCCATCAGAAATGACTTTTTTTATTTAAAGAAGCATGCTTGTTGTGACTATTTTATGGGTGTAAATGATGGGTTTGATGGTTTGTTAGTTTTAATTTTGTAATATTTTAATTTTTTTTCAGTCAAATTGTAATTTAATTCAATTTAATTTGTATATTGTATTAATAATTATTATGGGTTTATTGCAAAAGTGGGCCGAATATGGAAAATTGAGACAATTTTTTTTTTCTTTCTTTCTTTCATGTACGGAACTCCAGGCGGAACTGCAATGCTCCAGCGGAACGTCTCACGTATCCTATATAATATTGGTTAAATATTTTAATAAATTGCTCCGTTTTTATGGCTTGTCTCTTTGCTTTGGCAAGCCTGTGCATGCCTTCTACACAATTATGTATATGACTGAAGTAGGATTGCTTGTTGGAGTCATTGCACGACTTGTCTCTGAAGAATATATTTAAATCAGAATATGCTGTAAAGGTGAGAAGTAGAAGAAGAATTAATTTCAAGATCCTTCGCAAAATGACGAATAATTTCGTTGCAATGAGTCATCAACCCCTTTATTTAGTGAGTTAGGTGGTTTTATTAGTAAACTCACAATTCCGCATAAAAAGGGCCTACTTTTAAGGGGTATAAGAATAACGGGTGAAGGGGAAGTGGATGAAAACTAATTAAAAATAGGGGTTGTCCTTTTATTATAAGAATTAAATAAAAGAAATAGTTTTGAAAAAAGAGAGGAAAAATTATTGCAAAGGAGATAAAATTGGGTGTAGAGCAGAAATGGAACATCTCGCAAACTATGTATCCTAGAAACGGCTTGTAATAGAATTAACATTAGGCAACTTTAGAGTTGTTGGATTAGATGTCCGGTAGGCATAGCATGAGAGACTATTTTCCCTTTTACCTACTTAACTTTTCTAGGCCTAGGACATGTTGTTCCCAAACACTGCGGCCTGGATAAATAATAAATAAATAAATAAATAAGGACTTTTTGTTTTGTTACTAAGCCAACCTATCGGAGTTAGGGCTATAAAGCCCTCTCTTACACTCAACTAGGTATGCCCGAGACCACTTGCTTTACATGCCCTCCGAAGCATTGCCAGAAAATGTAGAAAGTGTTGGACTCGAACCAACAACCTTTCGGGTGAAAGTCAGAATCCGTACCACTACTAAATAAATAAATAAATAAGGACTTTTTTTTGTTCTATTACTAAGCCAACCTACCGGAGTTGAAAAAAAAGCCCTTTCTTACACTCAACTAGGAAGGCCTGGGACCGCCAGCTTTACATGCCCTCCGAAGCATGACCAGAAATTGTAGGAAGTGTAGGACTCGAACCAACAACCCTTCGGGTGAAAGTCAGAGTCCGTACCACTACTCTACATGGCCTTGTCATTGGCATCTGAGAGATCTGTCTGGGACACAGCTTCTGCTAGTCTCGGGCAAACCGCCAAACCAGAAGATGGCCCCCGGCTTGTCGTCGTCCGCGCGCATTCGCAAGTCGGGTCTTCAGCCAGTCCCCAACTACACAGGTTCGCGTGGCATCATGTAACCCCCGTTCTAAGCCAATTGAGGCTCGGCCAGGCAAGGTACGGTAGTTGAGCTCCGGGCCCTATTTCTCCCAGGATGTTTGGAGTTAGGTCCTTCCACCTGTCAATGCGATTTGAGCTGGCTGTTTCCACCACCCGTGTGGTTCGGCTGAGAAAACTTTTTCTGGACTGACATTTCGTGAAGTGAATGCCGGGGATCGCCCTCGACTTTTGTTCATTCAACGTCTTCCAGAACGGAGTTTCGGATCGCTGGAGGGGCATCCCTCAGAAGCTGGGTTAAAAATTAGCACAAAACTATTTTAGAATGCAAAGTGCTGTTCTAAAATTGTTGTATTTACATTTTTGAACCCCGTGCGAAGTGCGGTAACAAGTTAAATTGGTACACCTCGTGCTATGCCTGCTTCCGGACATCTACATCTTTATATGCCCCATGAAGCATAGCTAGAAAATGTAGTAAGTGTGGGTTTTGAACCAACAACCTTTGTGAAAGTCGCAATCCGTGCCACTACTCTACATGTCTTTATATATTCAAAGCTAGAATCAGGAAAAACCTGCACATGATGAGACTCGAACCCACGACTTACGCCATGCCGTGGCATACTACACCGCATGTCCACCTTGTCCAGGTTTGACAGAGGATTCTTTATGATGCATCTACTCGAATATATACATAGTTACTTATCAATATAATGCTCTTCGAGAAGACTCATGTATAGTTAGACGAGTTGGCACAGCTACACAACTACCGAACCAAACCAGCTACAAGCTAGGTACTTTTTTAACTGAAACTGAAACCTCAGAATACGCGTGACTGATAGGAAGTCTAAGTCGGACTTGGGACACCTTCACCACGTTGGCGAATGGAAGAGCGCTAGAAGCTGTTGAAGAGAGACAACTGCTACCTTACATAAAAAATTGGAAGACAAAACGTAGAAGAGCCAAATGGGTAGAGCATTTATTAAGGCACGAAAATCTGGTACACATCATCATTGAGGGCACAGTGGAAGGAACCAATAGAAGAGGGTGGACGAAGAAGGAATTCATGGATCAACTGAAGGACGACGCAGGAGCTCGAACGAATATAGCAAGTTTGGGACTCGAACCAACAACCTTTCGGGTGAGAATCGGAGTCTGTACCACTACTCTACATGTCCTTATTCCATAATTGTTATTTTAAATAGGCTTAATTACGGTAAGAATATAAAAAATAGTGAATTGAACTACACATAACATACAGTAGGCAATCGTAAAAGCGTTGGGGGAGATGCAAGGTTTAAAGACTGACCCAGCTGAATATCTAAGACAAAAGGTGAGCGCTTGTAGGCGGAGCATTTTTCACGATCAACTTTTCCAGCTTTCTCAACCCGTTAAAAGAGCTTTCTCCATTCAAAAACTCCATAACGCAACGTTGCAACTTATGTTAAATTTAATTTTTTCCGCTGATGAAAAGTTTTCTTTTTCCTGGTTGGTTTTTCAAAATGGCCAATGGGAAAATGGTGGATATAAAATTGTCTCTAAAAACCTGAGTTTTTTCATGTTTTTTTAGTTTTTCCGCCAATGGAATTTTTCAGTTTTTATCTTGTCCAACCTTTTCCTGTTGATGAGATAATTTAAACCAATGGTTTAACCAATGCGACAACTGTATAAAATTAAATGATAGGTTTACGACTTTAGGTTTGCAACGCCACAATCTCCCGTACCTGCAATATGAGTCCTATAACGCTGATAACACGTCTTCGTCTATATTCCAAGCGTCTATAATACGATCTAATTTTGTTTTCCTATTTAGAAAGCTTTGTGACGATCGAAATTTCCGATTTCGAGATTTCTGTGGATTTACCCCTTTTGAGGTCCCAGGAACTAAAACAAGTATTTTTTACGAAATGTCTGCCTCTCAGTCTATCTGTCAGTCTGTCTGTTCGTCGATTTATGGGAAAACTACTAGGTGAATTTCAATGAACTTTGGCATGTGGGTTCACATAACTCATATCTTGGGATGATTTTTTATATTTTGGGCTAACTCCATTTTGGGTGGTTTTAATCTCGAAAAACTCGAAAAAACTTCTAAAAAAAATATTTACCAAAAACAGTTCCAACGATTTGTTTTATATTCTCATATATTGTAGTCGTTATTAAAGTCAAAAAAGCTTGCCCCTTAATAATTTCGTTCTGGGGACAAAAATTTAAAAAATACTCAATTTTCATAAAAAAAATAACTAAAAAAATTTTTTTTGCGGTACCTCTGTACCGACTCTTTCTTACTTCAGGTAATTGAATATGAATGGGCCAAATCTTAATAACATAATAATCTTAATAACTAACTCGTAAGTATATGAACCTAAATTAAAAACTACCTATATATACCAACCTATTTTGGGGGTAATCCAGGGGTTTCGAACGTCAACGGTAAGTTTCCTCTGAAATGGCTCCAAATAATAAACGACACAGGAATTTTATCATATCATGCCCCCCTTCAAGGTAATGGTTTTTAAGATGGCGACCCTTACTTGAGTTACTTGAGGGTGATTTGAAAAGTCCCTTTTCATTCTTGCAATATGACTTCTCAAGAATGATAAGAATTCTGTAATTATTAAGGGAGCATGGAGATACCTCGATGTTAATGCTTAAATAAATTGTACAGTAATGCAACTGTGCTTCTTCCTTCCCTTCTTCTTCTTCTTCTTCTTCTGCTTAGTTGTTTCATCGTTTCAATTCCGCCCTATATTTATTAGAGATGTACGTACTTAATTTGATGGCTCGAGCGAGAATTTGCTTCGCTGGATTTTCTGCATTTTGACACTAGACACTATGACTAGAATTTATATAATAATTGCCATATATACTACAATACTCATGCTGAGGAATTCTTAGAAATGGTTTTTCACGCAAGGCTACACGAGCAGTTAGCTAAATTTAATTAGTAGCATTGCAGTACTCACTGTATGACTGTAATATCTTATCGTATATGCGATTTAAAGCAGATTCCTTCAACTACAACGCTCTACTTAGGCTATGGGAATGTATATTTTTGTTGCAAAGAAAGAAAACCGGTCCGAGTTTACTCGAACATGCTTTCCAATTTATCAAAATTAGTAGATAGAGAAAATGAGTAATTTCATGGTAAATAATTTTCCTGTGTCTAAATTTACGATATCTCGGGGGGGGGGGGGGTTGTCCACCTGACGTCACTCGTCACTGGTGGTGAGGTAAATTCTAGATAGGTCAGACCAACACATTACCACACAGCAATACTGGCAGGGCACGCAATGCATTTTAGCGTGAATTTTCTACCATTTAAAAAACAAAAAACATTTTTTTGTACAAAACCAAATACTTTCTTGGGAAAGCAACCTGTCCGGTTTCGTTACCCAATTTAACACCTAAAATATACCTGACGGTAGAAATCATCGATAGAAAGGTGTCGCAGAAAAATTATTTTTTAGTCATTTTTCATTAAAATTTAGTCATTTTTATTTTTTTACCCCCAGAAGCAAACTATCAAGGGGCAAGCGACCCCCCGCATTTTATCAACATTAACAAAAACTACAATATATGTGAATTTAAAAGAAATCGTTGGAGCCGTTTTGGGAAAATAATTTTTTTAGACATTTTTCTGAAGTTTTTTGAAAATAAAACCCCCCAAATTGAGTTAGCCCAAAATAAAAAAAATGCTCTCGAGGTATGATTTTTGTGAACCTACATGCAAAATTTCATCAAAATTGACCGAGTAGTTTGCCCGGAAATCGACGCACAGACAGACAGACAGACAGACAGACAGACAAACAGACAGACAGACAGACATTTCGTAAAAACCACTTTTTTGGGTTCCTGGGACCTTATAACGTGTAAATCCGTTGAAATCGCGGAATCGAAAATTTCGACCGTCACAAAGCTTTCCTTATACTTCGTATAAATTGGAAAGCAAAAATAAATATATACAAGTATATATTTAAAATATATATATATGTATATATATAAAATAAATATATACAAGTATATATTTATTTTATAAATATAAATATAAATATATACAAGTATATATTTATTTTTAAAAGGTTAATGGCACACAGATAATTTTATGAATATATCCGATTGACCTCTTCAGTCGCCTCTATACGTTAGTACCCGTCCTGAGTTACGATACGTCTCCGATCGCATGGCGTGTTGAGACTCGCACAAGTGCAATCACTCCACCACCTTGCCATATTAGTCGCTTAATGATATAGTTCAGGGTTTATTTATGCAAGGCGTTTAACGTATAACTTATCCAGAATAAATTACTGTAAATAAACCCCAATGAATGTAACTTCATTTACGTTAAAGTAGATTAAAATAATATTGTCGAATGTTCTGTTAGCTGTCGTTTAATTGTTGATTTCTTATACACATAACACATGTATAGCACAATTACATTGGTTCCTATACATGACATAAACAAAATTAATTGAGACTCCTCGGAGAAGGCAATAACTCCAGTATTAAAATGGTTTGAATAATTCCCTGGCTAAGTTATTCTTTAAATGTCATGATAGACCTGCTGAACTACTGCCCAGTCACTGATTAATAAATTGAGCCACTTACTAATCAAAATGTATTTATATTTTTTTTTTTATCAATTTCATTATTTATATTTTATGCATTTATTTTATAAATATTTTATAATTCTTAGTCAGCAGAACATGTGGAGTACGGGCTCCGATTTTCATTCGAAATGTTGCTTGTTCGAGTACTCCAATCACTTGTTGCATTTTCTGGACATGCTTTGGAGGGATTGTAAAGCAAGCGGTCCTCGGGCCTTCCCATTTGAGTGTATAAGAGGGTTTTATAGTCCCAACACCGCAAGGGCGGATTTTAGGGGCGGGGGGTCAGAGGGTCCGGACCCCCCCCCCCCCCGCCAAAATAAAAAACAATGGGTTTACCCATTTTTACCTTGTTAGCTAGTGTAAGATCGGGGTTAGGGGTTTAGGGGGGGTCAGAGGTTCCGGACCTCCCCCATAAATAAAGTGAACCTACACTAACAATGGGTTTACAGTGGAAATTAAAAATAATAATGTTTTTTAATGTTACATCCATTGAACCTGCCCGCTGACCCCCCCCCCCCCCCCGAAATTGGTGGCAAAATCCGCCCTTACAACACCGATTAATTGGCTTGGTAAGAAAATGAAAGTAATTATTCATGCATGAACTATTCGAGATCCGAGATGAATAATCTCAATTTTTATTACGGCAGAAATAAAATTACGGCAGAAACTTTTTTTTATCCTGATTTGAGATTTTCTAAACCCCACACTGCCATGACAGAAAAATAATGTAAACAGCCATCTGCGAAACCCGCTGACAAAACGTTGAAGTCCCTGGCAGTTTTGTCTAAAAAAAAAGAAGGTTCTTGTATACGAAAGAACCGTGTTTCATGGTGGCTTAATTTAATTGCTTGTAAAAACAGAACATATCTATTGAAGTTATTAAAATACACACTTTTCCTCGATAAATAATTAAGTTTATAATTGTATTAAATTTGACTGCTGTACAGTGACTGTATGTACAGAAATGATACACAACAAAAGTGCCCTAATTAAACATATCCTATTACTTATTGTTTTATAGGCTACCAAAAATATCCTATGTATTTAAATAGCAAAACCGACAGCATTGTTCACTGTTTATCATTTGCTAATTGTTTTGATAAGCTGCTGAAACGAAAACAAACAACGCTGGACACTAATTTTTACTGCGGTTACTCGTCGCCTGTATTGTGCTGCATTGCTTCATTGTTTCAAAGCATTGTTCCATACCTGTGATTTTTCATTATTTTGAAAGTGTTTGTAGACAGACATTGTGTTAGAGCGGCAAATTCCAGTGACCCATTCAGGTGTTTTTCACGGACAGTTGAACCTTCCATCGCGCTTTTGTATACAATAGCTCTGTTCGGACATAGAGTAGGTAGTTAAGAGACAAGCGGTTAAACCTTTTAAAAGCCTGGTAGACAAGGACGATTCACACAGTTTCGATTTGCCGACGTATTTTCCATTGTAGCCTTGAAGAAAATTGAAAAGAAAAGAAAAGCTTGAAGAAAATGTCTTGTCGATTTCGACGATTGACGATTTCGGAAGTTGGCGTGAAGCTAACAGCACGAAAGACACGCCTGATCATAGAAATCTTCCGAAGTAGACTCTGTAGATTTGCACCAACCATTCACCAGCAAGCCCAATATTGTTTCAATGGGGAACATGCGGCATGGGAATGGTCCGTGTGTACTGGGCGTTCGAATATTGTTTTATAAATAAATAAATATTGACTTTTTGTTCTATTACTAAGCCAACCTAGCGGAGTTAGGGCTATAATCCCTCTCTTAGATAAGATGAGATATATTACACCGATTTTCAATACAATAGCGTAAATAATAAATAATAAATGTTAACACAATGCACAATGCAGTCAAGAACTTAACAGAATCCAAAAAAATCCAAAAACACTTACACTCAAATAGGAAAGTCCGGGACCGCCTGCTTTACATGTCCTCCGAAGCATGACCAGAAATGAGTTTCAGAGGAACTTGTCCCTTGTCAGTTAAGCGTTGATAAAAATATAGAACCGTATTCTGAACAGTAAAGAATACTCCTGTAATACAGACAACTGAAATGAAGGCTCATTCCACGCCAGATCCCACAGATATAAAAGTTAAAATACTGAGACGTCATAGTGCCTCTTCGTACCAAGCAATTTTGTTTTGAATTCTTGGGTCTATTTAGGCGCTTATTCCACCAACGTCAATGGTGATAGTAAATGTAGTATTGACATGGTACCAGACATTTTTAGACTGTCTTTAATGTCTGCTACCACGTCAATACTACATTTACTATCACTATTGACGTTGGTGGAATAAGCGCCTTATTAACCAGTTACTCTGACAATAGTTATGTTGCCATGGTTACAGGTGGGTATTCATACAAATTGTATTACTTTTTCATGAAATACAGGTTTTTTGCGGCTTCCCTTTTGTATCCCCCAGCGTCGACCTTTCTGGTGTATTGCTGTCAAAATTTCAAAATTACCGCTCTTCGAGGATGCCCTTCTTCTTGATGTAGTTTCGGGTCGTTTTCATAGGATCTTTACCAATGTTCTTCAGTTCAGTGCCAGGGTAACCTGGAGTCTGAACTCGCAGGTAGCCCAGAACCTCACTTTCCAAAAGAATTTCTTCTGCTGTTTCTTCCTCGTCACACTATCTGTACAATTTGTTTCCAGTATAAACACCAATTCTATGCAGAAGGTTTCTTAGTATCCGTAATTGACAATGCCCAGTTAGAAGTCTTTTTTTCTTATCTCTAAGCTTCAGCTGGATAGTCTATAAGGGCTTCTTATGGACCCACAGTAGACTTTAAACGTCCCCTATTCCAGTGACCCCCATTGAAATTTCAAAAAATTGTCAAGTTTTCTGGATGTCAACCTACACCGATTGCAAGCGACCATGAACAAGCTGAGGCTTGCTTAACATTGACACACTATAACCAAAGTACACGTGCAGATTTAGCCATATCTTGTGCTAGTCAATCATTGAACGTAAACTATGTATTGTTACTGCAAGTAGCACTTGCTTATAGGTGACATATTGAAAAGTTTTGAATTAACCGAGGTTCTATAATAATCCCTGCAAATTAAAATCATCAGATGGAGAGATTTTTTTCTCCACTTGTGTGCAAAGCAGGAATTTTTCTCAGTTTTGGGTCAATTTATTACCATAATATATATATGTACCAACCTCAAAAATGTTCTTTTTTGGTTATTAAAAAAAATTATTCCCATACAAACAATTCAATGCATGTATCCGAATAACCTCCTCAGTCGCCTCTGGAGGTAATCCCTGTGTTGAATTACGGCAGGTCAGCGATCGCATGATGTGTAGAGACTCGCACTAGTACGAAAACGCCACCACTATGCCATCGATTTATATATTATATATTTAAAACCGATGTTATGTTGTATATTCCGCGAGTTACACACACCGTATGAAGCTTTGGCGGGATCCAAGAATCCTCTCTGTTATCTGAGTTTCTATTTTTTGCGAGTCTTTACACACTGCGAGCTGAATTGTAAATATGTTGTTGTTTCTAACGCCTGCTTTCAGCATTTCTGCTTTAAGCAACCCTGTCAGTCTGGCGGGGGGAGTGAGTCTGTTTGTTAACTTGAGGCAGCCTAAGGGCAGACTCTTTCACCTCGGAGAAAGGGGAGTTGACTAACAGGGTGGACCTCCTGATTATAGTGGATTCCGAACCACTTGGGGAACATGGTAAAGTCACACGATTAAATCGGAGGTGACCAGGACTCGACTTATACTGCCTAAGCGCGTTATCATGTCCCACCACGTTCCCCTGCCAACGCTGTACTCACTACCAAGTTGCCGCAGTTTGAAACATGCTCTGCTCTAATGGAATCAACATGGTAAGGCCGTTGGCTTGAACTGTAAATATTGTACAAACAGTTCCTGAAATTTTACTCCTAGTAATTTGCGATTACGTGGAAACACCCCTTCTCAAATTCCAAACAGCTAGATTTCCCAGAAACGGGGAATGAACCAGCACAGCGAAAGTTTTTCTATACATAATAAAATATTGCTATTATGCATTCTCAAAAACCCCGGCACAGCTAAGCTAAACAGCGTCAAGTGACAGCAAGCGGGAAAACTTCGACGAAGATGTCTTTTGAAAAAGAAGCACATTAATCTTGTCTTGTAGGTTCTTTCGTTTTCCCGGGAAGGTTGAATGCTTTTCTGTTGGCCTCATTGATCACCGCTCTTCTCCTTCCCCAACAGCAGTTTCTTGCAAATTAACTCAGCCTTTTCTTCTATGCCTTTCTGGGCAGCATCTTCAATGTTCAATGCTCTCTTTGAAAATAAACCTGATATAACTGACTTTCATTTCGGCACCATCTGTATATCAGCACACGTATGCTCAATGGTATCAGTCAAAAGTGAACTGGTTCGTACTCTTTATATTGTGGTATTATATAGTATAACATTAAATTGATTTTGGCTGAAGAGGCAACCTCCTCGTTATAACCGAAATTAAAAGATATAGAAAAGCTGGGCTTGGTGGGATTTCAACCCACGATCTACGCCTAACCGGGGCGTTGTCTTCTTTTCGGGGCTTGTGGTCCAGCGGTTAAGACAACGCCCCGGTTAGGCGTAGATCGTGGGATTCTATATCCCCTAATTTTAGTTCGTACTCTATGGCTTTCACTCAAAAGGTGGTTGGTTCGAGTCCTACACTTGCTGCATTTACTGACCATGCTTTGGACGGCAGCGGAATGCATCACGTATCACAATTATTATTTAAATTTTTGGTATTTTCATTACTTTTAATTATTTCATGAAATTTCATATGAAAAATTCATGGTAAAATCGCTTCAATTAGAAACGCCACATGAAATTATTTTTGAAGTGCCCCTCTGCATCATTAACAACTTGCGTTTGTTTAATGAAACTTGTTTGAGAGTATTTTTACTTTGAAGGACTTTTCATGAACCCAGGTCCATAGGTCCCTTGTCCAATGTCAATGGCAATATTTGTATTGTTTCCGTTTGAACTTTTGACCATTGGCAAAGGGGTATACGTTCTCGATATCAACATACGCCAGCTACAAGCTGAGACAAGCTTACCATTCACGCAATGAAACAGGCGAAAGGATGACTTAACCAAATATAGATATGAGTCTTGAAAGTTGTTTAATGAATTAATGAATTAATGAAAAACACTGACTAATTTTGGGATGATATAAAATGCATCCGGTCGATATCGTCTTAAAATGCCGGTGGATATTTCTTTAATGAACGAACGAACTTTTTATCGGGTACGTTTATTTTACGCATTTAATTTTGTTATCAGTAGAGCCGTGCGGTGGATTATCTGAACGAGTCAAGAAAATTGCGACACCAATTGCAAACATGACGAAGGAAGTATTAACGGGTAAGACACCCAGTCTCCCCACTCTGAAGTTTTAAAATGAGATGTGGCATTACACATGCACGAAGACGTTATTTTTCATATACAAAAAAAGAGAAATATTTATTTTCGCCGGTTTGCTACGCTAATAACCTCTATTGATTCTATTCTATTCTAGAGCATACATTTACCGCCAGCAAAGAGTGATGAGCAGGCGCGTACCCAGGATTTAATTTTGGGTTGGGGGGGGGGCAAGAACAAGTTTTTTTTATAAATGATACACACGTAGTAATTTTAGTAGTTTTAGCTAAGACTCTTACATTACTTATTATTATTTTTATCAAATTTGGGGGGGGGGGGGCATGGCCCCTTGTCAATCCTGATTAAACCTATAGTCAGTTAATGGTTTTAATCGTTTTAATCTACTTAAATATTTCTAGAGCCCAACCCTATGTCAAAGAAGTAAAGAAAACTTTACCTCTTCTAGGTTTTTAGATTACAGTTTCTAAGCCTTAAGCTGACAATTAAGGAAAAGGAAAGCAAGGGAGTTTGCGTAGAATGGGGGTAGATAAGATTTCGAATAAGTTCAGAGGGGGGGGGGGCACAAATTGATGAGACCAATCTCCTTCACGCTGCAGATAAAGATTCAGTTTATAAACATTTTCTACAAATCAAGGGACTACCAAAAAGTATGGCGAGTAATATTCCGGCCATGGAAAGGAAGTAGCTTATTCGAATACCTTCAAAATTTCAAGTAAGATGAGTGTTAGCGATAAATATGAGGCACGCCCACGGAAATTTCAATAAGCTACTGTACACAAAGAAATCGATTAAAATGAAAAGTAAATTTAGAGGGGACACGCGTGGGTGAGCAGAAGGTAGGGGCCTCCTGTCAACAGTAGAGGAGGGTTCTTATGTTGTCCAATCACCAGGTAAACACGGGCTGAAGAATTGTGGGCGGCAGGACGTTTAAGCGCCCGGTGTCCGCTTTCAAATGCTTTTTATTGTACAAAGTGTGCCCAGAACTGGATCTTGAAGACACCTACACCCTCTCATAGGGTTCCTATTCAGCTGATCACCAGGTAAGGGACAGAAGAAGTGTAGGTGGCAGGACCGTTCAATGCCCGGTTTTTTTTAATACATTTTATTCGCTTCCGACTGCGCCAAAAGTGTGTCCAGAACTGGATCTTCAAGACACCTACACCCTCTCATAGGGTTCATTTTCAGCTGATCACCAGGTAAGGGACAGAAGAAGTGTAGGTGGCAGGACCGTTCAATGCCCGGTTTTTTTAAATACATTTTATTAGCTTCCGACTGCGCCAAAAGTGTGTTCAGAACTGGATCTTGAAGACACCTACACCCTCTCATAGGGTTCTTATTCAGCTGATCACCAGGTAAGGGACAGAAGAAGTGTAGCTGGCAGGACCGTTCAATGCTCGTTTTTTTTTTAATACATTTTATTCGCTTCCGACTGCGCCAAAACTGTGTCCAGAACTGGATCTTGAAGACACCTTACACCCTCACATAGGGTTCTTATTCAGCTGGTGAATCACCAGGTAAACAGGGGCGGAAGAAGTGTAGGTGGCAGGACCATTCAATGCCCGTTTTTTTTAAATATATTTTATTCGCTTCCGACTGCGCCAAAAGTGTGTCCAGAACTGGATCTTGAAGACGTTTCGACTCTCATTATGGGCTTTTATGTAATGTATAATCGGAGGGTGGGGTGGCAAGTGTGATGGTGCAGCCTTGTTTAGAAAAAGTCACAGCATCCCGAGGTTAACTATGTGACGAGGCGAATAGTTGCTGCCACTAAATAAGCAGCCACTGCTAGGGCACTTGGAGTTGGGTCCCGAAGGCGTAGGATGTCAATGAAGAATCAACGGCACAAGGATGCAGAAGGCAATGGGAAACCACTGCGTTACAATTATCTAGTACAGTCAGTCTTCTGACGGGGGGTTTGGAGACTACGTATTTACAATTACTATGATGACCGTTCTTCGTTAGAAGAGGTACTCAAAGAAGAAAAAGAATGCAAAACAGTCACTAGCTAAACACGGGCTTAACAATAATTGTCCTGCCTAAGCGCCCTGTGTCCTCCTTCAAATACATTTTATGAGACAAAAATGTGCCTAGAACTAGATCTTGAAGACACCACCACGGCACCACCCTCATATGGGGTTCTTATTCACATAAACTCTAGGTATAAACAGGGACAGAAGAAGTGTAGGTGGCTGAAGCGCCCGGTGTCCTCTTTCAAATACTTTCAGTTATAACGTGGAGGTTGCCTCTTCAAACAAAAGTTAATTTAAAAGTCAGTGTTATATACTCCATATAATACTGCAATAATGTGTATCAAATACTTTTTATTAGCTACCTACTGCCGACTGTGCCAAAAGTATACCCAAAATTGGATCTTGATCCTTGATTCTTAACCCTGATCACAAAATCCCAAATAGAAAGCAGTAGTGGCCAAGACAGAGGATTTTCTTCCAGTTATTGGATTGTCATGGCAAGTGTTGTTTTTAAATTTCAAAATAATAAACTACAAAGACCCTTAAAGTTATTAGGGTACCGCCTACGGGGTATGGACACTAGTAGGCCCTAGTTCCACGAGGGAAAATGTTTAATGCAATAGTGTAACGCCACTTATTTTATTTCATTATTTTATTACTGTAGACTCATTTTGTTAAAGTTGGCTAAGGAATAAGGATTCTCGGAAAATTGGCACTGCAGCCCCCCCCCCCCCACCGCCAACTGACTCTTCCGAGGCAAAGTGAGCTCTCACTGAGACTCAGTGTTCCTTGTAACATATACCGCATACGTAACCATCAAGGAAAGGAATTTATGGAAAGTCCCTCGATCATTAATTCCTAAGCATTGTACAAAATTATTTATTATGGGAAGAAGGAACAGTGAAAAATCTGTAAACATTTACGCGAGATTTACATTGAAATTTGTCACAACACAGAACCTCATCATGCAAAAATAAATCCAGGCCCTTCGTTTTATAAATACCCACCCCCTGTCATCCGTCATAATGCTCCAAAAATTTAAACTTTCTCTTGTTTTTCCATCCGGGTTTAAAAACTGACCGTTGGCTGGTTAAATTTTGAATGTGACCTCAGCAAGGAAAAATAATAATATTCTGGAAAATCCAGCCACAAACGTGAGTTAACTGGAAAATATTGCGGGAGAGTGTGTTGAAATGATATTTTCATAATTTATGTTCCACAAATTTTTCTCGTAATTTCATTTATTTTTGTTTGCCAACCCCATTGGATCAATATTGCAAAAAATTACTTGAAATTGAATTAAAGGGTACTTATCATGCATTTCATTGGTAATACTACTGTTGGGTGGGGTGAGTTTTTAGAATAGGGATTTAAATGTGATATAGTATAACAAGTACCTTCTAATTACGTATAATAAAAATCATACACCACTTTACAGCCAGTTGTGCAAATTGTAAATTCAATATCTGCAATAATTATTTTTTGTGTTATACAAGGACTTTTAGCTTGTTTTCATAATTCAACTGCAATAAAATATTGTTCACCTGCACAATTGCATATCGATACCTTAAAAACCACATAAATCCAAAATCACAACTTTTCAGGGGAGAAAAAAAAATTAAAAATTCATTCTTCTTCATATTTCTCTTCTTCTTCTTCTTCTTCTTCTTCTTCTTCTTCTTCTTCTTCTGGCTCTATAGCCCTTGATGAGCTATAGGCTGCTCGACAACACTTCTCCAGTCATCTCGGTATTGTACAACGCACCACCATCTACGGACTCCCAACTCGCGAAGGTCAGTGTCCAACTCATCGTTCCAGCGTTTTCGAGAACGTCTGGCTAGTTGCTTCCTGCCATGCTTGCTTTGTACGTCTTTTTGGGCATGCGGTCGTTTGACATTCTTACAACATGTCCCAGCCATCTTATTCGTTGCGTTGTTTCTTAAATGGCACTTTCCGTCTTCGCATAGGGGTCCATAGATCCTACTTACTTTCTTTATTATTATTAAAATTTATTGAATGAATATTAATACCTATCTCATTTTTGCAAATTTTGGATTTAGGTGGTCTTGCGAGTGAACTTATCGATATCGTTAATCCAATGCATGCAAAAAACAAGATTAAATCTTAAAAAAATTTAGTTTGTTGTTGCTATTAACTCGGAAAAAGTCAATAATTCTGGTGAAATGTGGCCCAGAAAATTTGAAAATTTTAATGACTAGATATGGGCATATTATATATGGCCATACATATGGGTAGACTTTTTAAAATTCAGAATAACTTAAGCATAATAGCTATGGTTCTTAAGGAGGTATAGTAAGAAATAGCGGTTTTCACAAAAACGAGAAATTGTTTGAAATATCTAACCTAAGCACTTATTATTCCATTCTGGTTCAGCTCAGAACTTTTTATACAATTTAAAATGCACCCCTGCAGAGCATTTTAATTTCTGTCAGCTCAAATTTCTTGTTGAAAAGCAATGAAATATTTAAGTTTACGGGCCTACTACAGTACTATAGGTGAATACAAAATTTTATTTATGACATCGGAGTGAAATGCGAAATATTTTTTTCGATTATTACAATTTAAACGTTAGTATTAGAAAAGCTTAGTCATTGTCTATGTTTTCGAGATATAAACGGATTTACTCGTTTTAAGTTCCCAGGAACCAAAAGTGGCTTTAACGAAATGTCTGTCCGTCTGTCAGTCGGTATGTCTGTCTGTAAGTCAATTTGGGGTCAAACTACTCGATAGAATTTAATGAAATTTAGCTTTAAGGTTAAGAAAAATATTGCACAAGGGAAGTTTTTTCTTTTTTGCATAATTTCATTTGGGGAGGTTTCAATGCTTTGCACTGGAATTTTTCTATTGATGCTTTCAAACTTCTTCAGTATGTATTAGGTGGTAATAAATAGAGTATAACAAAGCCGAATAGGTTGTTTTCCCATGCATGGTTTAGGCTTTTTAGAAAACAATATTAGGGAGATTCATCTGCCCATTGAGATGGCGACTAATGTTCGACTTTCGGAAAATTTCTTCACATATTTTTATTTCATGACCCCCTGAGCCTAAAACCACTCTCCGGTCAAAATTATATATATATATGTATATCGATTTTAGGAAACACTCTAACTTCCGTAAATATTATCCGATTTTGATGAAACTTGTCACAAACATTGATCATACAAATGTCTTGATGGAGTTCGTTAACCAGCTATATCCATTATTTAGTTACAAGATGGCGGCCGATTGAAACCTTGTATAATTCATATCTCAGTTAATATTGGTCGCAGAGGAATGAATTAAAATCTGACTAAAAGTCCCTATTATTATCTACGATAATGGTAATCACCTCTTTTTACGAAAAATCAACCATTTTAAGATGGCATCCAGTTAAAGTGAAAATGATTTGATAAATAAAAGTTCATAGTCGGGATTTGGAACACAAGAGTGGTTTGTGTGTTGATGTTGTGGTCGGAAAAATAATGAAGTATTTTTTATTTGTTATTGCATACATAGCGCAAGTAGTGTAGAGGAAAAGCATTGGGTCTGCGGAATCTCCCTACTCCTGATCGGCCAGAGCCGAAAGGGATTTTTTAAAATTAAATCTTAGCCCCAATGAAATACATACCTTGCCATGGTCTTCCCATTCTAGACTTTTCAACTGTCCCATCCATCTATCAATCTAGTACTTTAGGATAGGGAAAACCCGAGTAGCAGATATACAACCATGGGACAATTACTTACCGTAAAACGACTATGGTACCCACACTAATTAATAAATGTACGGGTTTACTCGTATCGGTTCCTTCTTATTGCATTGGTACCTAATTATTGTTTGAATTTTAGTGATTTCGCATGTTTAATCCCTCTCTCTTAATCTAGTTTTACAGTAATAAGATTGATATGTTAATATCATAAGGGCCTAGTTAAATTAATTTGAAAATAGTAATACCGCTATTTTATATATTTTTACTGTTATTTTATGCAAACTTTTGCATAGTTTTGATAGATGGTGATTGGGCTATCAGGAGCGCATTGGGCAACAAGGTTGCCCAGGGACCGTTTAAAACAGTTTGCTTGTGTTTGGGTGAAGTACCTACTTGATGAATGAATGAATGACTAAATATTATATTGACCGACAGTAAAGTAATTTACAAAGAAATACGTCAAAATCAAATCATTGATTGAAATTTACAGCTGTTTGTCTATTGAAAAATTGGATTGTGGATTACAGTAGTAACTGTGGCAAATGTAATTTTGTAATGTAATTTTTGAAGGACTTTTTATGGACCCAGGCCTACTTATAGTGGCTCATAGGTCCCTTTTTCTATGCCAACGACCCCGTGGACGTGGACATTATTGTATTGTTTCCGTATGAAGTCAGCCAAAAACTTGGCAGAGTTCAGAGGGAGTTAGAAGTGTTTCCTTATTCAAAAAACATTGTACAACATCCAATAGTTTTTTGAATAGGGAAGCACTTTTAACTTTTTTTGAATTCTGTTAAGTTCTTGACTCCATTGTGCATTATGCTAACATTTATTATTTATTATTTACGCTATTGTATTGATAATCGGTGCAATAAAGAATTATCTTAACTTATCTTAAGTTTCGGCCATTGGCAAACTGGCATTCGTTCTAGATGTCAATCTACACCGGCTACGAGCGATAATGGACAAGCTGAGACAAGCTTACCATTGACGCATAATGCAAGCACGACTTACCCAAGTACCTTACCAAGTTGAATCCAGCGGACCAGAGCAGGTTCAAAGATGCAGATAACTTGGTAGTGTACACAGTGGCGGTAGGGAAACGTGGTAGGACTTGTCCTGGTCACATCCGAACTAATCGTGTGACTTCACTGTGTTTCCCAAGTGGTTCGGAATCCACTATAATCAGGAGGTCCCCTGTCCTATGGGCCCATACCGTGGCCTGGGACTGTGTCCAACCATACTACTACTACCCAAGTACAGATACGAGTCAACTATACACTATGGAACAATTTTAGCAATGAAATTCCAAAATAAAACCAGACAGAGTAACACTGCCCATCGGTATAACAACAGATCAGCACCTGAGGTCAAAAAGGGTCGTATTTGGCCCATCCATCTGCTAAATCCATCAATGAATTGAACCGGTTCGGACTCTGGTCATCGCGTTATCGTATGCAGACCCATGTAAGAGTAATATGTAAATCTAAGGGCTCCTCTTTAAAACTCTTTTTTATTGCTTTGTGTGAAGCCGGTCTGTACATATCATTGATTCGGCACGAAGGGACAGTGTGTGTCATATTTTACCATTTGTACTGTCTGTATAACAATCAGATTATTTAGGTGTTTGTTCGGCAAGCAGATGGACTGCCGAAAATTGGCCTTTTGGTACAGAAACGTGTTTTAATGCCAAGGGTGAAATTTTAGTGTTCAACGAGAGGGAGAATGGGGTAGGAAAGAAATATTTCAAATATTCTGTATTTGAGTTGCTGGTTTTAAACTTTAAATTGGTGCAGCCTAATTTTAACAATTCCTACTACTTACTTTTTACTTTTTCCGTGCCTACGGGAGGGGGGGGGGGGTGTACGGTACGGCAATGCCCCCTCCACAACCCCATAATCTGCCTGGATCTTTCTCGACAGCGTCATCTTTGTTCTTCCTCCACTCTTGCTTCCTGGGACCACAACCTCCTCAATCCTTCTAATCTAAACCTTGCTGATGTCCAAAAGAAATACAAATTAACTTATTAGATATTGAATGGTTAGCACCCTTTTTCTATAAATAGTTGTGTAATACTAACATTACCTACCTCAAAACTTAATGTTCACTCTATTTTTTTGTTTCACAGTTAAATAAGAAATATTTCTTTTTTCTCTAACGCCTGCTTTCAGCATTTCTTCTTTAAGCAACACTGTCAGCCTGGCGGGGAGAGTGAATCTGTTTATTAACTTGAGGCACCCTAGGGGCAGACTCCTTCACCTCGGGGAGAAGGGCAGTTGACTGACAGGGTGGGCCTCCTGGTTATAATGGATTCCGAACCACTTGGGGAACATAGTATAGTCACACAATTAATGCGGAGGTGACCAGGACTCGACAAGCCCGTAGACTGGTATAGTCTCAGCGCGTTATCATGTCCCACCATGCTCCCCTGTCATTGCTGTGCACACTACCAAGCTTGCCGCAGTTTGAAACACGTTCTGTTCTCGTGAATTCAACTTGGTAAGGCCATTGGCATCAATCAAAATACAAATATACTGCATAGTACTGTAGCCTACAATAAGAACCCATTATACTAGACTTTATACATTATTATACTGGTATTATTATATGGCATGTAACACTGGCATTAAAGTAACATTGGTTTAAGAGGTAACCTTCTCGTTATAACCGAAATTAGAGGACTTTGAAAGACGAGGCCACGCATAGGCGTAGATCAGTAGATGGTGGGTTCGAATCCCGTCAAGTCCAGTATTTTCAAAATCCTCTAATTTCCATAATAAACATTGCTGATTAGGGGTCCATTAAAATGCTCTCTACAGTCATTCCCTCTACCAAACGCGAATAATGAGGCAAAGACGACAAAATAGAAGAAATTTGTCAGTATCGTTAAGGAAATGAGCCTTTCTCTGAGAAAAGCAATCACTTCCAGCTGGGTGGACTAATTGTACAAGACTGTCCCCCTAAAAAAGCTTTTATCATTTTTTGATGGCTTTGAGGGGTGTAAGAAAATTTATTTCCAAAATGGCTTCCATTAAGGCAGGGGTGGCTTGGCAGCATTGGATGAAGATGGAGAAGCCCCCTAGGAATTGTCCAAGCTCATACCCGTATCAATGGTCAGCGATGTTACTTTTTTCGTATGTTCAACTTACGGAACCTTAATTAAAAAACCTCTAGGTGGTATAGAGTAGGAGCAGGCCTACCATGGTGTTTAAGGAATAACTTAGCCGGCAATTAGATACAATTTTTAAAATAATCACCAATTAACGTAACTTTATACTTACAGGATTTAAAATATGATAAATTATTTTTACAGATTGTTTTGTCAACAGAAATTCATTGTTGAATATGTCTAACTTACAATATATTGCAGTATTGTATGGTATGGTAGTTGGTAGCCGAAATCAGAGGATATAAAAAAACTGGACTTGGCCGGATTACAACTTACGATCTACGCCTTACTGGGGCGTCGTCTTAACCATTGGATCACAAGCCCCGACAAGTGCAGTTTTACTCAACTTAGGCATGCCTTGCTGATACCAACGTGACAAAAACTACATGAATTGCGTCTGTTAAGAGAGGGCAATTAGTTACAATAAGTCCCGAGGTAAATTATTCTTTAAGTTTCATGATAGCGTGCAGATGTATCGTATAAGAGTTGGTTGCTGGGCCACAGGCCCCGACAAGTGCAGTTTTGCTTAGGCGGCTATTCCATCTGTCAATAATCCGTCATTTGTGCATCAATAATAAGTCTCGACCATATTATAACTTATTTTATAATAGATAAGTTAAGAATCTACATAATTGTCTCCTTAAAACAAACATCTCATCAATTTTTGATGCACAAATGACGGATTATAAACAGACGGAATAGCCGCCTTACCTTGAGCATACCTTGCTGATACCAACATGACAAAAACAACATGAATTTCGTCTGTTAAGAGAGGGCAATTAATTTAAATAATTCCCGAGGTTAGTTATTTTGTATGCTCCATGATAGCCTGCCGATGTATAAGAGTCAATAAGGTTCTGTAGGGACAGTTTTGGTCACTAGGTTCGCTGACGACAATAACATATCTATATTATTCAAAATGGCTGCCGTTTGTAGGCTATGTGAAAACTAAGTTCTTAGCATCTAATTAATTCGTTTAATATTTTTTATAATATTTTTACTATGTCAGGACTATATTGCGCTGCATATAATTTAATATATATATTCTCCATGATTTATAGAAAAATGTCACTTTAAAATAATACAATTTTAAAATATTATTGAGGCTTATGGAAAAATCAACGCTTTGATATCTTAGCAACTGGTGCTGCCAGCTACAAAATGGTCTCACAAATGAACCTCGTTGCTGGCTTCTGCAGTGTACTGAGCAGTATTTTACAATGATACGAGTAACATCCGATGTAGAGCAGCTGCATCTGTCCATTTACTGTCCAGCCCAGTCATCCATTGATCGACAATTGGACATTGTCTGGCTTGCCACATAAACATGCCAGAAGACAACTCTATTTTTTGAAATTTGCATTTGCCAATTATGTAAATTACCTGTACTCATAATAAAAACGGCCCGATCTGGAATACAGTATAGCAGTTTGCATTTTGACTGTGTCCATATTTAACTTTTTACGATTTCAGTATTTAAATAAGTTAAATATATTAAGTAAAGTCTAGAAAACTATTTTGTAACCATCAAACGTTTTTTTTTCTATAAGGTGCCCATTCCATTGACCGGCTAGGGCTATTTCCAAAAACGGTGACGTGGTAGCAGACATTCAAGACTTAGGTGGCGTTTCCACCGACCTCGCATTGCAGAACTGACGGAAATGTTTATTTTCCTCTATGCCATAGTTAAAATTGATCAATGATCATACAGTAAAATCACAAACAAACAAATTAAAATTAAAACATGGCGTCATGGGAAATGTTAAGTACAAACATTTTAATAGATTTCTATAAAAAGAAAAATTCTAATTTCCGTCAATGTCATTTGCATTCTGCAATGCGAGAATGGTGGAAACGCAACCTAAGTCTTGAATGTTTGCTACCACGTCACTGTTTTTGGAAATAGCCCTAGCCAGTCATTGGAATGGGCGCCTACAGGTTAATACGTATTTCAGTAATTTGTAAATCCCTATTTCGACTTTGATGGCAAGGTGGTAGCGTGCTTGTACTTGGACGAGCCTCTACACGCCATGCGACGTGTCGTAACTCAACACGCGCCGAGTACTAACCTATCGTATATACAGAGGCGACTGAAGAGTTCAATCAGATAGATTCATTAAATTGTTGGTTTGCGATTAAAGAAAAAATCCCATTTGTTTTAAGCTGACTTTTTGTTCTAAGCCAACCTAGCAGAGTTAGGGCTATAAAGCTCTCTCTTACACTCAACTAGGAAGGCCCGGGACCGCCTGCTTTACATGCCCTCCAAAGCATGCCCAGAAAATATAGGAAGTGTAGGACTCGTACCAACAAACTTCCGGGTGAAAGTCAGAGTTCGTACTACTACTCTACATGTACTGAAAATTAGTATATGTCTTGATTTTAAACCACATGCCTATTATAGTATTGTAGATTAGTCTTTAGAAAAATTTATAAAAAATACATATTTTCTCAGCATCGCATCCAAAATGTTTTAAAATAAAAAGGTCACGATAAAGTGCATTATACAATTTTTTTACCACAACAGTAATAAACAGTCTGAACTCTTGAATAAATTTATATTTTTTATGAATTAGTTATTCATAAGACTATTCTTGTAGGTATGTTTGTAGCAGCGTATCGAGAAATTAATTTATTGGATGCGACTAATAACCCCCTTCTGTCCTCAGTTTACAAAATATTTCGATCACTTACCTTTAAGTTGTCATTATAAATAAATAAATAAATACCTTATAACTTACCTCAACCTTATAACCTTATAACGCCTGCTGTAGAAAAGCCCTAGTTTTGAGCCATATTGGGTACACAGGGACCACCTGCTTTATGAAATGAAATGAAAAACATCTTTATGTTACGCGAGCTTTAGCCCCGAAGGGCTACTCTACCAGCTAACCATAAGCCAGCTTTGCATGCCCCCCAAACTAGCTGAGCCCCTATTTTGCGCTGATACATAACGTATCTAAAGTAGACTACTGCACATGCACTGACTCTACTATTCCATTTCCCACTTTTATATACTACACTATAGTATAGTTTTTTTTTTTGTTAAAAAAAGGTTAATCGCGTACAAACAATTTAATGAACATATCCGATGAACCTCTTCAATCGCCTCACTAAGTTACGACACGTCTCCGATCGCAAGGTGTGTACAGACTCGCACAAGTACAAGTACGATACAACCTTGCCACAGAAGTCGCTTATAGTATAGTATATAGTATATATATATGATGATTAACAATCTTCCATCCATAGAAGAGGCACTAAAATAAAAAAAAGAAGAAGAAGGTGTCAACTATTATGGATGCCTGGGATCAGGGGCGTAAAGTTGGGGGGGGGGGGGCACGGTCCAACTTGCCCCAGCCTCGAGCAATGTAAGACGTGGTTCATACTTCATGGTCCCCTTTGCACCAATATGAATGTAAGCATTCCTTTTTAGCTTTGCGAAATCTACAGCTATACTTTACAACTATTGAAATGCGTAAGACCCTACTATTTTGCTCTCATATTTTCAATTTTTCCTTATCCTGCCTGATGACGTCATAAGGTCTACTTAGTTTTGCCCCCGCCATCATTCGAAAACAATACGCCTCTGCCTGGGATGCCTGTACCTTTGCCCTAGAACTATTTTGGGGGTATCTTTAAAATTACTGTTGAGAAAAGTAGATTTTTTAAAACATTTATCGTGTATTTTTAGCCCCCCTCAGAATTCGCCACTGCTTCTTTTCATCTTGCTTCAAAATGAAATATTATGAAAGGGTGGGCAATGGCCATTGCAGAAGCATTCACCAGTATGATAAATCACAATTAACGTTATTACAGTATTATATCCCATTCATCCTAGTGAAAAGCAAGCACTGAGCTGCATTAAACAATAGTATTAGTGCAGCCCCTGGAAGGGTAATAAAATTCTACATGACGACTTTCAAGGAAGAAGAAAAAAAATGGTCAAAAGTGACCAGCAAGCAGAACCTGTTTGCCACATTTGAATATGAATAAGACGGTCAAATTCCCTCCCCGTACTATGATTGTTCAAATTTATGTAAAAAAACTGTTCGTTTCTCATACGGGACGGCTTTATATCAAAAGAGATTTTTCTATACCCCATATTATGTATATGAACTTGCTTTGGGTCATCTTCTATATGTATAGGGGTGCACGATTGCAGTAGGAACGTTATGGAATATTTTAACTGAAAAAGTCTGAGCAATTTTCTAGCCTATCATAGAATCAGAATCCTTGTATGAGAAATGAAAATTAGTTGCTTAGATGAGTTTGTAAAACTTGGTTTTCACCTAATATATATACCTGAAAATCTTTTAAGTTGATATTTTTGCTGCAGGTATTGATAACATTGCAATATTATATGATATATACACAGTATAACACTGACACGGTATGGTAATATAGGCTCCTATGAAATAGATCCATAGGCCAGGTGGTAACGTGCTTGCACTTGTGCGAGCCTTTACACCCCATCCGATCGGAGACGTGTCGTAACTCAACACTGGTACTAACCTATAGAGACGACTGAAGAGGTCAATCGGAGACATTCATTAAATTGTTTGTATGCGATCGTAACTCAACACTAAATTGTTTGTATGCGATTAATCTTTTATTTAAAAAATAAATAAAAAACGGAAGAGTACCTAATTTCTGATAAATCGATACCTATCTATAGCCACCATCTTTTTCTTGTACTTCTTCCCGCTCAACAGCTCTTGATATGCTTGGTTTGCTGGATAGCACTCCTCAAGTCATCTTGGCAATGCACGACACTACACCATCTACGGAACTGACACTTGGAAAATATTATTGGCGAACTAGATTACAAGCTACCTGTGAATGTAAATATTAATAAAAAGAAAATATAAAAGACAATCGTTGCACGGGGTCCTATGCAGATAATGAATCATTTTCCATGATTTAATACCTGATAGCAGAATTTCTGTTGGAAATATAATATAAATAAACAAGTCCCTTAGAGCCTAATTCATTAAAATGAATTTTAGTTTACCTAAAAATCCGATTTGTGTCCATTTAATCCAGGGTAACGTACTTAGAATTTTTATAATTAATAGTTTTAAGTCTTGATTGAAATTACTTTAACGTACGTAAACGGTACCTGTGGCAATTAGACCTCACCGAAACTGGGTACATATCTAGGCTTGCTGTTTTACTAATTCCACAACATATGCTCACCTAACGCCTATTCCAAGCTTAAAGAACCGGTCCGAGTTTACTCGAAATGCTTTCAAATTTCAAAATTAGTAGATAGAGAAAAACCTACATGCCGAATTCCATTAAAAGCTATCGAGTAGTTTGCCCGGAAATCGATGAACAGACAGAGCGACAGACAGAGCGACAGACAGACAGAGCGATAGACAGACAGACATTTCGTAAAAACCACTTTTTGGGTTCCTGGTACCTCAAAACGTGTAAATCCGTTAAAATCTCGGGATCGAAAATTTCGACCATCACAAGGATTTACTTATACTACGTATAAATTGGAAAGCAATTAATCTTATCCACTGGAATGAATCGTCCGACAGTTGATCGGAACCACCCACAAATGTATAGGCCTATTACTTGGGCTCAGCAGAGAGATAACAATATGGGCCAAATTGGCCCTAAACATAGTGAAAAAGTCCAGTAAATTGCCATAATATATTATTTACAGCCAGCCACCACCCCTAGGACCGGTCATTTGTGGCCCTTCCCTTCGCTAAACATGGGCCGCAGTGCAGGCCAATTGAATTGGAACAGGTAACATTTTTATATTTTTGCTATCGTACCCTCCCAGCTGTAATATCGCAGTTAGTCCTCGTATTTTTATCATCCTAACTGCATGAATACGTCGTCTTTCAAGGTACTTTATCAATGTTTTCCCCCTTTATAGCGTAGACAGGTACGGTGTTTAATGTGTAGTAGTACTATATTGTGCATTTTAATTGTATTGATCTTGATTCTGTCCTGTGTAAATCAATATAGCATTGCCAGCGTTTATGTACGGTACTGTATATATATTTTTAATGAAAGATTCATAGCATAAAAGCAATTTAATGAGTATATCCGAATAACCTATTGAGTCACCTATGTAGGCCTGGGTTGAGTTACCACAGGTCTCCGATTTCATGGTGAGTAGAAACTCGCACAAGTAGGAGCAAGCATCAAAAGAATGAGCATATTCCATTTTCAAGACATTTTTTTATCATTAATAAAAGTAATATGAAAATTACGTGATTGTATATTGCAATAAATGAACCTCAATCAACACAAGTACGGTCACCCCCATTTCTGGGAAAAAAATGTTCAGAATTATAGTCTTATGCCAAATTTCTGTGTTGAATTAATTGAATCGAAGAAAACCCCCCTTGTTCCGACAATGGGCTCTGTCCTAATTGTTCGAAGAGTATGAGGCCCATGACTATTAACACAGCAGGCAATGTAAGTCCAACTAACCTTTCGTTAAATAATATTACACCATTGCCATTAAACCTCTAGGCTAACTAGAACACTCTGGTTATTATTATTTTTATTACGTGAAATAGAAAACATGTTGCATTTCTGCGTTTACTGTGCGAGCCCCCGACATGTTTATTAACTTGGGGCCCTCAGGTGTTTTGCATTACAAGGGTATTATTTATATTATTTATAAATATATTCCTTCGGCGCAGGGGAGTACTGGCCGAAGAAGAAGAAAAAAAATCATCATCTACCGAAATGATCTTCTTTTTTAGGTAAGGTATAGTAAGTATACAAGATAAGTAATACAAAAGTATAGATTATTGTCAGTCTGAAACCCCCCCCCCCCTAAGAATTATATCTAATGCCGCGCTGACCTAAGGCCTAATGACCTAATAAGGGTGGCTGCAGGTACATAGGTTTATGGACTTTTTACGACAAAGACAAATTATTACATGCTTTAAGCAAACTTTTTAAATTGTACAGTAGCAATATTAAAGTACTTTTTGAATTAAATATACTTATTTAGATCCACACCACTCTCATAATATTCGCTGAAAAGCATTTATTTATTATACGAATTTTAAATAATGTAAAGAGCGCATTGACAAACTGTGTGTTGCCTGTTTTAATTTCACTCTTTGAATAATTTCAGTTACACAAAATAATGTAGCAAATGCATAATCAAAATTTGTTCTAAATTAGAAAATTAATGAGTTTGCGACTCGGAAAAATGAAATTGCAAGCTTATTAAATGAATTAGTTTTTATTCCTGTTTGCCCTAATATTAAAACCAGTTTCATTTATTGTATTATCACTTTATTACATATTGTAACCGTATACAATGGGTTATGATTTACCAAAGCTACAAGTGCATTCTTATTGTTTGCCAATATTTACACTTATTTTGATATTCGCCAGAGTAATGGAAGCACAATGCTTCATATTGAAGCTTTTAGTGTAAGTGGTGCAACGACACGTTATAGAGAACATTTTGATGAAATTCACCAAAACCATGCCTCGGAACCATTTTTTTTATTTAAGGCTAACTCAATTTTGGGGGTTTTACTATCAAAAAAACTAAAAAACTTTTCTTTTTGTAAGTGTTCAAAATTTCATCCTATAGTGAATTTGTGATCGGGTCGTACAACATTATACAATATTTATTATGTGCTAACTGTAGGAGTGGGCCAAAATGCCGAAAATTCGCCCATGTTGAAAATTAAAACAATTTTCTGTCTTTCCAAAGAAGTAATTACAGTTTATCGGTCGTATTTAGTGTTAACAAATAAAAAAATTGAGATACAAATTTTTGCTAGACCTAAATATCCCCAAATCAATAATGATGCTATTTAATAACAATAATTATCGACGTAGAAACGTTAATTAATCACATTTTAAATAAGGTACGTTGGAATTCCAAAATATAAAAGGTCAGCAACAAGTCGAAACTAAGGTGAGCAAAAAACAAAAGAGAGATATATCAAAGTCCCTTTGTGATAATTAATTAAGTAAGCAAGTGGATTTGGGTTTGGGTCCAAACAAAAACTCAATTTTTTCCGCACCCTTTGCTTTTTGTCTTGCTCATTATTAAACTAATACGGCTACCGTGTGTTATCTTGGTAATAGATAGCTTTTTATCCTGTCTACTAGGGTATTTTTTGTTCTTAATGATATAGAGCTGAATTGTTGTTCATTTATGGCGGTTTTTTTCGTATTAGTCCACGCTTTTTACAAAAATTTACGGACCACGTACTTAAAGATTTCACTTGTGTTATTTGAACATTAATTTTTCCGTCCTGATGGCTTGGATCAAGTTCTCATGAATATTCCAAGAATACAGAATCACCCAATCAGTCTTATGCGGAAAGCATCACTGACGTATCTGGAGAAAATACAACGTGCAACTCTACGCACCTAAACGATTTCCAAAAAAGTCTACCTTAGCCTGAACTCTTTAATTGACTACCCAAGAACGTTTCCATATTGCTGTCTCAAATGATTTAAATTAAAAGGGAACCCCTCGCGTAAGCCCTTAAAAAACAAGGAAGCCTTTGATATATTGATAACCTTTTATTTTTCCTCTTGAGACAGCACTCAAGCCCGGGCAAGGAGGAAGGAGAGTTAGAAGAAGAAGAATGGAAACTAATTATAGCAGGGGGAAGAACCCTGGGGGGTTTTACAAAAAACGGGGGGAAGGAAGACGGGAAAGCTGACGAGGCAAGTGGAAGTAAGACAGAATTTAAAATAATGTGAAAGAAACGTCGTTCCAACAACGCAAATGAGGCGATTTCATAAAACTACTGCTTGGGGAGCTGTGCCCAACTCAGAGGGGGGGGGGGGATAAGCGCCAGCGTTGTCTCGCTCTCGCTGACAGCTATCCACTTTCATTTTTGCTTTAAAACAACTAACATGACAGTATGGGGAAGTTTTTGGTCAAATATTAGTCAAATATTATTGCTTTCCAATTTATACGTAGTAAAAGGAAAGCTTTGTGATGGTCGAAATTTTCGATTCCAAGATTTCAACGGATTTACACGTTTTGAGGTCCCAGGAACCAAAAAAAGTGGTTTTTACGAAATGTCTGTCTGTCGCTCTGTCTGTTCATCGTTTTCCGAGCAAACTACTCGGTCGATTTGTATGAAATTTGGCATGTAAGTTCACAAAAGTCATACCCCGGGAATTTTTTTCTATTTGGAGCTAACTCTATTTGGGGGTTTTATTCTCAAAAAGCTCCAAAAAAACGTCTAAAAAAATTATTTCTCAAAAACGGCTCGAACGATTTCTTTTGAATTCACATATATTGTAGTCGTTGTTAATGTTAACAAAATGGGGGGGGGGGGTCGCTTACCCCTTGATAGTTTGCTTGTGGGGGGGGGGGGAAAAAAATAAAAATAACTAAATTTTAAGGAAAATTTACTAGAAAGTAATTTTTCTGCAAACCCTTTCTATCAATGATTTCTACCTTCAGAAATGTTTTAGGTGTTAAATTGAGTATCTAAACCGGACAGGTGTCTTTCCCAAAAAACTATTTGGTTTTGTGCAAAAAAAAATTTTTTTTTTTAATGATAGAAAATTCTTACTGAAATGCATTGCGTGCCCTGCCATTATTACTGTGTGGTAATGTGTTGGTCTGACCTATTCAGAATTAACCTCACATCCAGTGACGTCAGGTGGACAACCCCCCCCCCCACCAGAATGACGTAAGCATTTTGTTTGATCAAGAATTAATATTTTCTATGTTCATAAACAATAAACCCATGCGGGGTGTTTATTTTTTATTTAATTTGTGTATAAAGGTATAAACATGATTCGCATCCAGGTTATTCCAGTTGGCTTGCACAAGCACAAGCTCGCTACCACCCCACCATCGAAGTCATCTTTTCTACTTTAATATGCTAATTCTATTTTTCTATTTTACGCCAATTCTTACGTTTTACTTCAGGGATGAGTGTCCGTAATATCGAAAGGGCCAAAACTAAAAGACAGTTCCTTCAAATACCGTGAGTGAAGCTAATATTTTCCTATTCCAAAAAATTCAAAATGAAATTGAGGGTGGTAAAAGTTGAAGGGAAAGGGAGGCTGCTCGAGACAAGATGAAAATTTAAGAAATTTGAAAGGGTGCTGGCAAAGAAGGAAAAGAAAATGGAGAAATATATATAACAACAAGGAAAGGGTTTTACTTCATTAAACTCAAGGATATTCTTTAACTTGGCTGCCGGAATATTTTCAACTGGAGAGCTTTCCTTAGCTTTTCAGTGACTACAACATTTGAATATTTAAAGGAAAGTTCTAGGGCTTCCAAACGTGCCAAATGATCAGGTTTTGTTTCAGCGGAGGGGTTTCAGTTTTATTTTTGTAATGCTTAACTTATTTTTATCTCTCGGGTTTTTCTTCATCTAAGATAACTAAGATAAATCCGGCTGAAATTGCTGAAATTTGTGAAAATTTGAAAATATGTTATTCACTTTTAAAGGTAAAACAATAACAACAAAAACAACTTTTAAAGGGATATGATAAAATTGGCACCCCAAAATGAAATACTTTTCATTTTTTTTTCATTACCCCAGCAAGTTATTGAAAATTTGGCTCGTGTAAGTTGTAGAAGACTACTTCGTGCATCATATACTCGGATATCTTTACTTTTTGGTTTTGTAGTTTTTCCGAAAATCCAAGATTACGCGAAATTTTAGCCCCCTTTGTTTTTTTGGAAGAACTAAGGTACCGAAACTTTAATAGTTTCTATAATATTATGCATGAAGTAGTCTTCTACAGCGTACATGAGCCAAATCTTTAATAACTTGCTTTGTTAATTAATTAAAATATGAAAAGCCAATAAAATAAAAAAAAATTGGGGTGTTAATTTTCTACGTAGTAGTAGTAGGGAGTTGCCTATTAGCAAAAGCAATCCTCTCCATTTTTTTAAGTTTTGAGATTTTCGCGCCATTTTTTTTATTTTTCAATACTCTATCCGATGAATCAGATATTGAGACGCAAAAGCAATTCTAATACTGTTAAAATTAGCTTTAAAAACTGTAATGTTATACCTCATGGCGTTGCGGCACAGCAGTTTTTTGCGGTTTCTGAAAAATTGAGAGAATTGCTTTTGCTAATAGGCAACTCTAGTGTTGGTCGGGTTAATAACGACTTAGATCTCATATTTGGGCCCATTGAGATACCCCGACTTGGCTGTCCTACGCCAGCCCATAGGACAGTGGACTCCGAACCACAGTGGATTCCGAACCACTTGGGAAACACAGTTGAAGTCACACGATTAGTTCGGAGGTGACCAGGACAAGTCCTACCATGTTTCCCTACCGGCACTGTGCACAAGACAAAGTTATCTGCAGCTTTGAACCTGCTCTGGTCCGCTGAATTCAACTTGGTATGGCGGCCGGCTTAATTTTCTACGTAGCTTGTCCTCCTAATGCATTACCCATGCAATATGGGACAATACGTTACAAGAAATATCCCATAAGTAAACATTTACACTTTCTAAAAAAGGACATGACGTACCACCATCAACGGCTTAGGCGTAAGGAATACTGCTGATGTTCCCCTCTCCTACCCTCGCCGCTGCCATAATTATAAGGTGATCTGGTCAGCAATAACCCCTGCAGCACTGACTTTCCCCTACCGGTGAAGGAAAGGTACTACTCAAAATTAGAAAATCACTAGTGCCGCCGCATTGATACCTAGCAGAAAGTTATGTACCTTTACAATTCCGTATGCAAATTGTTGCTTGTTTATTTCAATATTTTATGCAGTTTTGGCCAAGCTCAAGGAGCTGATGTTCATGCAGCACAGCAATGTACAGTACATTACAGAATAGTAAATTTTATTCCCGGATTAGACAGATACAGCCGTGTACTGTATTACTAATTCACTGATTAATATAATTTATTTTAATTCTAATTCTGTATCTATGGCTACTAGGATATAGCCCATATACATATACTGTACATCATAATAACCATAAATAACAAACAATTTTAATTAAGTATAGCACCATTGAAAAACATATTTTTTTTAATGTGCATATAAGCCCATGTGAATATTAAGATATACAGCTTTAAACTCTTCACTAAGAAAAAAAGTGGAAAAATTTGGATTAAGGGTTAATTTTAAGGGATGCGAATGCATGGAGTAATGAATTATGGTTTGTTAGCAGAAGTGCAGTTGCTGTCACTGCAGAAACCACCCCCCTCCCCTATTCAGCTCATAAAGTCCACACCCCTGACAATCGTACACGAATTAATTCACCTACGTGCATTAACTAAAACAGAAATGTGAGCGCCTGCCATTTCAATGTATCTCAAAATTTGAATACCAATCATTTTTTGTAATATTGCAAACGAATTATATTACCGTAGAATTTTTTGGGGACTTTTATAAATGCTTAAATCTTAGTAAAATTTAAGAGGTTTTGTGTATAATGAGGAAGAGTTAAATTGTGATGAGTTTGAAAACAATTTTGAAATTTTACAGGCATAGGTCCTATCCAATAAAATCGATAATGGTAGAGAATTATTCATAACCGGCATCCACCCAAATAGTAAATAGAAATAATGCAACAGATATTCTCTATAAAATGTACATGATTGTGGGATTGTGCGGCCACTTGTTAATTAGCGGCCCGCTGCCTGCTTTTAGCTTGTTAAACCTGTGTGCGGCTTTTTAAATTTAATTAAATTTAATTAAAACCAATATTAAAATTATTGCAAATAAAATGGGTAGATCTCTAGTTGATATCAAAGATTATTTAGGCAAATTACAAATGGCACTATGTCCCAGTGAACCTGCACATGCTTGCAGTACCATACGAGGCCGTAGCCAAGGGGGTTTTTTGGGGGTTCAACCCCCCCCCCCCCCGAAATGAAATGCTTGATACTAGATAGAATCGGATTTTGAGAGGGAAAATAAAAACCACTATGTATTATCCAATGAAATTTTCTGAGCCCCCCCCCCCCGCAAAAAAATCCTGGCTACGGCCTTGATTCTACAATATAGTACGATATTTAGCACGTGTTATACGCACATTGCCTACAGTAGGGGTCTTCACAGTGTTCGTGTTATCGAGTTATACCTAGTTAAGTGTGTTATATCAAGCTAAGTTAACACACCGATAACCCGATAACCAGTGTGCTATCCTAAACCCACTTCCAAGTTGGTTAACGTGCTATTTAGCTTGCGCTGCGATCGATAGCTCAGGTTTGACCGCCACCATCCTTGTTTTTGTTGATTGATTTGAAACACGTGTTTAAAATTCTGTAGTATTTAAATCTATTTGTATAATCTATTATCACAAGCAATTACCGTAAATACTTAAAATTATAATAACCAAAATGAATAAAAAATATAAACAAATGTGGCACTAGAATAGAGTTCTCCCACTTTCTTTAAGCCCGTGCCACGAACGTCTGACTACTACCACGTTGCTTATTCTGTCGATATAGCCAAAATATAGCATGTAACTCACTCCCGAGGTCCACTCACGATTGTGTGTTAACTTGGATAGCACATCTAACTCGATAACTCGATAACACCAACACTGTGAAGACCCCTAGTAAATTAAATGACTATATGTCTGTTATCGTGGCTGTTGTCAGGCATTACATCAGTGAATCATAATCAGGTGTGTCCAATAAGAGAACTTCAGGCCTCGCACATGGCCTAACATTGTGTATCAAGGAAGAAAGAAACCCACTATTTATTCAACCCTGGGCCCCCTGTTTGCAGTTTCAGTAATAAGTCTTCATCTGTAATATCTCACGTTTTTTTCATGTCAAAATGAGCCAAAACTTAATTGATTGGAAAATGCTATGGGGGGGGGGGGGGAATCTCGGACCTCCCTGTTTGAAATAATTTTTTTTGCCTTGGTCAGAAAAATCTAATCCTTCCTGCTGTCAAGATGCATCTAGCTACTTCATTACCTACTTTATACTCAATAATTATTTGGTTGTTTCGTCAACATTTGCGGTCGACATCATCAGTGGAACTGCGTAGATTGTATCTCAGAAGCAACTATTTGGGCAAGAGGAAGTTGACGAAACGTTTGGAAGTACGGTTTTAGAACGATCCCGGATAGTTACTGCTTCGTCACGGAGCTCCGGCTGTGATACCCTTTGTAATTACATATTGTTCACTTCTACGTAAGGAAGTTCATTGCCTGTTGGCAGTTATTATACAACTTTATTGTTCTAGAATATACAACTAAATAGTGAAAGAAAGCAAAAACCCTTACAGAGACAGAACGGAGAGCCAAGTTTTAGAAAATTAAGAACAGAAACTCGAGGGGGGTCGTCGTTGCCGAGGAAAATAAGAATGAGAACAAAATATAAAAGCACCCGAAGAAAATGGCAGAGACGTTGAAAGGATTTCATTTCCCAGGCACAAAAAGCTATAAAAGTTTTTACGCTAATATAAAACTTAAGCTCCGCCCAGCGCGCAAAGCAATTATTCTGCCAGGTTAGGTTTCCGTAGTCTTGGTGACTATTTCGTTTTTTATTTCAAAAGTAATTTTCTTATTTTCTTGCCAAGAGATTGCATTTTCTTAATCTACCTCTCGTCCCTCTCCACCCCCCCCCCTTCAATTCTTTGTCGCCATCTCTTTTTCCAGCTACTGTACCCTTTCTCTCTCACTCTTATTCATTTTTCTTATCTTTTATTTCATCGCTTTTATAATTTTGCAACTTGAGTGCTGGGAAGACTACTGAAGGCCATTAATGCGAAGGATTTGGTGTGCCATTTGCTCTCTCAGGTAGTTAAAAGTTATTCTTCCATGATAAAATCTTGGTTTTTAATGCTACTTAGCACTTTCCTCTTTTGGGATCCTTCAGTTATTATCTAGGTCAACTGATTTTATTACTTTTGCTAAAAAGAAAATAATTAATGTCCCCATGTTTGCAAGAGATAATATTTCAAATGTGATTAATTAAAATATCAGCGGGTAGACTGCTAAAGTCACACACTGGAGGTACAGGTTTCAAATACCAAGCGTCAGCTTATTACAAAAAACATTTTCCTACAGTTTGCATAGGGCTACTCCAAGTGTAAGTAATTAAGGACTTTTTATTGTTTCTATTACTAAGACAACGTAGCTGAGTTAGGGCTATAAAGCCCTCTCTTACACTCAACTAGGAAGGCCCGGGACCGCCTGCTTTACATGCCCTCCGAAGCATGGCCAGAAAATGTAGCCAGTGTAAGCCTATGGTGCATTGAGCAGCGTAGCTTGTGCGAGTCTCTACCCATCGTGCGATGGGTGACCTGTCGTCACTCAACACAGGTATTACCTATAGACAAACGTGTGAGCTTATCTAAGGAAAATTGTATTTTATGTTCCGTTCCCATTTCAATAATTAAAAAAAGAAGTCACCGGAAGTAACGACGCCGACTTGGGGGAGGGGGGCACGGTCCATCTTGCCCCCGCAGACTAGTTTCAGGGGGGCAGCGCCCCCCCCCCAGCAGCAAAGCCATTAGTGCAGTTTATTTATTTGTCTCCCTTAATATTTCAATCATTAAGATAAAAATAAATAACTAAATAAAAATAAATAATCAATAATTTTATAGAAAGAGCGTGTGTACGTCGGTCAACGTTTTCTGCATTATAGTTATTTTAAGTAACCATTTACCAATGCATTTACTTAATACTTTCCAAAGTATCGAATTCTTGCCCCCCAGAATTTTTAAAACTCTGCGGCGTCCCTGACTACCTACGTTCTGCTGCCACGAATTTTTGCATTGTTACGTTGACAATGCCTCCCGCGTCACTTAAATAAATAAATATATAGGTAAATAAATAATAAATAGGTAATAATATACTAGTATAAATAACCTATACCAACTCCAAAGATCGACAATGGGACTTTAGTCTAAACGTCCGCAAAATTTCTTCTTAAATGCTTGCGTTCGCGCAAACCCTAAGTCCGCCACTGCCTACAGGGGTGACTGAAGAAGTTATTCGGATACATTCATTAAATTGTTTTTATGCGAATAATCTATAAAAACAAAATTTATATATATGTACTGTATATATTTTTTTCTGCAAAACTTCTTCCCTGTTTGTAAAATACGTCCACCCGAACACATAAAAGGAAAAATTACATGAAGTAAAATAAATTAAATCAAAACCGCAGGACGAGGACCCAAAATATTTACCCAAATATCTGGAGCAACTTCGTGCTACCTTTGCACCACCCTTTACCTCAACGCCCCCCCCCCCCCCGCCCCTACTTAATTTCCGGGCGAGGTCCGCCAGTGTTTCCTTATTATTCCCGCGCTTTTTTTCAAAATTAACTTTGTTCGATGAAAGTTAATTAAAAAATTAATTAGGTCGAGTTTGCCTTGAAATTGCCTTTCAAGTTATAATGAGACTCGCAGTATTTTCAACCCTTGATATAATTTATGAAAATAGACCTTGAGACTTTTAATTATTTACTAACTGCTGGTAACGAGAATATTCCCAAAACTCACGGAAGTCTAGCTCTCCGTATTTTAAAATTAATTTTGACCGATTTTCCATTGTAACGAACAGGGACATCTACTATTATAGCCGGTTTATTATAACATTAACATTCACCGGTTTGAAACTTCTGACAAAATTGAAATAAATCCGCAGGGTCGTTGGTGTTGCTCCATTATAGTAATAATAATAATAATGATTTTTTTCTTTCATTTCCTTGTCCAGTATTCCCTGGACAAGGAGCATATATTACAAAAATACAATACATAATAATACCATCCCGCATCCCCAAGCTAGGGCTTATTTGGGACAAAAGACTCATACAGTGCTGCTAAACAAGGCTTAATCATTTATTTTTGTTATTTATTTATAATTTATAATTATATATATAATTATATATATATAATTTATAACGTCCTATGTGGAGCTGACGAGGGCATGTCAAAATCGCGGAGATTGGAGACATCGCTGCAATATGTTGCTGCCAACCAGCCATCATCCGGCTGTAACTTGAAGAGAGATTTATAATGTTTATTTTATTTTAACTTGTTCTTGAACATAATAATAATAATAATAATAATAATGCCATTAGCAAACTGGTACCTATACGTTCAGTTCTCAAAGTCAACCTACATACACCGGCTGCAAGCGAAAATGGACAAGCTGTGACAAGCTTAACATTGGCGCAGTGTAACAGGTTAATTTTTTCTTCACCTTCTTCTTACAAATGTTAAATCACGTACAAACAATTTAATGAATGTATCCTCTTCAACCCCCTCCCTAAGTCGCCTAATAGGTACTTGTGTCGAGTTACAACATGTCTCCGACCGCAAGGTGTGTAGAGCCTCCCACAAGTACAAGCATGCTACCACTTTGCCAGTTGCCACAAAAGTCGCTAAAGGCATGGCCTAACCATGTGCAGATACGTGTCATGTTGTCCAATGCTTTGGGGGTACGCTTATCCATCTGCCATTGTGCCACAAGCTGACACTTGAAAGCACCTTTATAAAACCATTGTCTACTTGTTCCTCCCGGAAAACGCTGGAAGGATGAGTTTGAAACTGACCTTCGCGAGATGGGAATCCGTAGACGGTGGAACGCTCTGCAAAACCGAGATGACTGGAGGAGTGTTGTCGAGCAGGCCAAAGCTCATCAAGGGCTGTAGAGCCAGAAGAAGAAGAGGAAGAAGAAGAAGAGAAAGAAGAAGAGCAAGAAGAAGAAGAAGAGGAAAAAGAAGAGGCAGACGAAGAAGAAGAACTAATTGTTTCCAAATGATAAATTAAATAAATAAATAAAATAAAAATTATACGAATTAAAGAGTCCAAAATCTAAAGACGGCTGAGTGCTGACTCCGCTACTGTGCTCTTTTACATGATACCGTTAACGATAATGTACAAGTAGCGGAGGTTGTCGAGGGGTCGGCGATAAATAAATGCGCTTCCCCCTGCAAAGGAAAAGAGAAAAGAGGAGAATAAGAAGACGCTGTCAGCACTACAGGAAACACAAAAGGCTACAGGAAGTGACGTGCATGTACCATTGTCTTCTTTTTATGTTATTCCTGCAAAACAAACTCGTGTCATTAATCATAACACTTATATGGAAATCACTGTACAACTTGGCTATACATTAACAACTTGGCTATAATATAATGCGTTTCCTTCTATGTGTATATATGCGATAGAAGAATGAGGGGGGAGGGGGAGAGAAACGGCCCGGAAAATATGGGGCCTTATATTTGTTTTTGTTATGCCACTTTCGGTGACATTAGTGAAATTTATTTGATGGAAATTTTAAGTGCTTCACTTGTGACTTTACGTGGATTTTATTCAAAATGGAAATAATACTATAGAATGCGCCTTTTCGTCTGTTTAACTTAAACATATCTTAATGGTCTGATTTTTTTTTTTTTTTAATACCCATGAGTTCTTTATTAAGGAGTAAGAGTCCTTTATTAGACTATCTGATTTTTTTTCGAATTGATTCTTGTTCCTCATTGGACTACGAATTTTACCCGAAAGGTTGTTTGCTCAAGTCCCACACTTGCTAAAATTTCTGGCCAACCATTGAATCCTCCGGGACAGAGCCTGTTCAAAACTGTAGCAAACTTAGTAGTGTGCACAGCGTTCGCAGGGGATATGGTGGGACATGGTAATGGGATGAGACTACCAGTCAGTCTAAATGCGTGTCGAGTCCTGGTCACATCCGAATTAATCATGTGACTTTACTATGTTCCCCAAGTGGTTCGGAATCCACTATAATCAGGAGGTCCACCCTGTCAGTCAAAGTCCCTTCTCCCCGAGTTGAAGGAGTTTGCCCTTTGGGCGCCTCAAGTTAATAAACAGATTCCCTCCCCATGCTAGGCTGACAGGGTTGCTTAATGCAGAAATGCTGAAAACAAACAAACAATAAAATTTCTGGCCATTTTCATACTTATTTATTGGTCAGTTAATTGTTTTAATAACTATATCATACAATAAATTTGGCTGACTTACTACCTTCACACGTACTCTGTAGTACCTAGTTAGACCTATCCAGAGAATGAACCTGAAGGAGAGGCATGCTAAAACCCATGTCCACCCACTAGCCGTTTTTCCTGTGACACAAGAATTAATTCCTGATTAAATATTGATGGTGCTAGAAAAAAAGAAACGTAGAATAAATGCCCCTATGCATTTTGACACCTGCATCGTATGTAAACAATGATCGGTTTAGATTAGATATTCCACTAGGTACAAAAAACGCGTAGGGGGATGTCCGAATTTCTCTTAAAAGGGCGAAAAGGAGTTAGGAAATATGTATGAGGGTACTTTGATCAAATTCAAAACACGTCTGATAGTTGCTACTCTAAATTCAATAAACGTTCTTTGACGACCAAAATAAAATATGCGGGGGAATTCAAAGATGTGTTCAAAATGATGAAAAAGGTTTATCGGAGTAAAAGAAAGGGTTGAGCGATTCCACAGATCCGAGATGGACTGTGGAAAAGAGGTTTTCAGCTATTTCTGTTTGAAAAAAGAAATATTCCCGGGTAGAAAACATCGGAAACCACACAGATTTGGGCCAGCTCACATTTCAAAATTTAATTTTCACCTGAAGAAATGTATTTTCCTAACGGATAAAGCCGCCCGAGCTGCGGTGTCCTGTCTCGGTAAATTGTTTTAAAAAAATCATAAACCATATTTAACTTATGCTCACGTAGAAATAATTAAAAACCACTCTCTCTCAACATCTGCATTCAATTTTCCGAGGAAAATGTAAAAAATATGAAAATAAGGGATTAAAATTAATTAATGAATATCTTAAGAAGACGGCAGTTTTATAAATATTTCAAATGATCCGTCTCGTCAGGTAAAGTGAGAAAAATGGAATAAAATTTTGAATGTTAGAAGAATCGTGCCTGGTGAACTGAAGACTGCGGAAAAGGGGGTTTTCTAATATTTTCTGAGACTAAGTAATTTTCGTTTTCCAGGGTAAGGGGTTGGGAGTGGCCACTATACTTTTCTATGAAAGTTTTATAACTGAAATTCATACAAAATGGCTGACGTTTTGTACCTTGAGTGTTTTCACATGTTCTCTCTTACACTTTTCCCAAACGTATTGTGAAATTTTGGGGCTCTGGGTCTTTTGCCAAGGAATTGATTTTTATGTTCATCATTTTTTTTAATAAAAACATTGTCAAAGGAGAATTTACAAAGCTTAAATCTTCTAGGTCTCGTCGCATGCAAGGGCGGATCCAGCAGAACAAGTTTTTTTGTAAGTTTAAAATGCAATTTTGTTGTTGGAGAAATGAGTTTTATCCTATTTTTTTACTAGGTATCTTATTTGAATTTACTATGAATTTACTCATTTAGGGGGGTCATGACCCCCCCCCCCTGTAGATCCATGCTTTATGGAAAATTCTGAGTTTTAACAATGAAGCCATGCCTACCACGATGACAGTAATTTTCTTATAAAGCTATATTGAACTTATGGCAAATTTCTACCACTACTAATAATAAATATAAATTATAATTTACTGTAACCAAAGTTCGGCAAAAAAAAAAATCTCTAACTTTAATGCATATTCAATATTCAGCTGTTTCACAACCCGTTAAGAAGTTTGCATGACCCTGCCGCCACAATATGCCACCACTCGACTGTCGAAGGTGTCTTCTTCCGTTAAGCTCCAGGAGGAGGTCACTTCTTCTTCTTTAACTGCCTCTTCTATCAAATTTGAACCTTAAAGGCTGTTGCTCTGAAAAGGGAAGTCGTACTCTAGCCAAGCCACTGCCTCAGGTTTTTCAACCTTTTTAACCCTTTCAAACTTTTCATTCCTCATCACAGACACATTTTATCCTACTCCTTCTCAATTTTTTCATGGATCTTCTACCTTCTGGATTTTTAATCACCTCCTTTCTAGGCACTCTAGTTCCATGCAATCTCTCGCCATGACCCAGCACAACGCTTCAAGTGGAAATCTCTGACTTGTCGAAGTGAATAATCTAAGCACATTGCACTGCTGACGGTTAAGAAACGGTAACTAACATACCGCAGCTATGTGCTGAGCAACTAAAAATGTCGCCATCATAATCCAAGAGAAACTTGACGGACAGATAGCTCCCAGCCAAAGAAGAACATCCTAGCTGGTTGAAAACCCTAGGGCGATGGCTTATATTGGCAAGACCCCGACTTGGCTTTTCAGTTTCCAAGGTTCAAATCGCCGTGATGATCGTCAATCTTTGATAGGAGGGAAATTTAAATAAGAAGAATACTGTGCATCCTACTGCTGACCTATCAGAATGTGCTGAACACTTGATGACGGGAGCTCTTAAGTGGGTGAGGAGGTTGTTGATTGGCTACGCTACGGGCCATAACGGTTATAAACTGATAGCGAGGCAAAAATAGGGGTTTGTTTAGGGGCTGATCCGGCTACCTGAGCTAAGGTGCCAGGGAACTAACCGGATTACAATAAGCCAAAGACTGCAGTATAGGCTACCAAAGACCAGTTGCGACCTCCGAACAAAACTAAAGGCTTGGATCATACTCCATGATCATAATTCTATACTGTATAATGATGTCGGGGTGTGTAGGAACTTGGCTCGTGCGCTGCCGCGCGCGTTGATATCATGGTACGAGCGGTTTGACCCATCTACACTGTACAACTCCAGTTTCCTTAGATGCTAGGTAACATTAAATAGGTACACGCTTTTTACTTAGTCCATTTTACGAAAAAGGGGAGAGTTTTTGGCAGCCATCTCGGGGGTTTCTGGGGGTAATAAAACAAGCAATAGGAGTTCCTCGGAATGGGGTGAAATTAGTTTTTCCTTGCTTCTTCTACCCTCTTCCTGGTCTGTACCCCCTAGCTCCAGCTCAGCTCCCCACCTCAAGACGGAAATGCAAGACTTGTTTTTAATTACATGGCCTACGTTTCTTTCCCAAACTTGCTTTTCCAGCAACCCTTCTCTCATTTTCCAATCTCCTCGGAAAACAATGTTTTGCATTTGGTTGGAAAGTTTTACTTTTGTGAACGTAGTGCCAAGCACCTGCGGTAACATTATGATATACAATGTATAATATTTTAGAAACTCCAGGACACCGGTCATAGAACCGGTACGACTGAAAGAGCGGAACCACGTGAGCGGAAAATTTGGGGGGGGGGGGGTCACAAGTTGTATGTTAGTTTAAAAGGTAATTTTTTTTAATTTTGAGTTTTATTCGATTTAAAAAAAAAAATACTTTCATATGAATTTACTCATTACTCATGTAGGGGGGTTAATGACCCCCTTGACCCCCCTGTAGTAGTAGTAGTATGGTTTGACACAGTCCCAGGCCACGGTGTGGGCCCATAGGACTCCAGTGGACCTCCTGATTATAGTGGATTCCGAACCACTTGGGAAACACAGTGAAGTCACACGATTAGTTCGGAGGTGACCAGGACAAGTCCTACCATGTTTCCCTACCGGCACTGTGCACACGACCAATTTATCTGCAGCTTTGAACCTGCTCTGGTCAGCTGGATTCAACTTGGTATGGCGGCCGGCTTGACCCCCCTGTGGTTCTGCTATTGTACGACTGAACCTGTACACTCTTTCCTATCTATCTAATAGAATAATAGGAATCCGTGATAAAGAGTTGTCAATCACTTTTAAAATGAGCACGGCTCCAATTATTTTGAGCCTACTTTAATTTTTTTAAAATTATATTGAGGAAAACCACCCTGAGGTCAGCTCCGGGCTCTATTTGCAGTTACAGTGTAACAATCTATGCCTGTCAAATCTATACTTTACTGCTATCAAAATGAGAGGCCCTCTAATTCTGGCCTAAGTTTATATTTTCAAGCTATTTCCCAAAGGAAGACCTTGATCCGTTTTTTTTACTTGTATTAATACGATTCGTCTGTAACTTTTTTGTACATTATACACATTTATATATATTATATTATTATATATATTTATATACATTATAATTAAATTTATTACGAGAAATTGGTCTAATTAATTCTTTAATTTCCTGAAGGAAAGTAAATTCATTGTTTTTAATCGACTTCGATGGCAAGGTGGTAGCTTGCTTGTACTACACACAATGCGATCGGAGACGTGTCGTAACTCAGCACGGTTACTAACCTACAGAGGCGACTGAAGAGGTAAATCGGATCCATTCATTACATTGTTGGTATACATGTGTTTATCCTTCTTAAAAAGAAAAAGAAAATGCGCCCTATTCTGCCCCCCCCCCCCAAATAAATATCCTTGATCCACCTATGAGGCTGTACGTATCAATTTGTGCCCAACTGACATACAGTTGCAGTAGGCAAGCCTACCCCTGGAAAATGAATTGGAATGAAATGAAATTTATTAATTTACCCTCAGGAAACTTTACCGAACATGGTGGGAACGGCCTTGATAGGTACCCCACAAAAGTATGGATTAATTTAAAAGTTTGTAAAGTAAATATAAAAACCAACCAAGAGTAACTAATGAAGTAATGAAGTTAACATACATCACACCTGTGGGGGAACACTTCCGAGAAATGCTCCTTTAAGCGTCACTTTAATAAAACTCTTTAGCCACGATTTTGGTAACGGAGTTGAAAGAGTCTCCACGAAAGTTGCTGTTTTAATGTGCCTCAAAGAGATCATACACGTAGCTGCTGTGGAATTCTCCATGGCATCCTTATGGAAGTTTTAAGACGTTGGTGTGAGTGGCGTAGCGGGGCCTCAAAATCTTTGCCACCGCAGTTGTGTGTGAAGAAACCGCAAATTTGAAAAGCGGATTGGGGAAGGTTCCGGTTTTCTTCATCTTTCCGCTAAGTTAATTTAGTGGAGTTTCTTGTGGTGCACTCATTGCCGATGCATGTGATTTTGAGAGAATTAGTGTTGTCCGAGTACCCTAACTGAAAGCAGGGGAGTAGCTATAGGCGGAGAGGGGGGCGTCCCCAAATCCCCCCCCCCCCCGTGAAGACCCCGGACCCGCTTTTCCCGGAATGGCCTCCTCCTAAAATCTGTCCTGAACACGCCCTAGATAAAATCATGAATTTGCCCTCCATACAAGTATGTAACAGCCGTATCCAACAAGCCAAGGTGGCATTCAATAAAAAATCCAAGATTCTGGAATCCTATAACATAAAACTAACCATCAGGAAGCAATTTCTAAAAACATGTGTGTGGAGTGTTTTATTGTACGGCTGTGAAACCTGGACTATAGCAGATAAGGAACTAAAGAAACTCGAAGCTTTCGAAATGTGGTGTTACAGAAGGATGCTACGGATCAGCTGGAGGGACCATGTGACAAATGAAAGAGTGCTAGACGCTATCGGGGAAGAAAGACAGTTAGTAGCCCAGATTCGAATCAGGAGAGCGAAATGGATGGGGCACTTGCTAAGGCACGAAAATCTCGTACACACTATTATCGCGGGCAGAGTAGAGGGAAATAACCGAAGAGGACGGCCGAAGAAGGAATTCATGGATCAAGTAAAAGAACACGCAATATCATATCAAGAACTGAAGAGGAAGATCGAGGACCGAGTAAACTGGAGGACGATATGCAGGGAGTTGCTGCCAACCAATCGCTAAGATTGTAACCTCAAGAAGAAGACAAGTATGTGATAATGTAATATAGTAATACAAAGCTTACCTAATCATCCCAGTTATTATTTTGGTATATATAGGCCTATTTTGAGTTTTTGGAGTTGGCAAAACACACCTCCCCCTCCAAAAAAAAAAAAATCATGCCTTGGCTACACCCCAGACTGAAAGTATATTTCTATTATTTACAATCAAGGGCGGATCCAGCTGAAAATTTAGGGGGGCAACAAGTTTTTTATAAGTTTAAAAGGTAATTTTTTTGCTGAAAAGTTGAGTTTAATCCATTTTTTTACGAGGTACAGTAATTTATTAATTTACTCATTTAGGGGGTCATGACCCCCTCAACCCCCCCCCCCCCCCCCCGGGGGATCCGCCACTGTTTGTAATGTCTTTTGGTCCTTGGGTTCTGACTGTTCCATCTGGCCCTTCAGTTCCTGATCAAATCCTGATCGAATTCATGAAGACATCTTCTCCTTCATGTTACAGTCGGCAGGCTGGTTCCAAGCAATGACGGATCCACGGGGGAGGGGTGGGTGTCAGGGGGGTCAGGGGGCATGACCCCTCTCTCTAAATGAGTAAATTCATATGATGGTAATTTTTTTATTTTTATAAATTGAATAAAACTCAAATTTTCAACAAACAAAAAATTACCTTTTAAACTTACTACTAAATTTACAACTAAATTTTCCACTGGGTCCGCTCTTGGTTGGCAGCAACATGTGGCATCGATGTCTCCACTCCCCTTGATCCTGACACTCCCTCTTCATCTCCATGTATAAGTATGTATTGGCCCCTACGTCTTCCTTAACTTGCTACAGATACTCTTTTCTCGGGCTGAAATGGTGGAAAAGCTTTTTAAAATGAGGGTTTTGTGCCAAATATTAGTGTTGCATAGATTTATGCTAATTATAACCCACAGGCTTTCTTTTTTGGGGTGAAAGGTCAGCTAATGAGGGTGTAAAGACGTTACGCAAGCTTAACTGTGAACCCTAATTTTTAGTATCAAAAAAACCTTACTCACACATTCAAAACTTCAAAATCACTGTTAAGGTTAGCATGAAAACAAGACTTTATAGTCTTATTATTCGCCTTTTGTTTGCAATAAAGTCGTTTTTTTATTTCATTTCATTTCATTTCATTTCATTTCATTTCTTTACCGTCCCACTAGATCATATTATAATTGTAAAGGGTTTTATAATAGTATGTACGAAACTATGTGTTTTCATAATAGGGGTATTCACTGTGACTGTGTTTGGTTTACCCTAAGAGAAAGTAGGAATAGAACTCCTGTTTTTCTACGATAGAACAATAATGCAGTAAGGAAATGTATTTTAAAACATTCCCCCACTTTCCTCCACTATACTTGGTTGGGGAAACTGAGCTTGTGAAATCGAAAACGCCAAACGGCCATATTTGTTGTTGTTTTGGATTCGAATTTTGGTTTAGTTTATTTTTAAAAAATGAGCTCTGCGACAGAAATTAATAAAAAAACAACAAAAGGAAACATATGGCAAGAGGTGGACTACAGCAGATGTTTATAAGTTAATAGCCGAAGGCAAAGAAACTTTGGAGGTAAGTTAGGTTAGGTCGGGTAAGGCCGGAAACGTAGAGATACACGTTTCCATGGCAATATTTTTCTACGAAGAAAAGCTGAAGTTCTACTCCCTCAGTGAATACCCTTATAGTGTGCATGATCTGTGCTTCATAAAAATATTAAATAATTTGTATTGATATAATAGATTTAATATTCTCCTGGGGAATGTACGTACATTGATTTAATCTACTAAGAAAAACAGCTATATAAATATTCGAATTTAATTAGGTCCATTATATTACATCCGTACATAAAAGGGACAATAGACATCCGATAGGTAAAACTAAAAACCTGAAAATGCCTTAAAACTCGCCGAAGAAAGCTGATAATGAGGTAGCCTGAATTTCAAAAGAGATCACGGAGCCCCGATTAACGCAAGTTTTCTTTCATAAATGGTGGGAAACTCAACATCAGCAAAATGATGATATTGGAGGAATAAAAATATCCTGCAATATTAAAGTCGGCCATTTTGAAGAGAAAATTTTCTCAAACATAATTTAACTGCTCAAGAAACTTTCTTGATAAAATTAACCATTTTTAAAAATTAAAATAAATTAACATCCTTAATCAAAACAATGCAAGCCCCGTTCTTCTTAGAAAACGTGAAAAAATAAAAATTTATTCTAAGAAAACTGGTAAAACTGAACAAAATTAAGCAAGGTTGGAATCATTGTACAATTTGCATAAAAAACTTTTGTGATTGAAACTTTTGAAATAAATGAATAACGTTTTTTGTAGATTTATCTCAAAACAGAGGTTTTCCACGGGGTAACGTATTTAGTTGGATCCGTCTTGCACGGAACCCCGAGAGCTTTCAGAAAAACTCATTTTAAGTCAATGGAAAGTTGGAATTTTAAATGATGAAATAGTTTGAGCGCTACAAGGGACTAAATGATATTGTTCATTTACGACATTTTGGAATAGCCGTGTTTGTGGTTAACCGAGAGCTTCGGCTAGGGTTGGTTGTTCGAATTGCAAATGCACTTTGCATCCCTCGTCATCTCTTTGATTTTCATTTACATGCACACACGAATAATTGTACAAGAACAAAACATTAATTTTTCTCTCACCGTAGAAATGCTCTCACCAGAGTCCAGAGTCTTCACACTTTCCTTGTACTGTGCTAGGGGCGTCATTAGCCCCCTTGTGATAAATTAAGTTTTCAGAATAAACCTCTCACCCCCCCTCCCCCGGCCCCCCTGAAGAATTTCTAAAGCTGCGCCCGATATGTTACGGAAAATTTAAGGCAAAATTATTTACCCATCCTAGAAGAGTATAGTTACTATACTATAGGTTCTATGGAGATGACACTGGAGTATGGTATTCCAATGAACTTGTCTTCAAAGTAGCTGAGCTTCTGATTAATGCCTTGTGGTCTCAGAGGTGAAGACGCGAAAATTCCTAATCTGTACCTCCTCGTAGTGACGATCGAAGCGCGTAATGGCGACTGAACAGATAGGGGACCGAGTTTGGGCCGGGATAAGCGAATTATCCAGTCATTTCTGTGCAGGGCACTCTTTTGTCTCGGGTTTGGGAAACTGGCCCCGAAGACGGAGAGGAGTCAGGAGCATAATGACGCAGAAGGCAACGGGAAACCACTACAATACAATTACCTAGTACAGTCATCATGACTGCAATTGCCAATGATGATCGTCAATCTTCGATAGAAGAGGCATTTGAAGAAGAAAAATGAACACATTTTAGTACCGTACAGTTTCACCTGCCTGCGTTGAAAAAAGATAGTGTGAATGAAAAGATGTACCGCTATGGGTATCGTGGCAAGTTTGTAAACCAGTTTTCGTATATGGATTTGAATAAGGGTTGACCATGTGGTCTACATCAAACTTGTTTGGTTCTCAGATTCGCCATAAAGGGGCAGTTGTCCTTCAATGAATTATACGACCCTGTTGTGTACTACTGTATATTAATGACCAGACTACCGTTTTTTCATAAGTCTATCCTATGTTTCTATGATAGGCACCTTCAAGGCCGTAACCAGGATTTTTTTTTCGGGGGGGGGGGGGGGGCTAGAAATTTAGAAATTTTATTGGGTATTACATAGTGGTTTTTATTTTTCCCCTAAAAATCCGATTCTATCTAGTATGAAGCCATTTCATTTCGGGGGGGGGGGGGGGGTTCAACCCCCATGAACCCCCCCTTGGCTACGGCCTTGGGCACCTTGCCTAGACTGGGGGACACTCATGCTTATGGTACTAGGGGCAGGAATGACCTTTTGATCCCAAAACATAGAACCAGCAGATATTAGGGTAAAACAGCCTACACGGTTGCTAGATACTTGCAAGGGCTGCCTAGGAACAATAGAGAGGTGAAAGAAATGGCGGTTTTTGGAAGAAAACCAAAGAGGCTCCTTATAGACAAAAAATGCTGTTTATGTATGTGGAGGACATGTTGTGGAACTGGACAGCCGATGATCTTCTCATCATGATTCTCAGTGCAGATAGTACTGAAACCACCACCTACCAAGAACGGATCCAGTGGAAAAATTAGGGGGGGGGGGTCACAAGTTGTAAGTAAATTTAAAAGGTAATTTTTTTGTTGAAAATTTGAGTTTTATTCAATTTTTTAAACAAATTTTTTACTATCAATGGGTCATGACCCCCCCCCCCCCCTGGATCCGCCATTGCCATCTTCAACTGGTATATTGTTCTAGGCTAAAATTGGTTTTAGTGTTTTATTTGATTTTGTCTTTTTGTTTGTAGTTTGAACGCCTATTCATTTCATTGTTATGAATCAATATACAATAGATATATTCTATTCTATAGTCAGGTGAAATGACCAAAACAGTACAAAACTCATACTGCCGCTTTAGGCGCAAAGTCCACCGACCTCGATAGTGATAGTGATACTGATATTGACGTGGTAGCAGACATTTTTAGACTGTCTTTAATGTCTGCTACCTATCAATATCACTACCACTATCGAGGTCGGTGGACTTTGCGCCTTACGATCGATATTTTGTGTGAGATTTGTAAACGTATGTAAACAAAGTACGACGCTATCATTTAATGTTTTCAATATATTACAGTATTATGTGATGTATATATGACACTGATATTTAACTAACTTTGGTTGAAGAGGTCCTCGTTATAACTAAAATTAGTGGATATAGAAAAAACTAGACTTGACGTTATACGTGAGTTCGAATCCCGCCAAGTCCAATTTTTTCTATGTCCTCTTATCTAATGTTGCTCCCGGTGTGAAATCTGTTTTTATATTTCGTCTTGTGCCACTCTTTAGACTGCTAATATACTTCATTGCACCTCGTACCTTAATGCTTTGAAAATGGCGCTCATCACTGACCCGTTTCAAAACAATAGACGGCGAACGTTTCAAATCCATCATTTCCGTTTCCGGGAAAGGTAAAGTTTCAGTTGAGCCCATTTTCCGCTCACGCGATATATTTAATTTGATTGGGTGTTTGAAATTAGAAAATTTGAAATAAGAGTTTTGAATTAGAAAGAGTTTTGCAAAGGGAGCGCCAAGAGGGCTCCGCTGTACCTTTCCCGAACCTTTGTCAGCGTAAATTTCACTTCACACTCTTGGCCCCATTGCTACGAGCTCTCGATTATGGGGTTTTCTTTTGTTAATTGTTAGGTTAGTTGGTAGATTAGTGCAAGCGAAAACTAACTTCATTTTTTTTTTCTTTCAGAGTTCTGAAATGGATCACAGGCTAAATTAGGATTTGCAGGACTGTAGGCGCCCCAACAAGCAGACCCAGAGAACCCTGAGCGAATGAAACTGGATCTGCGTAGACTTATAAGAGTTGCTGCTGAGGAGCAAATATACAATGTTAGAAGTCTACGATGTGTCCCTGAAGATGTCGAACGCAGATGTTGACGAAACGTTTTATAACGTTCACGCCTTATTATCCCAGATTCTACTGTTTCATCACGTAACTCCGACCGTGAAAGCCTTTGCAATTATTATTATTATTCAAAGAAACAAAAAAATGGTTTTCGCCACTAGTGGAGGAAAGGCCCTCCCCGCCTTTCAAAGGGCTCTCCCCTAGAAGAAAATTTTAAAAGTGTAGGTGTAAAATACACGTTCTCTTTAGAATTTTTTAGCATATTTTCTTCAACACGTAAAAGTCAAATTTCGTTAAAGCTGATACCTATTTATGATGTATGAAATATTTGATTGTTTTGCAACGTTTGACAGGCCCCAATTTCCCTCACAACCTCACTCATGGTCCCTCTTTATGGCCTATCGCTTTACGTACGGATTAGCAGCAGACACAAATAAATAAATAAATATTGACTTTTTTGTTCTATTACGAAGCCAACCTAGCGGAGTTAGGGCTATAAAGCCCTCTCTTCCACTCAACTAGGAAAGCCCGGGGCCGCCTCCTTTACATGCCCTCCGAAGCGTGGCCAGAAAAAGGATAAGTTTTCTGGCTATAGATTTTACCCTGCAGATAACACTAAAACAACTACTCGCTACTAATTACCTACAATAAATTTAAACACTAGGGTTAAAAATAAACCAAACTGCTGTTAATTTTTGTATATAACCTACATCAATAACCAGTATACAACATTTTATTTAAAAAAAAACTATTGAAAGATTGCTTACTTGCTTGTGCACTTACTCCATCAGTAAAGTAAAAGCAGCGACAAACGTTAGGTTTAACTCCTTATTTATCCCTTTGTGTTGGTACTGCTGCTGCTTGAATCAGTATTGGTTTCACTCCTCAAGAAAGCAACTAGGAATAAGTGTCTATAAATACCTATTTATCGATCAATACCCACAGTTTTACATCATAAATACAACATTATCGTGATTATATTTAATTGGCGGCAAGGATATAAAAATAAATGCATTATTGCTATTACAAATTTTTAATAACCGGGGGATTTATCTATGATAAAACCTGGCAACATTTGGATTTGAAACGATATATTCTCTGCCTAATGTGCTTTTGATGTTTTATTTCGTAAATTAGCTCGGAAAAGAAATGGTAGAAAGAGGGTGAACTGAAGTGAAGGGGTGGGTGGCGTCACTAAATAAAAAGGGTGACCCGCCCTAAGCAGAAGACCCATTAAATATTACAATGATTGGAAAAAACATGGCCGACAGCTTTCCCAACCTACGAAAAATCCTCCATCCCTCTTTTTGAGGGTCTCATACTGCTGAATATTTTAGCCTGAGATAAAATGGAGTTAACCTTTTCGCTAAGACTATCGGTATATATTTTGGATCTTTATAGGCCTACCGTACTGTTGCAAGAACCTTAGCTTCAACTGAGTCTTAGTTCACCATTCGGTCTATTGGTAAAAGTTAATAGTATTTACTATTTAACAGTAGGTTAGTTGTACTTACATTGTTGTATTAATTATTATTATAGGCATGGGCTTCATAGTCATCGAATAATTAGAGCAGAGCAAATTTTCAGAGGAAGGGGGCGACGTTTCGGGAGTGAGTGCTTCTCCCATCATCAGGCTAAGTATTGATAGGGGCTGATGGTTTCTGGACGATTGTCTCATTGCTCTTGTATTCTACTCTGAATTATTATATAAGAGGCCCATGCCTCTAATAACTATTAAGAGAACAGGCAAGGTAATTCCAACTAATCCCTTTTTAAATCACCATTCGGTATTCTGATGTCTGGCTATGCCAATGTCGTTGCTTTTGGTTAGCTCAGTGATGCATAAGCGACGCTTCCTTGGAATGGGCGTGTAGCCATCCAATTTGCGGTCAGACACCCTGTAGGCAAATATCAAAATATCAAATGTGACAACAGTGACGTAGACAGGTATCAGAATACCGAATGTTGAAAGTAAGAAAACGTTGTAACGCGTTGGGCTCTGACGACTGATAGTATAGAACATCAGTTCTGATTTTTATTTGTCCTCTATCATCTTGAATTAAATATTTACAACTATAATAATAACTCATTAGATTTGAAAAAAGAGTTTTTAATTTTCACTTGTCACCGTTCTCCTGTAACCATGATTAAATCAAATACCTACTCTCCTTTAACTGATTCTTTATCTTTTGCAGGGCACCCTGTATATTTCAAGTTTCCTTATTTCACACATTAGTTCTTGCGTTAACAAGGAAACTCTTCTAATAAAGTAGTAAAATAGGTAACTGATGGTGGAGGTTATTTATTGTGTGTACGAGGATGACATTCTTGGGCTGCAAAGTAATTTCTCTAGAGACCAGTATTTTAAATCAATGTAAGAAATCCCATATTTATCTTATTTTTCCTTCAAACTCTATGATCCATTGCACGGTATTCTATTTCAAGTTTATAAGGCAGACTTAAATTTTATGGTTCGTAAACGTCCAGTCGTATTTTGTGAGCCAACCTAGCGGAGTTAGGGTTATAAAGCCCTCTCTTACACTCAACTAAGAAGACTCAACCAAGCCAACATGCCTTACAGCTTACATGACCGAAATTAGGGGATATAAAAAAACTTGACTTGGCGGGATTCGAACCCTCGATCTACGCCTAACCGGGGCGTCGTCTTAACCGCTGGACCACAAGCCTTGACAAGAACAGTCCATCTAAATTCTCTACTTATATACTCTTATTGACATGATTCGGCGTCGTATTAACTGCCGGACAGGCGTAGATCGTGGGCTCGCACATGCAATATAATAAATAAAGCATTGTCTTTATGTTATTAAGTAAGCTGACAGACCTGTCAACATGGGCGGGTTTTTCCTCCAATTTAGGGGGGGGGGGGTCAGCGGGCAGATTAAGTGGATTATAACATTAAAAAACATATTACATTTTTAATTCCCACTGTAAACCGATTTTTATCTAGTGTAAGTTCATTTATTTGGCGGGGGGGGGGGGTCCAGACCCCCTGACCCCCAATAAAATCCACCCTTGCCTGTCAAAGGTGGATCCAGCGGAAAATTTAGGGAGAGGGGTCACAAGTTGCATGTGTAGGTGTGTAGGTTATACCCCCCCCCCCTCCCGAGAATCGTTTTTGTAAAAAATATGTTCACTATCTTACGAATTTCCTCATTTAGGGGTGGTCATGACTCCCGTGACCTCCCCCGTGGATCAATTAAGACCTGTTCTATTAGATAGTTGTGTAGCTGTGTTAACCTGTAGCTATATAGCAATACAAATAAGAGACACCAAGCCAAAATCAAAGGGAAAAAAATGTGAAAACGAAAACTATCTACCAGAAACATCCAGTGGATATGCAAAGCCTAAAAACAATGATACTCATAAGTATGCAAAGAGAATCCTGTAAAACGTAAAAACAACAGAAACTACAGCAATTATACGAGGAGCGTCTCATAACTGAGGAAGGTTCCACCTAATGAAGATGAACATGGTTTTTAATGTTTTTAAATGTCGAGTGATAAAAATAACAAGTGGCCAACCTTTTTGTGCCACCCCCCGTATCCACCTGAGGGCAGTTTTCCATAATCTACATAATTTTTAATGATACTGTTTGTTGTTTCTCTTGCTTTTATACCCGGGAAAAACATGCAAAATTTTCATATTTATCATAATGAAAACAAGCTTTTTCTCTTTTTAAATGTTTTATATGCAGTAGGTTTTGTCTTTTTGTTTTTAGGCAAAGTCGTGGAGGGGTAATTATTATTTTATTGTACAGTATATTGTATATATCATTGTTATGTCATTCAGCAACACAAGTCCCTCTGAGTACTTAGTGCTGAATATATTTTCATGTACTAGCTTATATTATGCGTTCACAATACATTTTATTCATTCATTCATTCATTCAGATATAGGGTGTGAATTTCTCCTTTTCTGTTTACATTGTAGGCCTACGCTATTGTGGGAAGCATGACTCGCTCACAAATTTGGATAAGTATGGATAAAGCTTGCAATAGAATGTATTATATCAATAGTAAGCATTTCTCAGATTGCCGGTTACAGCCGATTAAGATTGGTTTAGACTCGTATCTCTTTTTTTCGTTTTTTTTTTTTAAAGATTAATCGCATACAAACAATTTTAACAATTTAATGAATGTATCCGATTGACCTCTTCAGTCACCTCTGTAGGTTAGTACCAGTGTTGAGTTACGACAAGTCTCCGATCGCATGGCGTGTATAGACTCGCACAAGTGCAAGCACGTTACCACCTGGCCGTCGAAGTCGATCTGTACTTGGTTACGTCATGCTTTCGCCTGATTCATTGTGTCAATAGTAAGCTTGCCTCAGATTGTCCATTATCGCTTGTAGCCGGTGTAGGTTGACATCGAGAACGTTTACCAGTTTGCCAATGGACAAAAATTCATACGGATACAATACAAATAATGTCCAAAATCCATGAATCCGTGGGGTCGTTGACATTGGACCAGGGTCTTATGGGGCTCTATAAGTAGGCCTGGGCCCATAAAAAGTCCTTCAAAAAATTACAATTAGGGCTAGATAAAGATAAATAGTGGCGTATATGCCGTGTTAATGGTAAGCTAGTCTCAGCTTGTCCATTATCGCTTGTAGCCGGTGTAGGTTGACATCGAGGACGTATACTAGTTTGCCAATAGCCAAAAATGCTTACGGAAACAATACAAAGAACCGGTCCGAGTTTACTCGAACATGCTTTCCAATTTATCAATTAGTAGATATAGAAAATGAGTAATTTCATGATAAATAATTTTATTATGTTTAAATTTCGGATATCTCGGGGGAGGGGGGGGGGGGGTGTCCACCTGACGTCACTGGAAGTGAGGTAAATTCTAGATAGGTCAGACCAACACACACATAATGGCAGGGCACCCAATGCCTTTGAGCGTGAATTTTCTATCATTTGTCAAAAAAATAATTTTTGCACAAAACCAAATATTTTTTTGAGAAAGCAACCTGTCCGGTTTCGTTACTCAATTCAACACCTAAAACATGCCTGAAGGTAGAAATCAACGATAGAAAGGTTTTGCAGAAAAATTATTTTTTCGTCTTTTTTCATTAAAATTTAGTTATTTTTATTTTTTTCCCCCAAAGGCAAACTATCAAAGGACAAGCACCCCCCCCCCCGCTGCATTTCACTAACATTAATAACGACCACGAAATCGTTGGAGCCGTTTTTGAGGAATAATTTCACCAAAAGTAGTTTGCCAGGAAATTGATAAACAGACAGAGCGACAAAGCGGCAGAGCGGCAGAGGGACAGAGCGACATACAGACAGACAGACAGACATTTCGTAAAAACCACTTTTTTTGGTTCCCGGTACCTCAAAACGTGTAAATCCGTTGAAATCTCGGTATCGAAAATTTCGACCATCACAAAGCTGTCCTTATACTACGTATAAATTGCAAAGCAATAATGTTCGAAATCCATGGCATTGGACAAGGGACCTATGAGCCGCTATAATTAGGCCTGGGTGCAGAAAAAGTCTTTCAAAAATTACATTACAAGATTGGTTCCGAAGATGTTCGCAGTTTATCAACGGACGAAATGAAAATTGTCAGAAAAATCAAAGTGAGAAATCCCATGATTTCTTTCCTTTCCTTTCTTTCAATGATCCACGACAGCAGGGACGCCGACTTGGGGGGGGGGGGGGGCACGGTCCATCTTGCCCCCGCAGAATAGTTTCTGAAACGAAGAGCTCTTAGTGCAGTTCATTTATTTATAAAGTTTTATGCGATCACTCGTAGACGCAGAGAGACTTAATGCCAGGGCAATCATGAGCATTCACAATGAAGAGGCCCAAAACCTTGATATATAAAGGCTTTAGACTTTAGTCAATAATTTTGTATAGAAAGAGCGATACGAGTGTAAATTGGTCAACGTTTTCTGCATTATTGTTATTTTAAGTAATAGCGTTTTCATAGTACTTTCCAGAGTACCGTCCAAATTCTTGCCCCCCCCCCCAGAATTTTTAAAACTCGGCGTCCCTGCATGACAGTGTATGGTGTTTCAACTTAATAAGGAAGACTGGAACTATTTTAGTATGGTTCATAAACATCCACAAGCTTGCAACAACAAAGCTTCTCCAGCTGTCTGAATTTTTTTATAGTTTCCCTGAACACAATAGCATTTTTAAATAGTCAGAAATATCAATGTAGGTCGTAGACAGAGCTTGGCATCTTATGAACAAAGTTTTGAAAGAAATTTAATCGATTGCTGGGTTGCGGGTCTCCAATTAATAAATGGAATAAGAAGGAAGTCAATTAATCAAAATAAATATTGACTGGGAAAGGTGTGGCCAGAGAAAGCTCACTAAAGGCTAAATAAATACAACTTCTTCCGAATAAACAAGACGTCCTTGAATAAACAGGTCATCAATTCATTGACAAGCCTATCGCCATCTCTTTTACACTACACTTCTACAGTAATTACTTCATAAATTATTATTATGCATTACAATGAGGCGGCTACTTGACAGTTACAACAAAACGTATGATACATGCTAGATAAGCTAGCTTGTAGGTTAACATCGAAAACGCTGGAAGGGTGAGTTAGAAACTGACCTTTGCGAGCGTTGTACAAAACCCAGATGGCTGGGGGAGTGTTGTCGAGCAGGCCAAAGCTCATCAAGGGCTGCAGAACCAGAAGAAGAAGATAGGTTAAAAGAAAATAATGCAAAATGTATTATGCATGAAAAAAAAATTGTAAATACTAAAAATAAATAAAGAAATATTGGTGTTTTTAGTTGCGGATTACAAGAGCACAAACGCCGGCAGATATGAGTAATAAGAAAATGACGTCACATTCCTAATAATACTAATGCTTATGCGACTGGCGGTTTCTTCGCCACCGTCACTGATGACGTCACATTCCTAATAATACTAATGCTTATGCGACTGGCGGTTTCTTCGCCACCGTCACTGATGACGTCACATTCTAGTTACGTGACCCGCCCTTTCTAACCTTCAAACTTGGGGAAGAGTATTTATTTTGCTCTACTATATATGTTTTTTTTTTTGAAGAAAAAAATATTTTAAGGGGTATAAAATAAATCTGCTAATGCATTAAGTTTTCAAAAATTGTAGCCTATTAAGTGAATTTGTACTTACAGTCAGTGGACTTCTTCTTCAAGTTACAGCCGGATCAAGGACGGATACAGGGGGGGGGGGGGGGGTAGGGGGGTAGCTGCCCCCCCCCCCCAAAATTTGGTAAATCTATTGTAAATTAAGTTATTACGCTCTAATTTAGGCGATCCTACATAAGTTTTTCCTATTTTGACCCTCAGCTACCCCCCCAAAAAATGGGCTGGATCCGTCCCTGAGCCGGATGGCTGGTTGGCAGCTAGATGTGACTTCGATGCCTCAACTCCCCTCGATCCTGGCACGCTCTCTTCTGCTCCACGTATGTCTTGGCCCCTACATCCTCCATAACTTGTGGACTAATGTTCAAATATTCGAGTGTGCTATAGTGGCGACTGAGAAATTCATAACTCTTTTATTGAAATTTACTGATAAGTTTTGACACGGAGTTTACCACCTTTACGGGCCTTACAAGATAGCTGATATAATATTTTCTAATTGTCTTGTCTTGGCTTGTCTGCCCGAGACTTGACGAAGCTGTGTCCCACGCAGATCTATCCGAAGCAAATGACAAGGCCATCCAGGCTGCAACGTTTTGGATCAACGTGTCGTAGGCCCGGACACGTTAAGTAAGTAAGTAAGTATTTTCTAATTTCTATTGTACAACTACAAGTATTTCTCCCTACCCCGTGGACCAAAATGTTCGCAAGCATTAGCAAGAAACGCGGCAAATTCTGTAGCTATATCGTTAGATACCGTACTCCAAACAAAGAATTAATTTCCTCCTCCTTTGTTAACCGTTTATTAATGAGAGACCATTTACATGGGGACTAGCTACGGCACTGATTCCAAGATGGAGACAAAGGATCCGAGATTTCTTTAGCAGTTATCAAAAACAATGAGCGAACGAGTACAAAAGGACGGACAACAAGATGACGCGCGCTCTTTTGTATCCGACACTCTTTTGTTTTCCAAATATGTTGTTTTGTTCCCTAAGATAACAATAATGTGGAAGGAGAAAGGTATCATTTAGCGTCTTCCATTTTGGAAACTTGTAGCTTGGGAATTTTTCAGCAATTTCTCAAATGCCTTTCACATGTCACTAATGTATACTGCTAGTAGGGGTATGGGCGTAGCTAGGATTGGATCTGGGGGGGGGGGGGGAGTTGCAAAAGTTAGATTAAATCGATTGGTTATCACGGGTTTATTTGATTTTTTAAATATATAAACATTATTATATTTTTTTCCCTGGCGTCGGCGATGGGGAGCCATTCAGCCACTAAACATTAAAACCTTATTCATTAAATCTATTTTAAACTCCCCGCACTTTTTTTATTCATATTGTGTAAATTCATCAAAGAAAACCCAATTCTATCTAGTACTAGCTCGTCAAATCTTTAGGGGGGAGGGACCACGTCTTCCCCAAACCTCTCTGCCTACCCCCATGGGTAGCAGATATATTTCATGGTGAAATTGGTAGAAACTCAGTGTTTTAATTTTAAATAAAAATTAAGTAGTTAAACTAATTTTTGGTTGTATTTCAAATTATTTTTTATTCTTGTTTAAGTATTTATTGTGGAATTCATAATTTACACGTTACTTCAATCACTGAGTTGAGTTTCCCATTCCCTTTTCAACCAGTGGAAGAAGAGGTTGGGTCAAATTTTCTTGATAACAAAAACAAACGAAAATGAGATGTTACCATGAAAGACTTAGGTGAGGAGCAGAAGGGCAAAAAGCGATTTATCACAAAAAAAAATTATTTTTGAGTTGGTGTTATCGCTGAAATCGTTGCATTGACTGCTACAAAAAAATTAATAAAAATTGCAATGCTATTCCTACATATTATCCATGAATATTAATTAAAATATTGTATTCCATAATGTACTACTAGTTAGTAGTGTATGCATTTAGATTATAAAGGTTTTTTGTCTCTCCTGCATTTACAGTTTCAAGTGACAAATCGCCTTTTGCATATTTGCTCCTCATATACTCTATATATAGCCTATATATTGATATTTGGGGTGAGGGCGAGTCCAGATCGCATATGGCAATCAAGTTCTTGCCGCAGGTAGAGACCAGGGAACAGAATTCTATCGAAGATTGGTGATCATCATGGCAATCGCAATCATCATGACTTTATGTCGCCAATCTTCGGCGGGAGAGGCATGTAAGAAGAAGAGGAAGAAGGGATAATAACAATCTGTAATTGAGGCTAGAGCTATAAGGTGTTTATAAAACACAATTGGCTCACCTGACGAATTGTTTAATATCCCAACACCTTTTTGTTTGTTTTTTACACTGATAAATAATATTGGAACATGTGGTGTTTGTGCGATGAAATCTAGCCTCTTCCGGCCAGTTTTTGTGCCTGCACCTGAAGGTACGAGGTCAACGCTTCTTTGTGGTCGCCCCCTTTCGGCAGCTCTTGTACTTATTACAAACCGCGTGTTGTGTACCCTACAATTATCAACGCCTTCTAAAGCCATTATTTATAAAATATTGACTCATCTAAGCAAAGGATCGACAATTTTTTGTTGGTTTCCAACGGTTACTCGTGAGTCTTTGAAATAGGCTAGACTGGGCTAAATTGGACTAGTATCTTCAATGAGCCAACTCAATGAGCATGTCTTTTTTTTCTTGTCTTTTTACCCTTATATTGCTTGTAACTGGTCAGATGACACGCTTATGCTGGGGAAACATATATCGTATACCCAGTAATTTTGGCATCACTATTTTGGGCCTATCCGAAGTTTCCCCATTGGCAACATATCGAGTATTAACTCCGGACGCTTCAAACCCTGATTTTCTTTTAACTCTTTTTGTAATGGCTTAATCTTATGGTCCAATGACAACACCGCCACTCCTTTTTTATACAAAGTCAAATTCAACAGTAGATATTCATTATAGAGTGTAAAACAAAATATCACTGACTCTATAAAAAAAACATGTCGCTATATTTTGATAATCTTTCTTTATTTCTTTCTTTTCCTTGTCCAGTATTCCCTGGACAAGGAGCATATATTACAAAAATACAATACATAATAATACCATCCCGCATCCCCAAGCTAGCGCTTATTTGGGACAAAAGACTCATACAGTGCTGCTAAACAAGGCATAGTCATTTATTTTTGTTATTTATTTATAATGTTTTTTTTATTTTTATTTTTATAATAATAATAATAATAATAATAATAATAATAATAATAATAATAATAATAATTTTTTTTTTCCCAGCCGGTACCCCCAGCACTGGGAGCATTTAATAGAAAGAATACAATACAACATTAAAGAAAATAATAGTTTTTACCGGAATACTGCATATAAGCCCCATAAGGGAGGCTTGTGGCAATAATAATAATAATAATAATAATTCTTTATTCTTCCAAACATGTACATTTTTTACCATAATATATGTGTCTGACTCCTATTGCCAACAATATTCCGCATTGAATTGTATAAGAATAAAACAGTTGGTAAGGCCTCAGTGAAATTTAACTTCGGTCAAAAAACTAGAGGCGTTGCGTTGGTGGTCCAGGAGAGGCAGGGAGGGGGTGCAATGGGTTCAAATATAAAGACTCAAGCATGGCCGCGAGCAAGCGGCGAGAAATGCTACCAACATCCCTAAATTGCTTAGGCGGGGTTTCCACATACGTCAATGGTCAATGGGAAATATGGTTTTGACGTGGTAGCAGAATTTTTAGTATGTCTTTAATGTCTGCTAAAACGTCAATTTCACATTTCTCATTGACCATTGACGTATGTGGAAACCCTGCCTTAGAGAAAGCTTTCTACACTGTCACTTAGACACTAGCACAATGGCCATGACAGAACTACCTGATTTTGACGATATTCTTTATACTTTTTTGTGAATTACTTGATTGCACTTAACCGAATTTCATAGTCACGCATTTATTTTATCAATGGGGGGGGGGCAGGATTATTCACGAAAATGTGTTGATACATTTTTTTGCTGAATCTTCGCTTCAATATCTCAGCAATGAAGGGCAGATATCCAGCCCATTTGGGGGGGGGGGGGAGGGGTAGTTGGGGGTTAAAAATAGGAAAAACTTATGTATAGGATCGATAAAACCAGAGCGTAATAAATTAACTTACAATATAATTAGTAAATTTTTGGGGGGCAGCTACCCCACTTGCCCCCCCCCCTCGTATCCGTCCATGTCAGCGATGCAACGTTGTAAACTCAATAGTTCTATACCTGCAACACACAGGTGTAATAAGTATTAATCGGCAGCATGCCAGAAAAAGACCCCTTACATTTGTACAGCACGTGGGTGTGAAGATTGAAGGAGTCCTTTTGTATGTAAGAGGTCTGTCCTGTTTAAGAAATCCGACCTCACCCCTACAAGACTGAAAAGTCCGCCTACAACTCAACTCCCTCTACCATATTTTTGAAATGATATTCTTCATTGAAGAGGGCTTCAAGTTTCCACCCACCCCTTTTAGTTATACAGGTGGATGGTATGGATGCCGGCCACGTGCGCATCTTTTTATTTCTTATTATTTTCCAATTTCAAGTTTTCAACTTGGTCTATCGAAGATTGGCGATCATAATGGCAATCCATGGAACAACAAATCCCGTTGCGGCTGCAATACGTGCTCTCATTGGTCAAAAGAAGACGTGTCCATTAGATTAAGCTCTGATGAGATATCACTTCTTCTTCAGATGCCTCTTCTATTTAAAATTGACTATCAACAAGGCAATCGTAGTCATGATGCCAGGGAATTGTAATGCAGTGGTTTCCCGTTGCCTTCTGCATCCTTATGCCGTTGACCATTGAGGTCCTCCGCCTTTGGGACCAGTTTCCCAACCGCAGGACAAAAGAGGGCCCTGCACAGAAACGATGGTGTTTATCGCTTATCCCGGCTCAAAATTGGTCCCCTATCTGCTCAGTCACCACTAACAGGGACGGATCCAGCCCATTTTTTTGGGGGGGGTAGCTGAGGGTCAAAATAGGAAAAACTTATTTAGGATCGACTAAATTAGAGCGTAATAACTTAATTTACAATAGATTTACCAAATTTTGGGGGGCAGCTACCCCCCCTACCCCCCCCCCTGTATCCGTCCTTGACCATTAAGCGCTTCCATCTTCACCACGACGAGGGATTTTCGCGTCTTCGCATCCAAGGATTTTATTTCGCGGGGTTTTAGAAATTTTATTGGATATTACATAGTGGTTTTTATTTTTCCTCTCAAAATCCGATTCTATGTAGTATCAAGCTATTTCATTTCGGGGGGGGGGGGGGGGGGGGTTGAACCCCCATGAACCCCCCCTTGGCTACGGCCTTGTTCGAATCTGAGACCACAAGGCATAACTCGGAAGCTCAGCTACTTGGAAGACTGGGTGCGCCGGCCAACAGCGTGTGTGAGGTTCAAAATATTAATATATATTAGAAATTACTCATATGACTGTCCGATTCAATAGAAAAATGACCACTAATGCAATTTTTCCGACAGCCTCACGTTGCCGACCTGCCCTAAGCTACATATAAAAACCGAGAAAAAATATAAATCATCTTTATTTCCTTTTAAATGGTGAGACTCATAAACCGATGGGTGAAAATAAATGAGTTCACCCCTCCCCAGTAATAAAACCTGCAACCTTTTTGAAAAAGTAAAACAAGCCGGACACGCCTACGGCAGCTGGAATGCTTTGAAAGCGATACTCCTCCCCCCCCCCCCCACACCCAGCGGCAAACTGCCACCGAACCTTTTTCTCAGCAACAGAATTTTTGGTGGGGTTTTTCAAATTTCCCCGTGTATGCCCTTTTTAAAGGGTGTCGTGTTTACTTCGTAATTACTATTGACTTATACTTCTTCTTGCAGTAACGGTCCATCTCGCATTTATTATACATCAACAAATAACAATATACCGTATTATACTTTTAATTTGTAATAATTCAGCATAATAAATACGTAACTGTGTCAAGTATTACTAAAAATTATTAGAACTGGTCCGAGTTTACTCGAACATGCTTTCCAATTTATCAATTAGTAGATAGAGAAAATGAGCAATTTCATGGTAAATAATTTTCCTATGGTTAAATTTCGGATACCTCGGGGGGGCACCTGACGTCACTGGAGGTGAGGTAAATTCTAGAAAGGTCAGACCAACACATTACCACACAGTAATAATGGCAGGGCACGCAATGCATTTGAGCGTGACTTTTCTATCATTTTTTCAAAAAAACATTTTTGCACAAAACCAAATAGTTTTTGGGGAAAGCAATCTATCCGGTTTCGTTACTCATTGTAACACCTAAAACATGCCTGAAGGTAGAAATCATCGATAGAAAGGTTTCGTAAGAAAAATTATTTTTAGTCATTTTTCATTAAAATTTTGTTATTTTTTTATTTTTTTACCCCCAGAAGCAAACTATCAAGGGGCAAGCGACTCCCCGCATTTTATTAACATTAATAACGACTACAATATGTGTGAATTTAAAAGAAATCGTTAGAGCCGTTTTTGAGAAATAATTTTTTTAGACGTTTTTTTGGAGTTTTTTGAGAACAAAACCATCCAAAATAATTTAACTCAAAATAAAAAAAATGTCCCGAGGTGTTATTTATGTAAACCTACATGCTAAATTTCATCAAAATCGACCGAGTAGTTTGTCCGGAAGTCGATGAACATGATTCTAAATAGAAAACACTTTCTTGTACCTACTTATGACGTTACCTGCAGAGATAAGGCAGCTTGAGCATATTTTTATTAAATTTAATTTAGAGATAAAAATCGTAATATTCTAATTATATCTCTAATGATAACAAACAAATAGGCAATTATTGTCATGTCACCATGATTTAGCCTAGTCTATAACAATTTTCCTTATCTCACACAATCAGTTTCCCGGCTTCAAGGAAGTTAGGTTGGTTCCGAACCGACATGACATTGCTTTCGTTGAGTTTGAAAATGAAATGCAATCGGCAGCAGCAAAGGATGCTCTGCAGGGCTTCAAGATAACTCCTTCGCATGCGATGAAGATATCTTTCGCTAAAAAATAAGTCAAATAAAAGCAGTATTGGAATGGATAATACAGCACATAAGCTATGTGTACCGATTTAATTTAAATTATTTGGCGACTAATTTCGGTCGAGCGAAGAAACTTGTAGCCAAACTGTCAAATTAATAATTTTTTAGTGGCAATTAAAATAATTCACACAATTGAAAAATAAAAAATGAAAACAAATCTATTTAAAATATTACATTTAAACATACAAACTACAGTAATGACAAATACCTCGTAACAATTATTGCTATGTTTTAGAATTTATATTACCCGTCAGCCAAAGTCACGACTTCCAAATTTTTTAAAATGATTTCCTGTTGCAATTCTTCTTCTTCTATAGGGCCTCCTCTGGCGGAGATTAGGGGGTCAGCGTGACAATTTTAATCTTGGAGACTGCAATCTCTGAAAACAGAAGTCGTGCTCCTGCCAAACAACTGCCGCCGGTTTTTCAACCAGGTTGGTCTTCTTCGGCTGGGTTCCTCTGTCTTTCTATCTTCTTTGGATTATAACATGCAGATGGTGACGTTTTTCATTCCTCATCACGTAGCCGAAGGATGTTAGTTTCCGTTTCTTAACCGCCATGCTGGACACAAACGTGTAACAAATAAATGATTTTTCACGGCGCTAGTCTAATGTAAATAAATAAATAAGAACGTCTTGTTCTATTTCTAAGCCAACCTAGCAGAGATAGGGCTATAAAGCCGTCTCTTACACTCAACTAGGAAGGCCCGGGGTCGTCTGCTTTACTTGCTCTCCGAAGCAAGGCCAGAAAGGACCAGTATCAGGGCTCTAACTACCAACCTTTCCGGTGAAAGTCACAGTCCGTACCACTACTCCACATATCTTGACTTGTATTAAGTTTTCAAAATTTATAGGCCTAGTTGGTTTGAAAACCGTCTTTCCAAGCAGCGTAAAAACCAGCATAGACCCAGCTAAGGCCCTTTTTTACATAAGCGCCCGTTAAAGTGTACTATATCCAGCAGCACAAAAAATATCACCAAAAATTGAGTTGGAATTTCTATCCTGACCCAAATTCAATAGAAAGAACATTAACATCCCTTATTTAAGTCTTCATACCCTTTTTCCACGGAAACTAAATTCCTAGTTTTCAAAATTTACCAGATGAAAAGAATTTCGGACGTGGAAAAATAAAAGGAAACCCCCCCGAAATTTCTCGCATGTTTAACTTAGCCAACTCAATTTCTTTTATCATTGTACCACCGCTGCTGACGAGGAGTTTGTCCAGTTTTATTTTATGATATTTTTAATTCCTCGCTCAGTCATAGTCTCAACATGAGATTTGTTCGCAGCTGAGGGAAAAAGTTGATGTATAAATTATATATTTTATATATGGAAATTTGTAGAGGTGGATTTTTAATACCGAGAAAGGGAAAGAGTGGTAACCTTTTTGGTCCCCCAGCTGCCTTCACTCTCTCAACAGCCGGGGATGTATGCCTTGCTGATCTCCGGAAGCTTTCATTTCCGATTTTAAGGATGCTTTGTTTACAACGGATTGGACTGGGTTTACCACATCATTATTGTGTTTTCTCGTGATTGATATGCTATCCGTGGCATGTGTCTTGATAAGGGAGGAGGGGGGCACGCATTTTGGGAAATAAAATAAATTAAATTGATACAAAATAACAATTATCAAATGGATTGGACAACAAAGAATATACATAGGTACACAGTATGTAGTAACACTAGATAAAACTAGTTTGTGTGTGTATCGGAGGGCGGACATCAAAAGATCCTGTGGCACGCCGAACATGTGGGCACTAGCGTCAAGGGCATTTCTGAGGCATCACTTGAACTGGAAGCCCTGTACTAAGAAGCAAGAAGTAAGAAGTAAGTGTATCTGACAATATTTATGTATGTATGTATGAATTTTTTTTTTCGAATCTCTTGTGAACATGCTTGACTGCCAAGCCGTAAAAAAGTAAAACGGTACGATTTTTTACTGTGAAGAAACTCATCAAACAAAATATATCTTCAGTATGAACTAAAGAACTAATAAACTAAAGACCGTGAGGCTAAGAATAATGTAATACTAGTACACAATAAACTGTCCTTGCATCGATAAGGAAAAGAGGAGCTCACTGGATTGGCCATTTGCTTAGACTCGAAAACTTAGTAAGCTGCATCATAGAGGGAACAATAGAAGGCGTAAGCCGACCTGGGCGCCCAAAAAGCGATTACCTGCAGCAAGTTATGGAGGATGTAGGGGCCAAGACATACATGGAGCTGAAGAGAGCGTGCCAGGATCGAGGGGAGTGGAGGCATCGAAGTCACATGTTGCTGCCAACCAGCCATCCGGCTGGCTGTAACTTGAAGCAGAAGAGTACACAATAATCATAGTATTGTGGGGAAAAAAAACAATTTTTCCTTGCAAAACCAGCAAAAACCCGTCCACTTGTTACTCTATTAAGGACCTAAAACATACTCATAACTGAAGTAAGAAAGCATCGATAGAATGGTTGCTAAAAAAATATATACAATATTTTTTGTGATCCTACATGTTGAATTTAATCAAATAACCAGTAGTTTGGCCCCAAATCAAGTTACACACTGAAAAACAAACATGCAATTCATAAAAACAATTTTTTTTTTGTTCCTGAGGTCTCAAAACGTTCAAATCTGTGTAATCTCGAAATCTTAAATTTCGACCATTACAAAAAGACAAAGCTTTCCCAGTACTAACCTAGGAATTGGAAAGAAAGGAACAAGAGGCACGTACGGCAAAATACCAAATTTAAAAAAAAATCATTGAAGATCGGGAAATTGAGGTACTGATTTAAATTTTCTATCATAGAAATTCAGTACATTTTGGTATTTTTGACATATATAATCAGTATCAGTGCACAGTCCCCGTAATTGGTAAATCAGTACTGTAGAAAAAAAATAAGTGGATATGGTCACCCTATGTTTTAATAAATTTGGATAAACCGCCATGAAGAGTATAACTACTGTTGTAGAAGTATTCTAGGCAATAGTCTGTCTACTTGTCGTTTTATAACATTTTATTTGGTCTATATAAGAAAATCAGCTTTCCTTACGACAACATTCGGGAAACAAATGATCAATAAAAAGCAGAATTTAACCAAGTCTAACCACAAACATTTTTTTCGTGAAATTTTTCCAAAATATTTACGTTCAAATTTTAAATGCTTAATTATTATTTTTTATTTGGTCATTTTTCTCTAATTCCAGACCCCACGGGCAACCCCCCCCCCCCCCCCACTGCATCTCGTCTCAAGATACAGCTTATATTTAATGTTATTCTCGTAGAAAGGAAGCTTGGCGTAGTAAGTTTTAAGTTTATAAGCAAGGTTTCTCTGCAATTTCAAAGGGTCCCACAGACGACCGCTCCGTAGTCCCGGATTAACCTACCCGTGGGCTGGGAGACCAACTGTCTGCGCCCCCCCCCCCTCGACATAATTGGCATTTGACTATTGATACGGCTTTTCGTTTTACCGCCAAAATTTAAATAAATATTGTCCATTATTGCCACCATAATTTTTATTCCAATAACATATAATAATGAAATTTAATACATTGCTGGAGAACATTGAAGCTGTTTATTTTTTACCGAAATTTAAGGCAACAATAAATATCTGTCCGGCTAACCGGACTAGGTACTACTAAAATTATTTAACCAATATTGAAAGAGCCGTAGAAAATTAGTCATTTAAAGTAATCCTTTTAATATGGGTAGTGTCAGCTTCAATATTGATTAACTTCGTGATAACGTATAACTGTAGTTTTTAGTTTTTAAGATAATTATTCTTTTGTAATAAGATTAATTTAATTTAGTTAAAAATTTTAATAAATTTAGATTATAGAAATTTTTACGTAACGGGAAATTCTTCGAGCCTCCCTACATTGACTCTGTGTCCTATTACTAAGCTAGCCTAACCAAACCTCCGTAGACATTTGTACTCGACTCGTTTGCTAACTTTTGGTTAATTTTATATTTTATATTTTTTTTTGGAGCTTTTTTGCCTTTTTGACATCGTGGGCTGCGGCTCCGGTCGTTTTGTCCCCATTACTAATAATTTCACTGAGTTCCTCCGCGTTCTGGTGGCCTTTTCGCGATCCACCTCCAGCGACCCCGCTAGTAGCCTGCAACTCAACCTTAGCAGATTAGAAATAGTTAAACTCTAGACTCTAGTCCAGCTAAAATCCAATAGTCTTCAACCCTTCACCCCTATCAAAATAAGCAGCCACGAGAACGAAACCGGAGCGCTATCTACCGCTGGTGGCAACAACTAAACATGCCACGTTAAAAACGCTAGAGGGTCGACTTCAAATTTTCTCCCTTCAACCCCTTCAGAAGGGGTAGTCGGGGTTTGAGGGGTTGTAGGGGCCCAAGAACAAGAAATAAACAAGGATGCAACATCAAGACGAAGAAAAGAGAGGGACGCTAGTGCTGTCTTTGTCACTTTCTCATTCCTTTTGGGCATTTCGTCTTATTTGGGCTCCTGTTTCCTTCGAACAATGTTTACCTCCTCAACAGCTTTGACTTAGGCCAGAATCGTGACACAACGGTTCTAACTAAAAATCCCATTCTGATTCAGTAGGCTATGACCAGTTGCTGAGGTCCTGCTGTCCCTGGCGTTGACTAGAGTCAGCGTCATTCATAACATTAAGCAAGGGCGCCATGGGGGGGGGGGGGAAGGGAGAACCCCCCCCCCCCCCCGGATCCTTGGTCAGATCTTGCAAGAGGATGCTAATTCAGCAAATATGGTGAAAATGTTAAAGATATTCATAAATAAAATAAAATGCAACACAATTATAAAGAGCATTCAAATGTTGAATTTAACGTGTCAACAGAATTGACAGTTACGTTGGTTGTGATGCCACCTTGTGACACGTTCACAAATTGTGAAGTAAAAGTTTACAAAAAAATATATATTGACTTACTACCCGACCACGATAGGATGACACTTGGAACACTTTATTTATTCGAAAACTTACAGTGTACAGCCCGTAATTTAATACGTTTTATGTTTTATTTAATTAACTAAGCATGTTATTAAAGATTTGGCTCGTCCTATAGTAAGGTATTTTTAGTTTTCGAAATTGCAGTTTTTTTATTAAATCGATAATACGTGAAAAGTTATTGTTTATAAAATATTTGCATGTTTCTGAAAAAACTACAATTTCGAAAATTGAAAATATCTTATAATATGATGCATGACGTAGTCTTCTACAACTTTGATGAGCCAAAATTTAATAACATGCTTAGTTAATCAAATAAAAAATAAAAAGTATTAAATTTCGGGCTGCCTATTTCCTACGGGCTGTACACCGAGTTCATTCGATTTTTATAAGTGTTCCGAATGTCAACCTATCGTGGTTGCGTAGGATTATATTTGGATATTTTTCGATGTATGACTCAGTTGTTTGCTTTCCTTGTCACTAATTTGAGCTTTGGAATGTCTTGTGCTGGGTTAAAAATTTCTAATCCCTTTGCTCTATAATAGGCACTAAATTAGTAATACTTTCCTATATAATATAATAATAAGAATAATATATTAACAATTTTTTATAGCATTATAGCAGGGCATGCTAAATTATGGGTGGAGGGGGACCCGAAAGGATTGACCCGTGCTGCGGCCACCTGTTAATTTAAAACATTTTAGAACTATGGGATACATTAAAAGAATTGACTATAAGAATTTAAAAAGAATAAGGGAGATAAAAACACAATAAACATAAACAAAAAATAACAAAAACTTATTTTATTTATTTATTATTATTGTTTTTTATTATTTTATTTTATTTTTATTTATTTTCATTTATTTTTTGTTTATTAAAATGAAATACCACGAAGTCACGAGTAATCTAATTATTTACAATAAACATGACTGTAATTATAATGATATTGATACAATAAAAGTATTGTAGGCTAATTACTATAATTTATAATAAGTTTTGAAATGCGACTGCAGCAAAATTAAAAAGTTAGTAGCCTATAACTACCTCCCTGGAAATTCTAATTCAGTACGTATAGGAAAACCTTTTTGTGTCTTGCGCATTTAATTACAGTTGAATATTATATATAATTTTGACACTTGCTTTATTTAGTTTTAGTGTAGTGTATTGAAATATTTAATTTACCTGTCTTTTTTCCTTAAAAATTATCTTCAGTTATCCCCTAGGATATTATACGATCGATTTATACTACGCATACAGTATACGAATGACGTAACCTGTCATAAATATATCGTATCAATGTACAAGGGTACTTTGATTTCACTTTAAGTGGCATCGTTATACTCTGCTTTATACTATCGCTATAATATATATCGCTATTTATATTATATTTATACTTTTAGTTAACTATTTATAATTATTTATTATTTATAATACTTAATTTTTAACTACAAATTAGTAGTAGTATGGTTTGATACAGGCCCAGGCCACGGTGTGGGCCCATAGGACTCCAGCGGACCTCCTGATTATAGTGGATTCCGAACCACTTGGGAAACAGTGAAGTCACACGATTAGTTCGGAGGCGACCAGGACAAGTCCTACCATGTTTCCCTCCCCGCACTGTGCACAAGACCAATTTATCTGCAGCTTTGAACCTGCTCTGGGCCGCTAGATTCAACTTGGTATGGCGGCCGGCTAGCGACAAATTAACTTTATTTAGATATTGATGATACGTAATAGTCTTCAATGTAGACATATTTATTTATTATTCACTACATGTACGATATGGATATAAATAAATAAATAAAATAAATAAATAAATAAATAAACGTTTATTTACAAACAGACAAAGTCCAATAATATGCAAATTAATATATAGGATATACTGTATATTAAAGAGAAGAACCCGGACCATGGACAATTACGCTTTTTAATGCTGGTATTTAAATAAATAAATAAATAAGGACTTTTTTTGTTCAATTACTAAGCCAACCTAGCGGAGTTGGGGCCATAAGCCCTCTCTTACACTCAACTAGGAAGACCCGGGACCGCCTGCTTTACATGCCCTCCGAAGCATGTCCAGAAAATGTAGGTAGTATGGGACTGTGGAACCAACAACCGTTCGGGTGAAAGTCAGAGTCCGTACCACTAGTCTACATGTCCTACGGGTTTCTATATACTAGCGTATATGGAAACCATTATAATGGGCGAAATTATGGGAACACTTCGAGACTTTTCTGCACTTTCACGTTTATGGTTCCAAAAATCCAAAAAGTGGGTTTCAAGAAATTTATTTCGGTCAATTGGTTCATGAATTTTCGGTTAATCTGCTGGAGGCTGGAGTACTGTATGGATATGGTTGAAATTCGGGATAAAATAATTTTAAAAAAATATACATTATTTAGGGAATTTTTTTTCTCTGTAAACCATTTAGAAAATTTTATTGAAAACAATTTTCTCAAAAATGGATCTTGTTCTTTAAATGCCTCATCTATCGAAGATTGGCGATTATCATGGCAATTTGGATCTTGTAGGCGGCTGATCTGAAAAGGGACGTCATACTCTGGCCAAACCACTGCCTCAAGTTTTTCAACGATGTTGTTCTTCTTCTGTCGGGAGCCCTCTGTCCTTCTATCTTCCCATGCATTATTACATGCAGAAGGCGATGGGTTCAAAAATGTTCTTTTAAATTCGCATTTTTGTTGTAGTGACCACTGACCACCCTGTAGTAGTAGTAGATTTTGGCACAGTCCCAGGCTACGGTCCCCACCTATAGGACACAGTATCTCTGAATTTCTGATAGTTAGGTTCAGGCGGTAAAACAAATTGTGGCTCAGTTTATATTATAAATGACAAAAACATTATATTGCCTAGAAGGCTGCCCAACGGTGCTTCTTAAGGCAAGGGGGGGGGGCTTATTAAATTATTAAATTATTATTATTATTATTATTATTATTATTATTATTATTATTATTATTATTATTATTATTATTATTATTATTATTATTATTATTATTATACTGTGAGGAACTGGCCACAACATTTGAAATGCATTTAAAAAGGCAGATAAACTTTTCAAAATCAACTTAGCAACCTTTTGAAACGCATAATGTATGAGAAAAGGTTGTTTACGGGATAAATACACGGTAAAAATGTAGATTTAAAGGTGTAAAAACCCCTGATGAGAACCCTCTGGGTCGCAAAGGGACGTACTGTAATTGACGGCCATAAAAAAGGGTCAGAAAGGTTTTTTCATGGTAAGGTGTGAGCCACGCGACCCGACGTTTTTATAAAAAAGGCGCGTGCCGACCATTGAGAAAAAAACCACAGGGTTTATCATCCATAGAATCCATTGTTTTTTGCTTTATGTACTATGTGACTATTGAAAACAATAGGAACGTTAGTGAGGTAGCTTATGACTCGCATCCGTACTTGGTTAAGGCGCCTATTCCACCAACGTCAATAGTGATAGTAAATGTAGTATTGACGTGGTAGCAGACATGTTTAGACTGTCTTTAATGTCTGCTACCACGTCAATACTACATTTACTATCACTATTGACGTTGGTGGAATAAGCGCCTAAATGATGCTTTTAGTGACGATTTTATTTTATACTTTACTTGTATTGTATAATTTTACCGAAATATATATTGTATTGTATTGATGACACGGAATATATAACACTAGCGTTATAATGTAGTAAATTCAATGGTTATGCTTTCGCACATTGCGTTAGTAAAAATATAAAATATATCAATATTGACATTTTTCTATTACTAAGCCAACCTAGAGGAGTTAGGGCTATAAAGCCCCCTCCATAGACGGATACAGGGGGGGAGGGCAGGGGCGGTAGCTGCCCCTCCTAAATTTAGTAAATCTATTTATTGTAAGTTAATTTATTACGCTCTTATTTAATGGATACTACATATGTTTCTTCTACCCCCACCAAAAAAATTTCTTTTGACTTACTTTACACCAGATAAAATTGAACTTTAGAGACGTGCGACATTTCAATACAATCTATAGGGGCGCAAAAAAATCCTGGCTACAGTCCTGAATACATACTACTGACTGTCTTTTAGGATACGCAGGGGTACCTATTAAGGGGACAGACAGACTCAGTGAATTAATATATAGTATATTAGAGGGATTCATTGTTTAAAAACGGCATGTCCTTGTTACAAATTTCTCACTCTTAATTCCATCTTGACAGCAGGTCCCTTTTTATTTTTGCGAATAAATTACCTAAAGTCATGCTATCAATGTATTCACTTCAACCCCCCCCCCCTTATTTATGGAGACCACGATTGTGGAAAGGGGGGGAGGTACGTCTTCCCTTTTTGTACTCGTAATCTACAAATCATCTATGAGAAACGTTGTTGCTTTTCTCAACCTTTTTCATGCAACCTTTCCACCCAATTCACGCAAGTTTTTCCTTTGTTTACAGGTTTCTTTTGTGTTGTATACAGTATGGCGCGCAAATTTATGGTTGCCCAGGAAGCTCTTGGTGAGTTATAGGCGGTTCAACACGCAGTCGTAGTCTGTTCAAGACGGTTCTTCTCTGATGGCTAAGAACATAATGGTCGCTTTTGTGGAAGTTTGGGGACACCTCGGCTCTGGGGATATCCTGTAATGATAACGGCTAAACAGTTTTTAGAATTGTATAGTAAAGTAAAATATATTCCTCCAAAAACCAAAAATCCTATACATTAGAAATGTAATTTTTTGAATGACTTTTTCTGGACCCAGGCCAACTTAGTGGCCCATAGGTCCCTTGTTCAATGCCAACGACCCCATGGATTTCGGACATTATTTGTTTATATGAATGCCATTATTGCCATTGGCAAACTGGTATCCGTTCTTGATGTCAATCTAGACCGGCTACAAGTGATAATGGACTAGCTGAGACAAGCTTACCATTGACGCCATGAAACAGGATACCTAAGAATAGTTCCATGGACTATACTTATGGCTATATTTCGGATGAATTTCCCTATTCTAAAGCACTGGATTAATCGATTTTGTATGAAGTTTTCTTCTACGACTTCCATAGACTAAATCTTTATTACTTGCGTGGTAAATTAAAAAAATAATAATAATGATAATCCAGGGATGATCTGTAAGTTTCACATCCTCTTTAAAGGCAAATTTTGAAATTATGTACACCTGTATGGTTTTTCCTCTCCAGTTGCATCGTAACATTTTTGCTCGTATATCCATTTAGCATTACAAGTAACAAATTTACTAAATCTTTAAAATCGTAGCTGGAATATCAAAATAAGCAATTTACATTGGAATTCCTTTACCATAACAATAAAATTGAATAAGCAGTGACAATGATGAAAATTAGTTCTAGAAATACCGGCAAACCGAAAATACGTAATTTTCGGGCCCTGCACACAAAAAAGGCAACTTTTGAACACTCTGTAAATCTAAGAAAAGACTGTTGGGGCGAGGGTCCGTTAATGAATGCGAGCTATCAAGTGAAAGAAAAAAACGGAAAGTGAAGGAAGGGGTATACTTAGAGACTCCAGTCGAGATGCAGACACTTGCTGGAGATTTAGGGGCGTATTCAGTAACCCTTCCGTGCGAAAGGGTTGAAATTTGAAGAATTTATGTGTTTGGAGCCGCACATACAATGACCAGAGCGTACTACTACTATTTCTCTGAATCTCTTCGATAGTGTAGCTAGGGTATGAGGTTCTGTAGGGACAGTTTTGGTCACTAGATTCGCTGACGACAAACCGATATCCATATTATTCAAAATGGCCGCTGTTTGCATGTGAAAGCTAAGCTCTTGGCATCTAATTAATTCTTCTAATATTTTTTATAATATTTTTACTATGTCTGGACCTTATTTCGCTGCATATAATTTAATATATATATTCTCCATGATTTATAGAAAAATATAACTTTAAAATAATACATAAATAAAATAATTTTAAAATAGTATTGAGGCTTATGGAAAACTCAACGCTTTGATATCAGTGCAACTGGTGCTGCCATCTACAAAATGACGTCACAAATGAACCTCATTGGGCGCCCTTGGCCAGGGCAAGTGATGATGCTCCTTCATAATTCAAAGCTATAAAATCTCACCGGAGGAATTGTCAAACTGTTCCTAAAGCGCTTATTCCACCGACCTCTAAGTGCAAAATACACATACGGTGACGTGGTAGCAGACATTCAAGACTTAGGAGGGGTTTCCGACGACCTCTCATTGCAGAATGCACATGACATTGAAGGAAATTTGAATGTCTCTTTTTATAGAAATCTATTAAAATGTTTGTACTTAACATATCCCATGACGCCATTTTTTAATTTTAGTTTATAATCATTGATCAATTTTAACTATGGCATAGAGTAAAACAAAAATTTCCGTCAATGTCATTTGCATTCTGCAATGCGAGGTCGGTGGAAACCCCGCCTTTATTAATGATATCTGCTACCACGTCTGTATTTTGTACTTAGAGGTCGGTGGAAACCGCGCCTTATCATCACACACTAAAGTTCCACATTGCTGCAATAAAGCAATATTTTTAAAAATCTCCTGCACAATGGTATTACTGATTCATGGCACAAGCATGATACAGATAAGAAATGGGTCCGGGGCAATCCCTTCAAGAGGGAAAAAGAAGAAGAAGAAAAATTAAAAAAGTTGAACATGAACTGTTGTTATTAATATTTTTTGTTGTTTTTAGCGTCCTTTGGCCTGGCGCCCTATGCCTGCGCCACTCTGGCCACCCAGTTTATACACCACTGAAGCTCTTATAAATAAATTACGATTCGACACCCTTAATAAGAACACTTATATACGGGTGAGGGTAATGTCATAGTAATATTTTTACTGAGCTTGGATATAAAAAACTTGAGAAATAACCTTACGTGTACAAAAAGCCAAATTTTACAGAAAATATTATCCTGTGAGTTATTAAGTGGAAGAAATACTTCTCTAAATTCTTATAACTATATTAGTATTGTAGTTATATAGTACGTGTCCTTAGCACTTTTTGGCCACAGTTATGAACTTTGATTTGGATAATAAACCGATAATGTGGAAAGAGTGCCTTAACTGTGGCCAATCGTTGTTAGTGACGAACACATACTAAGTCCTAAAATGGAGAAACACTTCTTTTCACTAATTATTCTGCAAGACCATTATTCCCAGTGAAATTGTGTTTTGTGCCAAAAGCGGAAAGGGGGGTCCTGCTGTTTCTTACCAAATCTTACCAATTGAATGTCGTCTTTGGATGTAGGTAATACACATGCATTAAGTAATTAGTAACGATTAGTTTTACACAAACTTATCCATAAACTCCATTGTTTATACCAGATGCATTATATTGCTTGTGTACAGTATATCGTGTGAATTAATGATCCACTCTCACTGCCTAGACACCGCTGAGGTAAAGCCGATCAGCCCGAATGTCTACGCAATTCATAAACGTATACGTGTTTCTCCCTAATATAATAAATATACAAACTAATGAATAAAAGTTACAGTATCTACCTCCACATCTTTATCTTTGGCAAGTTTTATTGCCATGAAAAGTTCTAAGTCCACTTAAATGAAATTTGAAGCCACTTCCTTCAGAGCTTTAAAAGTTTTCGAAAAATGTAATATTATGCCAAAGAATGAAATAAACTGACTCAGTTTAATTTCTGTACAACCTCACAATAATAATAAAAAATAGTTGAAAATATAATACATTATGAGACTAATACAGTATAGGACAATATTCATCCAATTGGCTTCGATATAAATGAGGACTTTTTTATGGTTTCTATTACTAAGCCAACCTAGCGAAGCTAGGGCTATAAAGCCCTCTCTTACACTCAACTATAGGAAGGCCCGTGACCGCCTGCTTTACATGCCCTCCGAAACATGGTCAGAAAATTTAGCCAGTCTGGGACTCGAACCAACAACCTTTCGGGTGAAAGTCAGGGTCAGAGTACATTATTTTTAAATTTTTTGTAGACGATCAAACTTGTATTGGTGAGATGCATACATTCAATCGGATAATATATTGTAATTATATATATATTTCAGTTATATTGATAGTAATAGTAATAATTTCCAGGAGAAGTTACTCTTCACTGTTGGTGCTATATCTGCATATATTAACTAGACTACCTATGCGAGGCTAAGTCTAGCATCCTGACTCCAATATTATCCGCAAACGGACGTAACAAATTTATCGTAAAAAATTAAAGCATTTCAAGCGAAAAAAACACTTCAGAAAATATACAGCATTACTCCTATAAATAAGAATGGAGACGGAAAGGGGAACGATTTGTCTCGGATAAAAACTCTCTTAAAATTTTTCTGCTGGAGATAACGGATTTTCTTTTCATTTTTACGACTTTCCCCAGTTTTTCAACCCTCTTCTTTGAATTCCTCCCCAAGTCTTAGAAGCGGATATCTCCACCAATTTTTTAATGGCTGTCTCCCTAATTTAGGGGGGGGGGGGGTACAACTTTAGCTTTAATGTTGTTTATTTGTTTCTGTTATTCTTTCTTTTGGTTCGCCGCTATGTATTTTTAGGGATTATTTCCTGCTTCAGCTCATTCTGTTGTCGCCTGTTCTTCTGGCATCAGCGATCCATACAAGAAATTACAGTACGCTACCGATAGAGAATATATCCGCAATGTGATGCGAACATAGTGGCACAACAGTTTGGCTATAAGAAAGGTTTGGGTTAGGCACCCGGGATTCATTGTTTGGCTTACAAGTGCTGGATATGATTAAAGAGGTCTAGTTGTGTTTTATTGACTTTCAAAATGCTTTTGACTATGTAAATCGCGAGGAATCTCTTGATAACCAAACTAGTGTCAGCATCGATGTTAGAAGTGTAGGAGCTGTTGCTAAGTTATGCTAACATCAAACTGCTGCAGTCCTAGTCAAAAGAAAAACACAAAGCTGGCTATTTACCTATGCAATTTGCATTATATGCATGTATGTTTAAAAAATTGTGCGAAACAGTAAACCTGTGCATAGAATAACAAATAATGTTACAAGTCTCAATTCTTTTATGGTCCTAGTAAATATTTTGGTCATCTATCGTAAATTCTTTCTATCTTCTTTAATGTCTCTTCTATCGAAGATTGGCAATCATCATGGCGATTTGGCCCTTGGAGCTTGTTACTCTGAAAAGGGGAGTCGCGCTCTTGCCAAACCACTGCTTCAGGTTTTTCAACCAAGATCTTCTTCTTCTGCCGGGAGATATGTGATGTTTACACTTATAAAGAAATAAATATTGACTTTTTGTTCTATTACTAAGCCAACCTAGCGGAGTTGGGGCTATAAAGCCTTCTCTTACACTCAACTAGGAAAGCCCGGGACATGCCCTCCAAAGCATGGCCTGAAAATGTAGCAAGTGTGGGACTCGAACCATCAACCATGCGGATGAAAGTCAGAGTCCGTACCACTACTCTGCATTACTCCCTCCGATTCTCTCTTAATAGAATGCAGTTTACGCTGGGCTAATTCATAGCTCAGACCATATAATACTCTAGACATGACATTCTAGATGCACTGCATGAGAAAGTTGGGGCACCAACACTATATCTAGTTATGTTTAACTGTTGCCAGCGGGTAATGTCACAGCCCAGATTACCTAGTAACAGAGACTTTGTCGCTAGGGAGCCTGGTCATCCAAGTGACTAGTTTGTTTTTTGAAAAAATAACGGACTGATCGTTAAAAGTTTCTAATTGAATATTTGAATATTAAATAAGTTTTTACCAAAGTTAAAAAAATGTTCTCTCACTCCAATTAATTAATTAACAAAACAAAACATGAAAAGCAGTTGCTTTTGTGCTTTCGCCAGTGTGTGCGTCATTTTATGTTGGTCCCTCGGAAATTCTAACATGGCGTGTTTAGAGTATTATATGGTCTAAGCTTCTTAGAATGCAAGGTACATTTCATTTTTTTTTTTAAACTGGACAAAAACTGTAAACATATACTACATTTAGCAGTTAATTGAAAGAGAGGGCCTTGGGCCCTAATATTCGCGGCGAACATTGTTTTTTTTTGTTTTTTTTTCATTAAAGACGTTTATTATTATTACTATTATTATTTATCCCTGTGTTCAGAACTAGTGTTTCCATATTATTTCTTCGGGCGGTCACCACAGAGGCAGAGCTGTGGAATTCATAAATTGCAACCTTTAATTATTAACTGGGCCGTAATGTAGGCACATTCAATATTGCATGCTCTAATGCTGAAAAACGTACCCTTGGGCATTTTTAATATTGATTATGGGGGAACTCTCGAAAGTAAGAAACCACGTTTTAGAACTAAGCACGATGGCCAAGGAAAAAATGTGGAAGAAAAGTGCCCGATTGGAGGGATTTGGCTTTTAAAGAAAGGGGGAGAAAAAATATACGGAGAAGATAACTCGGAAATCAATAATATCTTAGGCAATATTCTTTTTGCTCCCTCCCCCTTCTAATTACGAATCAAATCCCCCTTCAAGGTCTTACCGTCTTGCAATTTTTCTGAAGACTCAACAGTGAAGTGCTGATTTTTTCTTCTTGAGCTTCTCCTTCTTTAAATGCCTCAGCAGTCTCCTAGAATAAATGGCTCATGGCAATTTTTGACCTTGGAGACTGGTTCTCTGTAAAGGGAAGTACTGCTCCGGTGAAATCATTGCCACAGATTTTTGGAGCAGAATAAATAAATAAATAAATAAATATTGACTGCTTGTTCTATTACTAAGCCAACCTATCGGAGTTAGGGCTATAAAACCCTCTCTTACACTCAACTAGAAAGACCCGGGACCATCTGCTTCCCCGGCAAGTGTGGGACTCGAACCAACAACCTTGTTTGTGAAAGTCTGAGTCTTCTCTACATGTCCAGAATGTTCTACATCTGCCAGGAGTCATTTGTCCGTCTATCTTCCCTTGGGTTTTCGTTTCACATCACATCGCCGAAGTATGTTGGTTTCCGTTTCTTAATCGTGAGCAGCAACCCGGCTTCTGTATCCGTTCGCCTCAGGACCTCAGCATTAGGGCAAGGACGGATACAGGGTGGGGGTGGGAAGGAGGGGTAACTGCCCCCCCCCCCAAAAGAATTTGGTAAATCTATTATAAATTAAGTTATTACGCTCTATTTTAGTCGATCCTACATATGTTTTTCCTGTTTTGACCCACAACTACCCCCCCCCCAAAATGGGCTGGATCCGTCCCTGCATTAGGGACTCGATCACTACTTTTTCTGAAAATTGGGGTTTTATGAATAACTGAGCCCCATTAAAGGAGTTGCTAGTGTCATGCTCGGGAGTAACCCAACCTTTTGTCATTTGTCACCATTCTAATACCTTTTATGTTAGCTTTAGCCTTGTTTTATTTCTTGGCACTTGGCATAAGACTGTGTATTGCGATAGTTTATGAACCAAACCTCGATGATTACAGTGTTGAATGTTAAGTTATATTCGCTCTCGACTCAGTTAACAGTTATGTTATAACCTGTATTTGAATAGTATGTGCCAATCATGTAATACTCTAATAATTATTTAACAATAATTAGTTTTTTCTGCAAGCAGGTCATATTACACGTGGACAATGTCTAGAGATCGTAGTCATTTGTTTGCCGTTTCCGTAAGGTAGCTAGTGTCTGAAACAAAACAATATTCAAATTAGTAAGGCGCTTATTCCACCAACGTCAATAGTGATAGTAAATGTAGTATTGACGTGGTAGCAGACATTAAAGACAGTATAAAAATGTCTGCTACCACGTCAATACTACATTTACTATCACTATTGACGTTGGTGGAATATACGCCTAAAACAATTAGAAAATCAGTAGCCTACTGCATATATACAGTGCCGGATTCTGATGCCCACCCAATGTAGCCCAGCACAAAAACATAAAATTAGTGTCACTTCCCCCGCCAATTTCCAAAGTTTTTATAGTTTAATTTTTTTTTTTTATAAATTTTCCATGAAACTATTATTTGTTTGCTTGCGTCTATTGTTAAGGCACTTTTTAACGGTTTTTGTGTGGGGGCCCTGAGGCCTGGCCCATGGGCCTCCTTGTTAATCCGGGCACTGTGCATATGCTGATGATTTGATCGTGCGGTAGAATAATACTAATAAACCATAATTTAATTTTTTAATTGATTTAATTCTTAATCTGTAAATATTTGGTTTCTCAAAAAGGTAGAGGACGGTTTCATATATACAATAGTACTGCATGGATTTTTTTATTTTCGGTACGGGAGTTTTCCCGTGAAAAACTGATCGGTAATTAAACGAATTATCAAGTTCGTGGAAATTGTTACAACAAAATTGAAAGATACCTTATACAGGAAGCATTATATGGTGTATAAAATAGTCTTCTATCAATTAAAGAGGCCAAATTATTGTAACTTAAGTATTAAATTAAATGAAAAATGATATCAACCTATTTTGTGGTAATGCAGGGTTGCCCAATGTCAATGGTCAGCTTCCTCTAACAGTTCTGCCTTCTAAATTTGGAAATTTCAACAGAGAATTCGTCTGGCGGTATTTTGACAGCTCAAGAAAAATTACACTTCTTGCTTGGCGCCTTTAACGTTATTTTTTCACACCACCATTGTTCTCTGAATCGCTTCCAAGAAAAACACTCCTTCCATATAAATTCATTAATCAAACAAGAACTGGCTTGCTCCAAAGAAGTCGAAGATCACCATTTATTTCTTGCTCAATTTTAACATCTTCTTATAATGTGGGCTATGGATTTTTATGTACTATAAATATTTTTCGTTTGATTTTATAAGAAATTGGGGTTGCTATAAGACCCGCAATGAAAATGATGAGTTAGTGTCATATAGCCGCATTACAGTAGTGATTATAGAAGTGATTCGGAAACTGACCTTCGTGAGTTAGGAGTCCGTAGATGGTGGAGCGTTGTACTAATCCGAGATGACTGGAGGAGTCTAGTCGAGCAGGCCAGACGAAGAAGAAGAAGAAGAACAACAACAACAACAACAACAAGAACAAGAAGAAGTAAAAGAACAAGAACAAGAAGAACAAGAACAAGAAGAACAAGAACAAGAAGAAGAAGAAGAAGAAGAAGAAGAAGAAGATTATACAACAGATGTGATGGGTTTATATTTAATTCTTACTGGAGATAATATGTAGACTTTTGCCACCACTGGCGCTAGATCAACCCCAAGCCTCACACTAATTATTATGTATTCAAGACAAGTTACAATGAAATTAATTGAAATTATAATTTATACAGCCTGTTGACAACTATTTTACGCATGAACAAAGAGAGAAGGCATAGTCCGGTTTATAAAAGCGCAACGCTTAAGATGGCTGGGACACGTCGCAAGAATGTCAGACGACCACATGCCGAACAAGATGTACAAAGCAAGCATGACAGGAAGATGGTGGGACATCCTCGAAATCGCTGGAAGGATGAGTTGGAAACTGACCTTCGCTATTTGAGACTCCGTAGATGGTCGAGCGTTGTACAAAACCAAGATGACTGCAGGAAAGCTCATCAAGCTGTAGAGCCAGAAGAAGAAGAAGAGTTTTCTCTGGCCAGTGGGTATACCTTGGGCACTCTAAAATATCAGGACCTATAGAGTAGTGGTACAGAAGGTTGGTACAGAAGGCTTTTGGTTTGAGTCCCACACTCGAGACATTTTCGGAGGACATGCTTCGGAGGACATGAAAAACTGGCGATCCCGGGCTTTCCTATAGTTGAGTGTAAGAGAGAACTTTATAGCCCTCTAACTCCGCTAGGTTGGCTTAGTAATAGAACTACAAAAGTCAATATTTATTTATTTATTTATTTTAAAATGAAACTATTGTAGTGTGCCAGTAAACCTAACACAGGAGGTATTACTAGTACATTTTAATAAAAAGAAGAAAAATTTTGTAGGTACGTTATCGAACTAGAGTATTGTAATTCCTTGAAGGTTTTATTATATTTTTATTTTATCTTATTCTGGATCCTAGAGTCCAGCAGTTCGTTAATTGATAATACAGTACCTACCTACCTACCTATACTGTAAAGTAAATAATGAATTCAGCACAATGCAATGTAAGCTACAATACATTAATGACATTACTCATTGACTACAGCATTTTCTCCAGTCTCCACTCCAGCAAAGTTCAGCAGGTTCCAGCAAAATTGATAAAAGGTTTTTTATGATGAAAGGTAATAAATTGCTTTTTTGCCTTTTAAGAAGTGAAGAAGTGGTCTTCGCTCGTCTCGCTCACTCCTTTTAGCACTTTTTAGAGTAAGATTAATGATTTTTAATGCGGCAACTTCCTTCTTTTGCCTTGAGTTAGAAAAAAAAAAAATTAGCCTCAGCTTATTCTATTCCTTAATACCAAATTGCAGGTTTGCTCAGCTATTTTCGTTGGCCAATACTCCCCAAGAAGTGAAAGGTTATTATAAAAGATAAAATTTGGTTTTTTGGTAGAAAATTATTTATTTATTGTGATAATAAATTAATGCCCTTCTTGGCTTCTGCATGCGAGTCAACTACTTTAAACCGAAATAAGGGTAGGTACCGTTCAGATATAGCTAATAAACAAGTCTGTTAATGTTAGCTACCTGCCATAACTATTTAAGATCAATGAGTTTTAGCAGCTATCTAACTGATTCAAATGAATTACCCAAAGGTCAGACTTACACTAAGCGTACACATATTATTCTAACTGACAAATACCAAACAGACTTATTAGCGGCCTTTACTCGAACGCAACCTAAAGGTGCGTATATTGAAAAGCTTCCCAAAGAGATTCCCTTGTCTGTAATGATGTATGAAATTATTGTTATATATTTATTATTGAAGTATTTTTTTAGGACGTAGACTTACTTCAGTGGCTCATTGAAACCTAGCCCTGCCAATCATTAATTTTTCGGATACTAGTGGTTCTGTTTCCGAATTGACAAACTGGAACACGTTCTCGATGTCAACCCACATCTGCTACAAGCGACAATGGACCAGCTCTCAAAAGCTTACCTTTCGCCATTGAATATACAAAAAGCGTTATAAGTATATTCAATGCTTTCACACAACGTAACTGACGTGAACGCGACTTAACCAAGTTTGGGTACGAATATTGTATTGAATCAACATTTATTAATTGTTTTGTTCCAGATAAGAATTGTGATGACTGATGACCATCTCGTTGTTTCTACGATATAAAGTCCAATAAAAAAAGCTGTTACAGCCAGTCATAACCAGTAATGGTTCCTGACATTCCTGACATCCAGCGGAGATCAAACGAACTAATGCTTAAACCAAATTCAACGTTCTAAATTATTCAAAAAAAAAAAAAAAAAATATATATATATTTACCTACACTTGCAACGGAGAGAGTAATGGACGGCTTGTGAGACGTAATTCGAATGTGTCCCTAAGGACGCAAAAGGAAAGTTTAAGAAATAGTTTTAGAAGTTCGACGTAGTCCATGATAGTGGGACTTCATTTTATGAAATGAAAAACCACCCCAAGGAATCGTGGTGGAAAGCAAAACCATGGCCAGTAATAGAACTGGGGGAGAGTGAAAAACTAAGGAAATTATTCTTAAAGTAAATTTTTCGAAAAATTTTATGATAAAATCGTGGAAGACACGCGAAGGGGTTGGGGGAGGAACGGTGGTGGGTGGCTCGATAGGGAGAGGGGGGGGGGGGGGTTGGTAGGGTTCAACCCTGAAGAATCGTTTTCTTTTATTTTCATTTTTCAAAATGGACGCCTCTTTTCTTTCTTTTCCCTTACAAGTCTGTCGACTCTAAGTGCTTTTCTTAAGAACAAAACCGGGTATCTCGGTTTTCTTTAGAATTTTTACAGATTTCCTCGTAGCATTGAGGTTTACTCTATAGCTTAATTTGCGGGTTGCATTTGATGGGAATTTGTTTTCTTATGGCGAAGTCAATGGCAATGGCAATGGTCAATGGTAATTATGGTTTTGACGTGGTAGCAGACATTTTTAGTATGTCATGTATATCACATTTACCATTGACCATTGACGTATGTGGAAACCCCGTCTTAGGTACCTCTCCTATCATATGCATTGATCATTACTTGATGCCTATTCTAGTGAATATTGAATTGAGGTGCTGTGAAATTTTTTAAGGGCAGGTGAAATTTAAAAAAAATGGGTTGTGGGCTACTTTTTGTTTACATTGTATGGATTGAGCACCACTTAGGTAGCGTTTAAGTTTAATTAACAAACAACACATATACTAAAATTATAAGCTTGCTAATGGGGTTTCCAGGTAACGTTACAGGATAAAAAAAGACCCAGGTACGAGTAAAGGTACTAATTTTTAATGTAATTATAGAAATTGATGGTATATTTAGGGAAGAGCCACGTTGGCTTCAAATGTCTCAGCAAGTAATACTGTCTCAACGCATAGCGGAGCCGTCCTAACTTTACATATTTATATAATATATATAATAATATTTAATATATATTATATATTTATAAAATAATATTTATATAAAATATATATATAACTTTACATATTTACATTTCCTAACTTTAAAAACCATTGTGGGAACCGAAATAAAAGCCTATTCTTTTCTACATAAGTGAAATTTCAAATGGAAATGAGATGCAATGCATGTAAATGGCCAGATAGATCGATAGATAATTAGTGTAATCAGAGAAATACAATATAATGTAAATTCCATGTGCATTACTTCTAAAACATTTATTTTATTTATTACTTCTATAAAAAAACCTCTTTAAAAAGCCATACACTACAAGCTCGTTCTGAAAAAATGGTACCTATACTTAATTTATACCTAAATTTATAGAAAAAGTTAATTCTTCTCTTTAATCCTGGTACAATTCATCAGGGTCCAATTTTAATTTTTCCCAAAACAACTAGCCAATATTTCCCGTATTAAACGGAAACAATATGGAAATCATTTTATCTGACCATTTTAAGAAAAGTATAGTAGTTGAAATTAAGTGATAATTGGCAATTCATTAATAGCCTAAAGACTTATCTTCAATTTAATAATTGAGCTGCATGCTCGGTCTCCTGGTACTAATAACTTATGTTTTTACGCTGCCCCACCATTCGTATACCCAAAGTTAGCGATGCTTGAAGTACCTTTCAAAAAAAGACAAGACGCTTTCCAAAGGAAATGATCAAACTCCGAATAAATGAAACTTGGCGGACCAATCAATTTACGGGGTAGATAAAAAGTTCGAATTCAATGAGCAAGAAGAAACATCGCTCATTATCATTTTTCTCGTCCAAGTTTGCTCGTTATACTTAGTAAGTAAATATTTCCCGTAAACTTCTAAAAAGTATCCAACAGCAGTGAAAGGATGGCACTTGAGAAAAGTGCACGAGACTGGGTCTTCGAATAATTGATAATTTCATCTTAGAATATCTTGTCCGATTGGAGTTACTCCTTTTTCCTTTTACGCCTCGCTCCTTTGTGAAAATGATTCATTAAATTTAACTAAAACATAAAACAAAAGATTCTCAAAAATTCCATTTTCTCTACAAAGAGAAAAAAATGAGTTGAATTTTCCTTTTTTACACTTCTCTTCCAGTCTCCTTGGACGTTGAAATCAAGTTCTTGAATTTCAGCGAGGTTTCTCTCATTTATGTCTTTGCACTTTTTCTTGTTTTAGTGTTACTCTGTTGAGAGCGGTTGTTATTTTCTACGGAAGGTTTTTTTGTTTGTGGTCGCTCGCAAGGGCTCACAGTAGGTTGAGAAAATTTATTTGTAGGTTAGGTACCTTTCTATGTTTAGCTACATTTTATTTTGTTTTGACAATAAATTTAAACAGTACATTGAATGCGTTAATTGGTGTTCCCGGGTTTTTGCAGAGTACTGGTAACGACTCCAACTTCCACCCGAAAGGTTGTTGGTTTGAGTCCCACACTTGCTAAATTTTCCGAGGGCAGAGAGGGCTTTATAGCCTTAACTCCGCTAGACTCGCTGAATATATATTGTTATATGCAGTGGGGGATTAGAATTTTTTCTAGGAGTTTCGACTCTAAAAATTAAAATTTTGCTTTTATAAGGCATAATATTTAAAAAGAAAAAAAAAAAAAAAACAATAATTTAAGTAAATAATAATTTAAGTTTTTGTTTTAGATGCAACACTGAAATTTGCCACAAAACTCAAACTTTGAAAATATTCCTAAATTTTATGATGCATTTGGGTAAAGACAGGTATTACAATACCAGTAATTTAAGATTCTATTCCAGCTGTACATTGAGTTTAATATGCTCTTGTTTAAAAAGGCAAAACTTATACAAAGTTAAGGCAATGACGATGGAACAGATGAATCTTGTTTAATGGTTCGTTTCGAACGTAAATGAATTAAAACTTCCAAAAGTTTCATCAAACGCAGCAGTCCACATATTCAGTGCCAGCAGTCGACATCATCATCAAAGTACGATATGTATCGTATCTTGGAGGCTAAGTGTCAGTAACATCTCGCTGGATCAAATTTATCCAGTTAGGTACCCTTGAGTCTCAGAGATAATTTTTTTTTAAATTCCACATAGTTTCACTGAAGATGTTGACCGCGGACGTTGACAAAACATTAAGGAATTCACTTTCATATCGATCACGGCCTATTAGCCATGATTATTTCGTATATACTTTATCCATTTTTTTCACTCTTCCTCTCTATGTTTCCTTCTCTATTTAATTTCAGCCATTCATTAAAAATACAATGTTTTTGTTTTGTTTTTTAGGGTTAGCATGAAAACAAGACTTTATAGTCTTACTGTTCGTCTTTTGTTTATTTTCAATAAAGTCGTTTTTCATTCATTCATATTATCTGACCCAGGCCGGTTATAAAATTTTTCAATAAGTAGCAATTTTATAAATAAATAATGACTTTTTTTCTGTTACTAAGCCAACCTAGCGAAGTTAGGGCTTCAACCCGCTGTGACACTTAACTAGAAAAGCCCGGGACCGCCTGCTTTATATGCACTCCTAAGTACTGTGCAGGGACGGATCCAGCCCATTTTTTTGGGAGGGGGTAGTTGTGGGTCAAAATGAAACGAACATAATTTGTAGTATAGATTAAATTATAGCGCAATAAATTGAGTTAGAATAGATTTACTAAAAAAAAATTTTTTTGGGGGGGGGGCAGCTACTCCCTTGCCCTCCTACATCCGTGCATGGTATTGGGGGTGTCAGCTTTACCTGACCTCAAATAAAATTTGAAAAAAAAACAGCGCTACCAATTTTAAAGAAAAGGCTAGATTTGAGATAATAGGTACTGATTAGTAAGGCTGAAAACGCAAACAACAAAATTATGCAGTTTTATTTCATTCTAACCTTCCTTGCATAATAAAAATAGTAATAAGCGTATTAGATAATAAGCCTGACGGACATTCACCTGGTTTTTATTTGAATAAAGACAATTTTCTTGCATTCTTCCTCAACGAGTGACTAAGAACCGGTCCGAGTTTACTCGAACATGCTTTCCAATTTATCAAAATTAGTAGGTAGAGAAAATGAGTAATTTCATGGTAAATAATTTTCCTATGGTTAAATTTCCGGTTAAATTTCTGATATCTCGGGGGGGGGGGGGGTGTCCACCTGACGCCACTGGAGGTGAGGTAAATTCTAGATAGGTCAGACCAACACATTACCACACAGCAATACTGGCAGGGCACGCAATGCATTTGAGCGTGAATTTTCTATCACTTCTTCAAAAAAACATTTTTTTGTACAAAACCAAATAATTTTCTTGGAAAGCAACCTGTCCGGTTTCGTTACTCAATTTAACACCTAAAACACGCCGGAAAGTAGAAATCATCGATAGAAAGGTTTCGCAGAAAAATTATTTTTTAGTGATTTTTCATGAAAATTAAGTAATTTTTATTTTTTTACCCCCAGAAGCAAACTATCAAGGGGCAAGCGACCCCCCGCATTTTATCAACATTAATAACAACTACAATACATGTGAATTTAAAAGAAATCGTTGTAGCCGTTTTTGAGAAAAAAAATTTTTAGGCGTTTTTTTTGGAGTTTTTTGAGAATAAAACCCCTCCCAATTGAGTTAGCCCCAAATAAATAAAAGTGTTCCGAGGTATGATTCTTGTAAACCTACATGCAAAATTTCATCAAAATCGACTGAGTAGTTTGCCCAGAAATCGACGCACAGACAGACATACAGACATACAGACATACAGACATACAGACATACAGACAAACAGAGCGACAGACAGACAGACATTTCGTAAAAACCACTTTTTTTGGTTCCTGGGACCTCAAAACGTGTAAATCCGTTGAAAACTCGGAATCGAAAATTTGAACCATCACAAAGCTTTCCTTATACTACGTATAAATTGGAAAGCAAAAACTTAGCAGCAGCAACGTGTTACCATAATCAGTGCCGTAATTCACCTGCAGACTTGGCCGCATTATCTCAAGCACACGCTGCAGTAAATAGCAATTATCTGAAGGCGGTTGCCGTGCGTCCAAAAACCAGCAATCAGATAACAGTGAAAGTAGTTGTGGAGGAAATGGGAGGTTAGGTGGTTTTTAGCGGCAGAGTTAATAGCATGGAGAAAGGCTTTCTTATTTCTGAATTCACCAACACTTCTTATTCGTAAACAACAGCTTTCTTTCTAACTGTTTACAAGGCAGCTTTATTGCATAGGTTTCTACTTCCTTAATGTGTTGTGCACGCAGTTTAGAGTAAATTTCTTACTTTCTTAGGCAAGGGAGAATAGACCATACTGTAAAGACCACCTCCTTAAGATGGTCCTTTAGTATAGCAATTTTTATAGTGACAAAAAAGTAAATTTGTTGTGTTTACCTAGGGAAAGGCACTTTCGTGTAATGAGTTGTAAACATTTCACTTTGTTCTATCTAAGCATACTGATGTGGCACTATAAAATCGCTTGTTCATACAGTATATACATTTTTTATTGTCAGCAAATACTAAATAATTTTATAGTTTCCGCCGTTTTCAGCATGGAGTAAGGTAGGTTTTATTCAGTTTCATTGAGAAAAAGAGCTGCGACCAAGCACTAGTTGCGGTTGCTACACTAGACATCATTTTACATTAGAGTTACAATATATTGCATGTTTCTGATCTATTATTTTGAAGAATTTAGAGTGTTCTCGCGCAAAAAAGGTACTGTATTGTATTTTTTTATCGTCAATTAGGTTCACATTAAACTACCAGCAGCCCGATCATGGCGATTTGGGATTATTATAATACGGGGGTTTATTCAATTGTTTTAAACATATGAGTGCAAAATGTGCGGGAAATTCAAAATGATAAATTAATATTTTTGGTGAGTTTTTAATTTTTTCTCCCTTGGATGTAGACACATTGATTAAAATTCTTATTATATTTCTAAATTCTAACTGTACATTTTAATGTTTATCAGTATTTTCTTCAATTATTAAACAATGCAACCATTCTCTTGTAGTCTAATATGTTGTTAATTTGAATTTCCCACGCATATTTTAACACCGTCACGTGACACCTTACTGCGCGGTATTAAAAATAAACCCCGGTATCAAAATAATACCAAATCGCCATGATCGGGCTGCAGGTCCCCGGGCAACCGCATCGTCCAATTCGCACCTGATTGTAGTGTCGCCTTATCAAATCGAACTAAATAGGTAAAACCAATAAAAGCGAAATGGCTGTATAATTGTAAAACTGGACCGAAAGGAAAACAAAGCCAATTTACTTTCTTCTTTCTTGTACAGACATCCATATGCAAAAAAAAAAAAAAAAAAACTGCCATATTCAGTTTTATTGCGAAAAGTGTCCTATCGTGGTACTGTAGATACTGTAGATCTCACTCACACTATCACTGAACTGAACTTTAAAAAAAAAATGAAATAACTGAACTTTCACAATATTCCTTTATAGCCTACACTATGGTTCTTTGGATAGTCACTTTGGTTTTGAGAGAACTCGTATGACTGAGCCAACTAGTCATCATATCACCTAACGAAGAGGGTTGATTAAAAATTGAATATGCTAACCATTAGAATATTAAAAAACAAAAGGCTCCATGAAACAAAAGTATAAAGGGTCTACGAAAGCTGGTTGAGGTAATCATATGCGTCCTTGTTGCACGGCATTATTATTTCAACTCTACTAAGGGATGAGGTTATGGTCAGGAATAGTCCAGTTGTTAGAGATCTAGGTTTTGAAACCGAAGGTCAAGGTTCGAGACTCAACATAGAGGAATAATTTTCCGACAAAGTGGTACCTTGTCTTCATCGGTAGGGGGTAAACCTGACCACAACATCGCAAATAAACCAGTGGTAAACAAAATAGGGTAAGTTGTGGGGTGGTGGCTTTATAAATAGACTGAAAAGACTGATGGAGTCTACAGTGGCAAATTTTTGGGGGCGGTAAATTTCCCGAACTAATGTATAAATTTTACCCATTTTTACAACAGCGGGCCTAACATTCATGGCCGTGCCCAGGGGGTGGTCCATGGGGTCCGGACCCCCCCCCCCCCTCGAAATAAATTTTTGTATGTAAACCTGTATGGTTTGAAGAATTTATCCATTAATTCATTACTAAATTTCGTATTAAAAAAAATTGCACCCCCCCCCCCCGAAATCAAAACCTGGGCACAGCCTTGGTAGTATTAACTTATTATTAGGGTTAAAAACGTAAACAATGAAATTTTGAATTGTAAATTGTAAAATTATCTTGTTTACATTTTTAATCCCAGGATAAGATTAAACCATTCCGGGGCTGCGCTGTAGACCGTTATCAATTTGGTGGCTAGTGTGGCCTGCACAAGAAAAGTATGCAATTTTGCTGGGTAAATAGCCTGCACAAGCTAAGTACAGAGTTTTGACCGAGTCCAGGTATCCGTTCTGCTATGGTGCAATATTTAAGACTGATATTTTTACACTGGCCCTTATCGCTGATAGTTGGTTTACGGCTAACGGGAGGCCCGGAATGGATATTATATTTCCCGCCATTCCAGTTAATTTGTTTCTAAGGATTAAACATAATCGCCATAGTAGAGCCTCAGGAGTGAAAAAAAGAACTATAATTTTGACAGGTTTTGTTCCGATCAATACTAAAGCAAAGTCTGTGGTCAGTTTCCTCTTGATCCCAATAACCAGTGCCGGATGGGCACAAGATATGTGGGGGCCGTGGACACAATATATGTGGGGGCTGGGGACACAAGATATGTGGGGCCGTGGGTGCAAACTCCTTCAAAATTAATCAATGCTCTTGGCGCTCTCTTCTCATATCCCGCCAATTTGAAAACCATGTTTGGAAATTTTTTTAAACTTTTACCTTTTTTAAATTTTAATCTCGTTTGCGGGGGCCGGAATTTTAGACATTTCAGGGGGCCGTGGGTCTGTGCCCAAAGAGCCCATGGCTTAATACGGCCCTGCCAGTTACTACATGCTCAAATATTTTAGCCATGGCCCAAAATGAACAGCTGAAACATATCTCACCCTACAGTAAAGTTTAGGGATGTTTACCTCCAGAAAACTGGTCGAACCGGTCCAGGCGATCGAAAGACAATGACCGGAGCCCCTAACTTCCTTTGCAGCAGTATGGACAGTACAAAAAACTAATTAAGCATGCCGTCCCAACGGGGATGAAATTACAATTATTCACTCTCTGATTTGGTTATGGTCATATAGCCGTGAAAGACTGTTCTAAGAAGATTATATAATTTCAATTCCCATATTTCATTTCATTTACCCGGTATATTTCTAGACAATTTTGTGGGCTTTGTCTAATGGACAATTAATAGCAAATGGGGCCTCTCACTTTCCTTTTTTTCAATAATTCAAATATTTCATGAAAAATCTATCAAAGAACCATAAAATAATGAGATACCATACAGTAGTGGTTTAAATAAATAAATAAGGACTTTTTATTGTTTCTATTAGTAAGCCAACCTAGTGGAGTTAGGGCTATAAAGCCCTCTCTTACACTCAACTAGGAAGGGCCGGGACCGCCTGCTTTACAAGCCCTCCGAAGCATGGCCAGAAAATTTGGCCAGTGTGGGACTCGAAACAACAACATTTCGGGTGAAATTCAGAGTCCGTACCACTTCGCTACATGTCATGCTTCCCTACTTAATATTATATGTATATATTGCAGTATGCCACCGTAACTGACACAAACTGATAAATCGCTCATGCACGAGAAAAGTGACACATATCTAAATATTGACTTCTGAGATAATGCAAATTTTAGTTCTGACCATTTTTTAGTTTTTATTTGTAGTACTATCGAAGCACTTAATACTTTTGAGATGTGACAGTTTACTTGAAAGAGAAGTGTAATTACCACGTCAACGCCTGGAGCACATTCAGAACGCATTGCCAACGGCCTTACCATGTTGATTCCATTAGAGCAGAGCATGTTTCAAACTGCGGCAACTTGGTAGTGTGCACAGCGTTGGCAGGGGAACCTGGTGGGACATGATAACGCGCTTAGGCAGTATAAGTCGAGTCCTGGTCACCTCCGATCTAATTGTGTGACTTTGCCATGTTCCCCAAGTGGTTCGGAATCCACTATAATCAGGAGGTCCACCCTGTTAGTCAACTCCCCTTTCCCCGAGGTGATAGGGTCTGCCCTTTGGGTGCCTCAAGTTAACAAACAGACTCACTCCCCCCGCCAGGCTGACAGGGTTGCTTAAAGCAGAAATGCTGAAAGCAGGCGTTAGAAACAACAACAACAACAACATTCCGAATTATGTCAGTACAGCCAAACCCGAAGTAGTCAAACTTGACAATGGATCAGTGACAAAACGCAATCTTATCGAAACAAATTAAACTAGATATGTGACACTACATTCATAAAATTCGCTATATTTTCCTCGACATTTTTGTATAAATAACTCAATTTTGCAATTTTTTCTTTTTTTTCTCGTGCATGAGCGAAATGTTCTGTAACTTCTTCGACCTGATATCCTCAGTGTCCGGCATTTTTATAAATTAATTTCAATCGGTGTTAGTAACGTCCACATAATTTATGCATGTACTAGTGTATTCAATGTAAACCATACCGGTAGATCTAGGATGCATTGTAAACAGTGAGTAGGAAGTGAGTCGGGAAATTCGCAACCGCATTGAGATCGAGATCAAAATCTCTCCATCAAAGTGCAGAAAGTATTTTTGTGTAGGAATCTGCGATTGGATTGAGAATGAAAGAAAAGCATTGTCATCATTTTCCATACAGTCGAATTTTGGGCCTTTTGGCCCACTCTTTCAATTTGCCCGAATGGGGAAAGGTTATGTGTCCCTGCTTCTTCTGCTTCTTCTTCCTCCTTATTATGTGTTCCAATCGTTCTAAATGGTATGGAAAGATGAACGTAAGCCCAAGCAATGGTGAATTAGTGAATTTGAAATGTGGACATACAGACAAATATTGCGCATGTCATGGAGGGGTCGTGCGCCGAATGTTGAGGTCCTGAAGCGAAGGAAGCTTGAAGAAGTGGGGGCTCTCGCTGCAATAGATCTCAAAGGTCGACGCAACGAACCTTACCTTAAGGAGGCACCGCAAAAAAAAAAAAAAAAAAAGTGGGGGCTCCCGGCAGATAAAGAACATCCTGGTTTCTGAAAACCCTGAAGCAGTGGTTCGGCAAGAGCATGACTTTTCAAGAAGCAGTGTCCAAGGTCCAAATTGCCATGATGGTCGCCAACTTTGCTAAAAGAGGCATTTAAAGAAGAATGTATATAAAAATATTGAATGTATATACATTTATTTTACTTGCATGTCAGGACATGTAGCGTAGTGGTACGGACTCTGACTTTCACCCGAAAGGTTGTTGGTTCGAGTCCCACACTGGCTACATTTTCTGGCCATGCTTCGGAGGGCATGTAAAGCAGGCGGTCCCGGGCCCTCCTAGTTGAGTGTAAGAGAGGGCTTTATAGCTCTAACTCCGCTAGGTTGGCTTAGTAATAGAAACAAAAAGTCCTTATCTTTACATTATATCGATATTTCAAGAGAAATTTGACTTACCAAGAACACGAGGCTGTGGGAAAATAATTGTGGTCTGAAAACACTGTTGCTGAAAATTTGGCACCAGGTAAAGTTAAAGATCAAGTGCAAATTTGGGGGAGCAGGGCGCCTGGCCTCCCCTGGGCTCTTCCGATTCTCGAAGTGATAAGTGGGAGCCGTCGTTCAACAATGTATTATAAATATAGATTAAACGATTATAGCACATGAATAAGTTATAGTTTTGTCACCTTATACGAGTTATGACCAGGGACGGATCCAGCCCATTTTGGGGGGTGGTTGTGGGTCAAAATAGGAAAAACATATGTAGGATCGATTAGATCAGAGCGTATAATAAATTAATTTACAATTGATTTACCAAATTTTGGGGGGGCAGCTACCCCCCCTGCCTTCCCCCACCCTGTACCCGTCCTTGGTTATGACCATGACCGTACCAAGGAATTATCTTTGGGAAGGAGGAAGGGTGCGTTGGGTTGACATACCAACCCTTAATTTGCCTCCAAGTTAAAAGTGACTACATTTCGTTTTAGGCTTTCGACCCGCTTCTAAATTTTATCTATGCCTGTAAGGTATAGTAAGTGTAGAAAGTTTGGCATAGTAGGTATCCTATTTTTTTGAATTTATTATGCGTTTCATGTGAAAGAAGACCTAGAAGAAGACCAAGACGTGCGGACGGGCAGAAAAGTTCCAAGAGGACGCCTGGCGACCAGTGGCTGAGAACAACGAAAGGTGGACTGCGCCAAATTAATGCAACTTAAGCTGGCCATTCACGAGGGCTCCAAACGGCCAAGCCAAATGGCGCGTCCTGTTCCATTTGGCTTTAGCGCCTTTTAGAGGGGTCATCTCGACTACGCTGAACCAGTCGCTCCAAATCTTTCAAATTGTACAGTGTGACGATATGGAAGAGGTACTGTTACACTGTACAATTTGAAAGATTTGGAGCAACTGGTTCCGCGTAGTCGCGATGACCCCTCTAAATGGCACTAACGCCATATGGAACCAAACGCGCCATTTGGCTTGGCGCGAGTCCGTTTGGAGCCCTCGTGAATGGCTACCTTTATACTTTGTATTAAAAAGGGATAGTATGTCGCCGGCCTTATAACCATTTCTTTAAAAAAGAGGTTAATCGAATACAAACAATTGAATGAGTATATTCGATTGACCTCTTCAGTCGCCTCACCAAGTAACTTAATACTTTTGTTGAGTTACGACACGACTCCGATCGCATGGTAAATAGAGACTCGCACAAGTATAAATACGCTACCATCTTGCCACCGAAGCCAATAATGCATTATCATTGATAATGCAGAGAAACATTGAACCCTTTACGAAAAAAACCTCTATAATTTGCGTAAGCAGCAAATACACAATAGCCGAGTATTGGTCAAAAGGGTTGCCGGATGAACTACCTGATTCAATTGAACAACCCTTTGGGTCATCTTTGGAACCTTTTGAAGAAGGGTTTCATTTTTTATTAAATCTGGTCAAACTAGTTTTCCCAGGGCCCATATCAAGATTCGGGTTCTGTCCGTTGGCTATTATCTATTGTTTCTTTCCTTGCACCCGGACAACCCCAAATTTTTCGGGTTCCCCTGTCGCAACGGTGCGTTGATAGCTGAGATCTAATCAGCAGTGCCGTATTAAGTGATCAAATATTTCAAAATTAAAGAATCAGTACAAGTGAACGCGTACATGCTTTCTTATCAATTAGAATCAGGTCTGTAACCAGAGGAGGGGAGGGGGGCTAGAGGGCTGCAGTTCCCTCCGAAATTTTTAGTCTTTACACTAGATAGAATTCAACTTTCCAAATATGCGACATTTCACTACATACTATAGGATCCAGTCACTCCCTAAAATAAAATCCTGGTTACGGGCCTGATTAAAAAAGGTGGGTTATTAGTTTCAACTTTCATGGTAATGTAACTGTCCCACATCATTCAATATCGGCTACCTATAGATTTTCCCAAACCCAAAGCACAATTAATCAGTATCATTGATGGAACTATTGCATAGTCTACCTAGAATGGGTAGACCAATAACACAAATAATACAACAGAATAATAATTGGACCTCAAATTAACCATAATCTTTCCAAAAAAATATTTTTTCTACAAAACCAGTATTGTATCTAATGTATCATAAGCATAGCATATAAAATATGTACTGCATGTGCGGTATCTCAAATCTCAACCGTGCTGGATAAGTTAATAGCATCAAGACTGTTGGCTATCATTCATCAGTATTCAATATCACATATTTCAATATATTGCCCTCCGATGGACCGATGAGCGATGCTGGGAGCGAATCTGATAACCCAAATCTGATAAACCTAATATTGTCTGTCTTTGAAATGCGTATCCATTACTGGTGGGTAGACCAATTTTACTGCACTGAGGCATGCAACAATTAACGACACCTAAACTAATGAAGAACCAGCAGAATCGAGGCTGATGGGCCAAACGTTTTGTCAACATCTGCGGTTGACATCGTCAGTGGCACTGCGTCGACTTCGAAGGTTATAGCTCGGTGGCTCCGCAGCGAGACCCCGGCCCACCAGCTTCAGCTCAGATTCTACTGGTTCCTCATTCGACTCCTGCCGTGAAAGCCTTTGCAGTGACACCTAAATTATTATAAAATGCACACAATTAAAATTTCTCCTGATTACAGTGGATTCCCAACTACTAGATTCTCGGTATAGTATACTCCTGAAGACACATAATATTCATATACCGTATATACACTTTAGTCTTCTCAGTTCCTCTACTTGTGCATGTCATAAACAGTAGAAAGAAAAGGAAGGTCCAAAACGATGCCAAACATATAAAATTCTGAGTTTTGTATGCACTGCTACATTGTCGAAATAAAAAGGGTTGCACGGTATTTTTGTATCACAAATCAATTGTATATTGTATGATTATATATATTGATTGATTGAGTGTCTCGAAAATTCGATAGAAGGTACTAAACTCAAGATATAACATTAAAAGGTTGGTGACCTCCTAACGGGCATATTTCCTTCATTATGACCAGTACTAATTCCATATTGATGTGAAGAATGTTGAATTATATCAAATTTATTACTTCTACTGCTATAGCCAAATAAATAAATGAGTGCTAAGTATTATCTTAGCGCTATCAAAATATCTTTTAAATATTACAATAATCTTCAACTAGGATTTCTATACTATTTTAGAAATATTAAATAAATTAGCATGACGAAGTTAGTTTTATTTTGGTTTCAGTTTCAGGCATGGGTAAAAAGGCTAGAGGGGACGGGAGGCCAGCCCCCTTTTAACAATAATCCAGATTTATCTCTCGGAAGGTCAACAACACTATTTTTCTTTTCAACTGCCGTATAATAACGTTAATATCAATACACCTGGCGGTTGGTACCCGATGGTATCGGCTTCAGGGACGTATATACATAAGTATCTGCCGCCTCTGGGCAGCTAATTTTACCACCCCCTCCCCTTGTCAGCGTTCACCCGAGGTGAGTCACCCCGATGTCACTAAGACGTGTCACTTAGGTTCTAAAAACTTCAATCACCCTCCTCTCTGAAACCAAACTAAAGTAAGTAAAGTAAAAAATCAATTTATTGCCTTCAAAATGTTTTTACAAATAATAAATTCTAAAAGCTACTAGTGCGTATTTTACGGCCTTCGATGGCATAGTGGTAGCTTTTTCGTACGTGTGTGAGTCTCTACAAACTCTTAACACAGGTATTACCTACAGGGGCAGCTGAAGAATTTATTCGGATACATTCATTGAATTGCTTGTATGCGAATAATCTTATTAAAAAAAAAAACAACAAAGATCAGTAGGAGTGGACCCTTTAGGACGTGAACTACAACTTAAAAACTAAAATATAAGGTTAGAAGAAGCTGGAAAAATAAGAAGCGACTCTTAAAAATAAATATAACTTGTGATAAAACATGACTGATTTAGTACGCGTAGATTTGAGGGTATAGGCTAAGTTCTTTTTTTAATTGGAGTTTTGTAAATAGTTAAATTTAAATTTAAATTTAAACTGATAGAAGGAGCAAATTGTAAACTTCTACTGACAGAAACGAGTGCGAATGCTGAAAAAAGCTAGTTTTAGAAGCTGCTGGGGTTCTGAGCCAGCTCTCTACGGCCAATGTGGTTCTTCGTGAGTGTTGTATAAAGTCTTCAGGTGTATTGTGTATGTATCTACAATATAATACCGTCAATAGGTTTTGTGTATTACCAATTTTCTAGGTATTTTTGTCCTTATACAACTATTACTACACTGCCGCTGCTGCCATCAAAATGACACCCTCTGCGCATGCGGCCAGCGCCAAGATTTAGAGCATCTGTTCCTGTGCAGCCTTTGCCCCCACCGCTGCACACGTGAAGACCTGTGGAAGGCCAATGTGGCGGCTATGAATTTCGCCCAGTTTTGGACGCGCTTGGACACGAAAAAGTAAAGTCCTGCCGCTGCTTTCTGCCAACATATCTGATGAAACAAAACGCCAGGTACCGAGCTCAAGAAAGGCTGCACAGTCAATAGTAAGATAAACGCAATATCTGTAAGTCAATTCATTATCATCCAGTATTAGTCTTGAACACTCAAGCAAAGGAAAGTCATAAGAAGACGAGTTGCCTATTAGCAAAAGCAATCCTCTCAACCCAGGTCGATTTTTGAGAAACCGCAAAAACCTGCTGTGCCGCAACGCCATGAGGTATAACATTACAGTTTTTAAAGCTAATTTTAACAGTATTAGAATTGCTTTTGCGTCTCAATATCTGATTCATCGGATAGAGTATTGAAAAATAGAAAAAATGGCGCCAATATCTCAAAACTGAAAAAAATGGAGAGGATTGCTTTTGCTAATAGGCACTGTGGACGAGAAACAGAATGAACGTGGAGAGTGGTAAAAATGAATGGCAAGGGTTGACCGGTTTGTCCACTAAGGCTATGAATGAGCCTTAAAAGGGTCGTAGCAATTTGTCTAAAGCCAACTGCTCCCCAATTCAACCCCTATTTTTCCTGATCAACATAATGACTATGGCTTGCCCCGACAAGCTCTAGTATATAATTTCTTTACGCTGTCACGATTTCCGCTATCCCAAAGTATGGATTTTTTTCGTGGGGATAATCGCTATTAAATTTTAATACAAACGATGGAAGATACCCTGATTTTGTTTACAGACCAAAGTTTTTCTCTAAATTTTGAGGTAATATTTAATATGGGACGCACACCAATTGGCCACAGCTTCAAATGGAACTTGCTATAATGGGTAAGCGGATAGTGGGGATGTCCGGAACGAGTTCCATAATTGGGGCAAATCGGATTTAGTAACTATATATCAAAGTGCAAAGGAACATTTCTTCCATTTACAAAGTCCACAATGATAGCTGATATTTCCTTTGAAATCGGACATTACGCAAAGACAGATTGATGGACAGATGACAGATTGATGAATGGACAGACAGAATAGGGGGGTCTCCTAAATCTGATTGAAAGAGTGGCAAAACGAATTTGCAAAAGGTAAAAATCAGTCATGACATTTTATATTTTTAATCAAAAATGTCAGGCATTGACCGGTGATTTACAGACGGCGCGGAAATGATCATCGTCTGTTTATCGCGTTATTGAATTACCATCAGGTTCTGCCAGGTAAAAAAGGCAAAATTGGATTAAATACCGGTTGAAGCGACCAATCAAAACTTATTTTTAAATGAAGAAACAGGGGGGGGGGACGAAACGAGGGGAAAGCGAATGGAAATTTATTTTAATAAAAAATTCAACTTTTCTGAAAAGAGTTTATCGTGAAAAAGTTTGGAGGGCGAAGCAGGCTTTCTTTCTCTCTCAGTCGTCGACAGCCTGTCTTTTTCTCTCGTTGATTATTTTTCCAGTTTTCTATCGTTTTTCAACAAAATTACACTCATTTACCTGTGCCCCGTTTCAATTTACTTTTTCAACCTCTTTCTACGGCGGTCCCCACTGTCATAGGTAATGCAGTGGTTTCCCATTGCCTTCTGTATCCCTGGGCCGTTGGCTCTTCATTGAATTCCTCCGGGTCTTCAGGGTCAGTTTCCCAACCCCAGAGCAAAAGAGTCTTCTTCACAGGACAAATCCGAACAACAACAAATCCCGTCGTGGCTGCAAGGCTTGCTCTTATTGCTCTTATTGCTCCGCCCATGCCCCGAAGGTAGATGTAGCTCTGAACGAAACAGTCCGCGCTATAACAGGTTGCCTCAAACACACACCCCTGCAAAAACTGTACCCCATTTGCGGAATAGCTCCTCCATCCATCCATCCGAAGATCGGCTGCAGCTGCCGCTGAAAGAACGAGGCAAATAAAAAACCGAAAGCACGTCATGTTCGGATAAGTACCGGCTCCACGACGTCTATCGTCGCGCAAGAGTTTTCTCCGAACCACTGACCCTCTGCCAAGCTCTATCCAAGACTATCGACTTCTGATGTGGCGACAAGCCCACCCTCAAATTCCACACCAAAACGAGAGCTTGATGTCTGGCTCCGAACAACCTTTTCCGATCTGGCGCGAGTTGAATCGCCTGCGATCTGGAGCTCCTCTTTGCAGAACCACCGCTGCACAATGGGGCCTCATACCGCCTGATGACGTTGCCTGCGATTGCGGTGCAATCCAGGATCCCGCACATATGCCGGTGTGCCCGAACCTTCCGGCACCTTGCACAGCCTCTGACCTCTATGACGCCAACGACAAGGCCGTCCAGGCCGCCTTCTACTGGAATAATAAGCGTGTTGCTCGGACACGCTAAGTAAGTAAGTAAGCTCTTATTGGTCAAAAGAAGACATGTCCTTTGATTAAGTTCGGATGAAGATAGCACCTCTTCTTCTTCAGATGTCTCCTTTAAGATTGGCAATCGTCATGGCGCACTTGTAGTCATGAGGACTATACTAGGGAATTGTAATGCAGTGGTTTCCTGTTGCTTTCTGCATCCCAGTGCCTTTGACCTTTCATTGAGTTCCTCCACCTTCAGGGCCAGCATCCCAAGACAAAAGCGTGCCCTGCACAAAAAAATTCTGTGTTTTTCGCTTATCCCGGCTCAAACTCGGTCCCCTATCTGTTCAGTCGCCAGTACGCTCTTCCGTCTTCACCAAGAGGAGGAACAGGTTGCCGGTTGGGGATTTTCGCGTCTTCCTCTTTGAGACCATTAGACATTACTCAGTAGCTCAGTTACTTTGAAGACAACAACGAATTGTAAAGCGAATGGTAGACGCGAACGAGATGAATTGAAAAGCAAGCGAGAAAATAAAAGTAGCCTAAATGGTAAATTGCATAAATTTTCCGAGTCTGCAAATCAAAACGTTGTTTCAAGTTCAATTTTACAATTTTATTTTTCTGCAAATTCTCCAATCAGATAAACGTGATGTTTTCTACCTCTTGGAAAGGTAGACTTCTCTTAAGCTAAACGAAAGAGTAAATTCAATTGGGAAAAATATACACTTTTCTTCCTTTTTATACGATTTTCAATAACTTTTATTTTTAATTAGAGTTGTGAAACATTTCGTTAACTGTATTTCGAGGGACACGACAAGAAAAGAGAATGATTTTGTTATTAATTTCACAATAGCTTGTACAGTACAGCAGTCACTTCAGTGAAGTTTAATTAGTAAATTTTTTTAATGAGTTTTTAGTTTGTAAAGCATTCATTGGATGGTGTTGTTATTGAGCAAACTTTTTAATAATAATATGAAAAAGTGCATTTAAGCAGGATTTTGAAAATGTAACTACAAGTAAGCCAAAAAAATTATTCAAGGAGCAAGTCCAATTTAACGAGGAAGACCAACTGCTTGAAAATTGTTGTGACAATATGAATCAAACAATCGTCTTCGGTGGCAAGTGAGGAGCGTGCTTGTACTTGTGAATGTTTCTACACGCCCTGCGTTCGGAGACGTGTCGAGGTGTCGTAAACTCGTAACTCAGCACAAATATTAATTTACTCGTTGAGACGACTGAAGAGGTCAATCGAATATACCCATTTAATTGTTTGCATGGTTTCTCCTTACTCCTTGAACAGCCTTGGCCTGCTCTGTCACTTTGCGTCAGCCTGCGTTCTGCGCTTACAAAAATTGGTCCTGAGTTTTACTGATATAGTAGGTACTTTTTTTTTGTAAAAAGATTATTCGCATACCAACAATTCAATGAATGTATCCGAATAACTTCTGCAGTCGCCTCTGTAGTAGTAGTATGGTTGGACACAGTCCCAGGCCACGGTGTGGGCCCTTAGGACAGGGGACCTCCTGATTATAGTGGATTCCGAACCACTTGGGAAACACAGTGAAGTCACACGATTAGTTCGGAGGTGACCAGGACAAGTCCTACCATGTTTCCCTACCGGCACTGTGCACACTACCAAGTTATCTGCATCTTTGAACCTGCTCTGGTCGGCTGGATTCAACTTGGTAAGGCGGCCCGCCTCTGTAGGTAATACCTGTGTTGAGTTACGACAGGTCACCGATGTGTAGAAAGTAGAGACTCGCACAAGTACGAACAAGCTACCACTATGCCATCGAAGTCCTTCAAATGTTGTTTATTTATTTTACTATGGTGAAGAAGCGCCTATTGGCTAATACTAAGTGAAAGTGAAAAATATTATATAAATGCGGAATGGTCCAGCTGATAGAAAACTTGACTATGAAACAGAAGGTCAAAGTTCGAGACTCGGCAAAAAACGAAATATTCACCATTGGTCTCCACTTTTGACCCAGCTCTCAAGGGGTACATCATATTCATCGGCAGGGGAAAAGTGCGGCAGCCGGACATGTTGCTGTCAAAATATCACAAATATTGCAGTAATCGAGGGAGAAGATTCACTACCAGTCCCTCATTAGGCTGTCGTGCCATGGCGCCACTGTGTACTTGTATAGTGATTCATAATGTTAAAGGGCATCTGCAGCCTGATCATGGCAATTTGGGTTATTTATTTGGGTTTATATTTGGGGTTTATTTTTTAATACCCGGTGTCACGTGACGCTCTTACCATATTGAATCCATGAGAGCAGAGCGTGTTTCAAACTGCGGCAAACTTGGTAGTGTGCACAGCGTTGGCAGGAGAACATGGTGGGACATGATAACGCGCTGAGACTATACCACTCAGTCGTATACGTGCGTGTCGAGTCCTGGTCACCTCCGATTAATCGTGTGACATTACCATGTTCCCCAAGTGGTTCAGAATCATCAGGAGGTCCACCCTGTCAGTCAACTCCCCTTTCCCCGCGGTGAAAGAGACTTCCCTTAGGGTGCCTCAAGTTAACAAACAGACTCACTCCCCCCACCAGGCTGACAGGGTTGCTTAAAGAGGAAATGCTGAAAGCAGGCGTTGGAAACAAACAAACGTGACGGTGTTAAAATTTGCGTGGGAAATTCAAATTAATAAATTATTAGAATACAAGGTAATGGTTGCATTGTTTAATAATTGAAGGAAATACTGATAAACATTAAAATGTACAGGTATGATTTTGAAATATAATAAGAATTTTAATTAACATTTATTAATGTCTACGTATCTAAGAGCGAAAATACTGAAAACTCATCAAAAATATTAATTTATCAATTTAAATTTCCCGCGCATTTTTCACTAATTTGTTTAAAACGATTGAATAAACACCAGTATTATAATAATCCCAAATCGCCATGATCGGGCTGCTATTGTCGTGCGTGAAGATATCCAAGAAAAGTAGTCGACTGAAATAAGATTTTTTTTTTGCACTTAGGCTACAGCTTTGAAATGAAATTTGTAAAACAGCAGACTTAACCTGAGGGTATCACAAAAACGTACCAGCAATTTTTCATCAGAGTTGGTAATGCTGAATTTTTTTCCCCCCGTTCAAATTTGGAGATTATTTCAACGTAAAAAGAGGTCTTGAAACTGTAGTTAGCATTCCGGCACGAAGAAACTTTGTATGTTGTGATGAACTGTTTCTAAGTTACTTTTCCAATAAGCAGTTGAGGGAGAACTCTTTTAAAACTTTTAAATTAAAGGAAAAAAAGGTGAAAATTGAAGTTTAGTTCATGGTGGTCGGAATTGGGTTTTCTGAGACTGATGGCCCATAATTTTACTAAGAGTTGAACGTTTCTTTCCACCCTGTTGAAATGTTCCCGAAACAAAATTAATTTTTACGACTAACATCTATTTTTTTCTTTGGACCCATTTTAGGGGGTCGTCAAAGGTTACCATTTCTTTCGATGTGTATTGTATTCTATAGCTTTAATGAGCCCTGAGATGAAGATAATATAGTTAATGGGACAATAACGGCAATTTTCTTTCTTTCTTCTTTCTTTCTCGCTGATATGTTTGTGACAAATGACAAATCTACGTAATTTTAACGTACGTAATTTATATTTTACATACATATTGTGGAAAAAAAATTGGAGCAGAATTAGGTATTGGTGTAATTAGGGGGGGGGGGGGTCTGGGGCAATTGTCAAGCTTTTCATTCCAGTTAATAAAAAAAATTACTGAAAAAACTTAATAAATAAACTAATAATTAAAAATACTAAGGTTTTTGTCGCAGAGCATATCAATAATTTTTAAAAAGGTCACTTTATCCGAAAAATTCTATTTTTTAAATGTATTGTATAATATTTCTGGAACTAGGTTACCTCTTAAACCAAAGTTAATTTAATGCCATTGTTAAATACACCATATAATATTGCAATACAATCACTTATTGTGTTGGCAATTTCGGTGTTTCTTTTATCATTGTGACTTTTGTCAATGTTTATGCTTGAATCTGCACTGCAATCATGGATATTAAAGTTATTATGATTGGTTTTGGGGGTTTCTTAGCTTCCTAACCCCCCCCCCCGTATTTTAAAAGTATTTAAGAGAAGCTCCATTCAAATCGGCGCCACTGCACTGCTCTGTTATTTAAAGGCATGAAACAATTTGACACTTCTATTTCACTTATTTCAGCAATGTACGAAATAAAAGCTTGCTTGCCGAAATGTTAGTTTTGCAATAAATGTTTCATTACATCAGACAGGTCAGACAGAACATGTAACTTAGCAATGGTGGATCCAAGGGGGGGTCAGGGGGGTCTTGACCCCCCCCCCTAAAATGAGTAATTCATATAATCGTAAAAAAAAAAAAATTGTTTAAAATTCTGTAATAAAACTCAAATTTTCAACAAAAGAAAATTACCTTTTAAAGTTACATACAACGTGTGACCCCCCTAAATTTTCCGCTGGATCCGCTCTTGTAACTTAGGTTGATGAGGTAACGTCCTCGTTATAAAAGTAATAAGAGGTTTAGGGCGTAGATCGTGGGTTCGAATCCCGCCAAGTCCAGTTTTTCCTAAATCCTCTAATTTCGGTTCATATTCAAGAGTTTGATGTATTTGTATATTAGTATAGGCGTGGTTATTGTTATTAACTAGTTTATTAATTTGTTTATTTGCCTTGTTAGTTGACTGCCCTATGGCCTATATAATGTTCTTGAAGACTGACCCTGACTAGCTACTACGTACTACTCAACCACGATAGGATGGCACTTGGAACACTTCGTTTATTCGAAAATTTGCCCAAGCGGAACACCGAGTTTATTCGATTTTTATAAGTGTTCCAAGACGTGCCCTCATATCGTGGTTGGGTGATCTAGAATTTAAAAATATGAATTACAACCCCTTCTGAATGTGCTCTGTGGTGGCGCTAGAAGTTGTAAGGCGGTGGGGCCAAGGGGGGGGGGGGCATGACTTCTATCTGGGGGGGCCCAATGAAAAAACAAAACATTTTTCATTGGGAGTAGGTATACCGTTCAATAATTCTACAATTTAACAACACATAAAATATCTCAAAAGTGGGGGGGGGGGGGCGGAGGGGCCGGAGAAACAGTTGGGGGGCCAGGCCCCCTCGGGCACCCCCGTGGCGCCGCCACTGAATACGCTGCTTCAAAGTTCAAAGGCAGCTGGAAAGTAGAAAAAAAACGCGCTTTCAAATTATTCAGGTGTTTATTTATTTTTTTTCAATTTAGGCATGGAATGAGAGCTAGTTACGTTAAAGTGGTTTCATGAACCCAATTACATTGTGTTTTCGTTATTTTTGCTGACCAAGGAAATTACGCGCTCTCAGAGGATGGTAATATGTTACAAAGTTTACCAACCAAACTGTTTTCGCGCCCAAAATATAGGCTACGACCTCCCACTTAATTTAGGCAACATCGACGGACGACATCCATAGTGTTACGCATGCATAATGAAAGATGTCTGCTCTAAATGAAAATAAGTAGGGTAGATCAGTAGTGTACACGTCATTGCATGAAGTAAAAAATGGAGGGGCGAAAAACTTCACCCCATGTCTCACCCCTTTTTTTAAATTCTTTTAAGGGATACCGCTACCGCCATCTACCGGAAATAGAGCCAACTTACGCTTCCATTTTTTTCCGGGAGTTTTTATTTGGTAAAGCAGTTCAATTTTTTCATTGGCACCATTTCATCTTTTTTAAATATTTTTCTTAAGCCTACTTGATATTTAAGCATTGAAAGTTTTTTTTATGACTTCCAGTAAATATAATCAAATTAGATTTAGGAAAGATTTTAGATGATTAGCTTTGTTTTTAGTGATGTTTCACCATTATTATTTTGTGCTACCATATGATTAATAGGTCTAAAAATTTAGTCCAAAACCTATACAAATTAAACAATAAAAGTGTTTTGCATCATTTTCGGACTATCATTGTGTCATAGTTGCAAAATGTAGCTACGCAAACTCGTTTTCTAGTTAAATTATCAGAAAATTGGTAGTGGATGTGCCACGAATTTGATAATATTGCTAAAACATATTGAATTCTGTTTACTTGATTGACTAAAATCAAGATCTGTTTAATTCAAGTGAATCAAAGCTGAAAGAACGCTTTTCTTCAATTTTATGGTTATGCAACCATGCAAAATTTAAAATATATTTAATGAACTTTTTCTTTATTAATAAAAAAATATATACATAATCTGTCAATGGTTTGGGTGACGGGGACAATTATGGAATTACCTAATAAACTTTCATTTAAGATACAACGGGAGGAGCGAATACATTCAGTTACATGTTACATGAGTAGAAAATCAAATATCACACGAAATAATTATCGATCATTTAAAATAAATATTCTTCAATATTTTGGCATATAAAATACTATTAATCCCAATACCGATTGTATTGTCCACAATTATAATTGAACTTGGAGTGTGAATAAAAATTTACAGCAAAGGGGGGGGCAGTGGCGGATTAAACAAAAAAATTTGAGAGGGGCGGATCATATTTGAAAAGTGCCCCTGTCTCGACGTTGCCGATGCCACTAACATTGGTTGAAAAGCCAATGCGTCTGATGCACCAATAGGCGGTCCAGGGGTCTCCCCAGGGGACAAATTCGACAATATAAGTGCAAAATAGTGGGGTTTTACAAATTTTTACAGCAAAATAATAGATGTTTTAAAGCTTACAAAGCAATGCTTTTAAAATGCTTATTCGCATATTTCTGGAAACAGGGGAGACCACCGGGCCCCACTGGGGGAAAAATATGTGAATATATATGTAAAATAGTGGGGTTTACTCATTTTAACAGCATTAAAGTATAGATTTTAAAACTTACAAAGGAATGTTTTAATGCTTATTCATATTGGTGGAAATAGGGGGGCCTTAGCTTATTTTAAAGCTTATTTTAAAGCTTATTTTAAAGCTTTCAATTTTTGCAGTGAATATTAGGCTCAAAGGCCCTCTCTTACAATTAACTGCTTAAAAATAATAAGGTAATAAACAGTAAGTAATCTTCTCATTCTATCCATCAATTTCTACTCATTCTCTCACGCAATCACTCTATGTGATGGTGGCACCCGTTAACCATAAGCCAACTGTCAGAGATAAGTACCAACGCAAAAAATATCGAAGTTTTACACATTGCAGCATAGCAGAACGGATACCTGGACCTGGTCAAAAACTCTGTACTTAGCTTGTGCAGGCTACACTTATCACTGCTTTCCCCGCCGAATTGCGTACTTCTCTTGTGCAGGCTACACTAGCAGCCATATTGATAACGGTCTCCCGCCACGGGATGGCACTATCATCCCACGATAGGATGACATTTGGAATACTTCTAAAAATTTAATAAACTAGGTGTTCCGCTTTTGCAAGTATTCGAATTAACAAAGTGTTCCAAATGTCATCTTATCGTGGTCGGGTAGTACTTAGTGAAATGTTGGGAAGTTCAATTAAATCCAATGTAAAGCCAAAACATGTCGGGGGGTGCAGCCCCCCAGCTCTCCCTCCCCCTGGTTGCGGGCCTGCGTGGGGGTGTTCGATTTTCTCTTATTGGCGTAACAATTAGAGATAAAATTCCAGAAATAGGAAACAAATATTTAATTGCTTCAATATATTGTAATTATCGTATTCCTGCACGTGTCGAAGGTCAGAACAAATCATGGCACCCAGAGCCATTCTCCCCCTCCAAAAAAAAATAAAAATAAAACAACTTTTCTTTAACTTAAAAGAATTGTAATTATTTTTAAATTAAATTGACAATAGCATTAAATTAACCAAGCAATGTTTTAAGTACCTTTATTTTCAATATTTTCCCCTCGGGGGAGCACCCCGAGGCTCCCTCAACATGGTGGGTATAGAACACCTTCTATGCCCCCTCGCATCCCTAGGATATGACCTTGATGTTATGGTGTTCCAATTTCAGGCAGCTGATAGGTTTTGATTGTTTGGTATCCACTGGTACTTTAACGAGTGTTAGATCTACCTGAAAGTACACATCTTGGATATAATAAGGGTCTTCACAGTGTTGGTGTTATCGAGTTAGATGGGCTATTCAAGTTAACACACATTCGTGAGTGGACCTCGGGAGTGAGTTATCATGCTATATCGACAGAGTAAACAACGTGGTAGTAGTCAGACGTTCGTGTAACGGGTTTAAAGAATGTGGCAGAACTCTATTCTAGTGCCACATTTGTTTATATTTTTTGTTCATTTAGGTTATTATAATTTTAAGTATTTACGGTATTGCTTGTGATAATAGATTATGCAAATAAATTTAAATACTACAAAATTTTAAACACGTGTTTCAAATCAATTGACAAAAACAAATATGGTGGCGGTCAAACTTGAGCTATAGCAAGGTAAATAACACGTAAACCAACTTGGAAGTGGGTTTAGGATAGCACGCTGGTTAGGTGGTTATCGGGTTATTGGTGTGTTAAGTTAGCTTGACATAACACACTTAACTAGGTATAACTCGATAACACGAACACTGTGAAGACCCCTAATAGTGCAGATTGACCTTTGATCATAGTAAACAGCGTCATCATTGTGTTAGACATTGTTTTGTATTTAATTTAAAAAAAAAAACACCGTGGTACGACAACCCAATGATGGTCTAGGCCTGAGGACTAGTAGAGGAAAATATATTATATTGCAGTATTATGGTATGCTGTATATAACACTGACATTAAATTAACTTTGGTTGAAGAGGTAACCTCCACGTAATAACCGAAATTGGAGGATATGGAAAAACTGGGCTTGATGGGATTCGAACCCACAATCTACGCCTAACCGTTATAACCACACAACTGCAAGGGCTTGTAGTCCAGCGGTTAAGACGACGACCCGGTTAGGCGTAGATCGTGGGTTCGAATCTCGCCAAGCCCTGTTTTTCTATATATACTCTAATTTAAATGTACTATTGTTATGGTCAGTCCGCCAGTCGCGTTTTTCCCATACCAATGAAGGTAAGATACCCATTAGGGTTGTGTGGACCCAGGAAAGGCGGAAAATTTGCCTTTTGTCTCGAATTTCGGCCTTCCGTTTCGTAGCATCTTTCTACCAACTTTTAAATTCCTGACATTTATTATCATTAAATAAAAAATAAAAATTATTTTTACTTAGCCTAAGTATATATAGAATTTATAGGAAATTTTTCAATTTCAAACTAAAAAGTACCAGTAAAAGTTACCATATATTAGTACAGGTGCCGTAATAGATAAGATAGTTCTAAGGACCATGTTACCTATGTTATAACTTATAATTAAGTAAATATTGACTTTTGTTCTATTCAAGGGTGGATCCAGCGGAAAATTTAGGAGGGGGGGGGGGGGTCACAAGTTTTTTTGTAAGTTTAAAAGGCAATTTTTGTTGTTGAAAAGTTGAGTTTTATAAAAAAAAAAATTACTAGGTATATCTTGATATGAATTAACTATGAATTTAGTATTTACTCATTTAGGGGGGGTCATGACCCCCCTGAACCCCCCCTGTGGATCCACCACTGGCTCTATTACTAAGACAACCTAGCGGAGTTAGGGCTATACAGCTCTCTCTCTCTCTCTTACACTCAACTAGGAAGACCCGGGACGGCCTGCTTTACATGCTCTCCGAAGCATGACCAGAAAATGTAGTAAGTGAGGGACTCGAACCAACAACCTTTCGGGTCAAAGTTGGAGTCTGTATCACTACTCTACAAGTCCTGACTAATTTATTGCCTAGTGTTACATTTCGGATATGTTCCCTATTCTAAAGCATTGGATTCATTGATGAGACAATTGCAAGGTTAGGAATTGGCATCAATGTACACTAATTTGGGCATGATAGTTGGGGCATGGAATAACAATAATTCGATTAAAAAACATTTTTCTCGTCAAAATTAAAAAGCTGCTTTGCTTGAGAAAGCATCGTTCAGTTATGGTACTCAATTTATCACCTAAAACATAACTGAAGTTAGAGAGTATCGTCTAGTATCGATAGATATTATCCACAGAAAAATAATTTTTTCAGTAATTTTTCATGAAAATTAATTATTGTTTATGTTTGTGCGTCCAAAACCAAACTATAAAGGAGAATGCGACCTAGTGGTTGGGGTAAACAATCATAACTACTATGATATTCTTCTTCAAGTCACAGCCGGATGGCTGGTTAGCAGCAACATGTGACTTCGATGCCTCGAATTATGAATGGTTGCTTCTTGGGATGCCACTTGAGCCTATAATGCGGTGGTTTCCCCTTGCCTTCCGCATCCTATGCCGTTGACCGTCACCTGTTGCCAGGATCCAGTTCGTCCGCCTTAGGGAGCTTTTCGTCTCCCATGGACAAGAGGGTGCCCATGCCCTAACTCCACGGAGTTATAGGTGGGGGGCCTTTTACCGAACCCCACTCGGTACCTGCCTGTGTTAGCCGTCATTGAATGTTGACGTTGCCCACCCCTCACCCCAAGGAGGTACAGGTCAGGAGTTCGCTGAGGGACAATGATATTAGTAAATTAAAAAAGGCTGTTTTTGAGAAATTATTATCTAATACGGGTTTATTAATTTAATTTTGGGGTGTTAAAAGCGCCCCAAATTCGTGTTACCCAAAGTAGATAAAATATTTCCATGATTTGATTTTGGTGACAAAAAATTTCATCAATATCCATTGAGTAGTTTAGCCATAAATCGACTAACAGTCAGACCAATCGACAGACAGACAAATATTAAGTAAAAAAAAACACTTTTTTTGGTTCTTGGGATCTCAAAACGTGTAAAATTTGACAAAACTTTCTTTATGCTAACGTATGTAAGTATTGTAGGAAAGGAATAAATAAAAATTATATATACATATTTATTTAAAACTTTATATTGGATCTGATTTTTGTTGGAAAAAAATTGCCATTCAGGGTTCATAGCAGGTTTTTTCTAACTAGCTCAAAATTCTAGATTTCTATTAATATTCACTTTCCGACAGTCCACTTTTCCACTGTATTGTACGGTGTATAAGCCATGATATTCGAATTTATGTTTAAAAAAATGTCCCGACTGGTATTCGAACCGGATTCACTGCATTGGCAAGCGATAATACTGCCACTAGATAAATCGATTTGTCGCGATTGCTAATCCCACTGGGTTACCTTGGTCATGGACGTAAGCAGATTTTAAATTAGGGGGGCTTGAATTAAGTCAACCCCCCCCCCCCCTATTCGTCTTTTGCATTGCATCTGACAATGCTACTCTTAATATAGGTCTAATCACACGGACAGACTGCACATTTATGTTATTAAAGGTTATAGCCACCCTTTGACACCCAACCCAAGTGAAGAGCGTTCATGTTGCGGCGAAGCCTTGTGCATTTTTTTGATGAAGTTCTAAATTTAGATTTGACACCACTGCAGGGCCACTTTGCGGGATTGCAAAAGTTGTAGACTGCTGGAAAGTTCTCGCTAACTCAATCGCTAATAATCGCTAACGCAATACATGGCATATTTTTAAATTCAAAAATTAACCGGAAAACAATTATTTTCAACTGTTACTGAATTATGCAGAAGGTAAAGAAATTCAGGCATGAAACTGTCAGAAGCAGCAAGTAACGAACAGTGCAAGTTCCTCCCAATTTTCAGTGCTCCTCCCCCCATTTTGGCACTCATTTTTCATCAGCTCAGTGCAGGACAAAAGACAGATGGCGTCACTTCCTCTTTGCTCCCCATAAATCAAAATCCGCCTTAATTTCCTAAGTCAATTCTCATCTTATATAAAACTTCTAGAAATTCAAATTACAAAAGGCTGCGCTCCCTTCAAACTTTCCCAACTTTACAAAACGTCATCATTATTCATTTGTTTAAAATGGTGTATTTCTTACTTGTCTACTAGGTACCTCTATTCAACATCTCGCTTGCCCGTCTTCTTATAACAAAGACCTGACATTTTCCGAAACTCTAAGATAACGGAAGGATAAATTGAAAATTTCGCTGCTTTTGGAAGCAAGTGTATATAGAGGTAAATACAATGCAATTTAATATTTTAATTTTGTTAATAATATCATTTATCTGGAAAAATTAATTAAAAGCTCCTTTATCCTGGAAGGAAAATGATTTATACCAAGACAATTTAAAATAACATATAAAAAAAATACATAAAAATAGAAACGGACAGAATCATTTTTTCTTTGAAATAAAGGTTAATTGCATTCAAACCATTTAATGAATGTATCTGAGTGACCTCTTCAGTTGCCTGTTTGGGTTAGTACCCGTGCTGAGGTACGACATTTCTCCGATTGCATGGTTCTAACTGCGAAGAGACTCGCACAAGCACACTACCACCTTGTCACCAATTCTTGCACTGAACATTACGTGCAACTTCAATCTCCTGTTATAAGGAGAGGATATTCATTAACTGTTGTGCGGGCTTGTAGTCGAGCGGTTAAGACGACGCCCCGGATAGGCTTAGATCGTGGGTTCGAATCCCGCCAAGTCCAGTTTTTATTTATCCTCTAATTTCAGTTATAACGTGGAGGTTGCCTCTTCAACCAAAAGTTAATTTAAAAGTCAGTGTTATATAATACTACAATAATGTCCTGTTATTTTTCTTAATTAATTACAACAATATGCACTAATTACATGGGCGCTAACTGCACGTTACCGTTTCAACAAGCAATGATTAAATTTCATTTTTTAAATCCCGGTCAAAATATAAATTGCCGACCGGACACCGGATGAGAATTGACTGTCCACCCGCAAGGGCGGACTTTGCCTCCAATTTAAGGGGGGGGGGGGTCAGCGGGCAGATTCAGTGGATTATAACATTAAAAAACATTATTATTTTTAATTCCCAATGTAAACCCATATATTATCTAGTGTGAGTTCATTTAATTTGGGGGGGGGGGGGTCCACACCCCCTGACCCCCCATAAATTCCGCCCTTGCTGTCCACGTAATCCCGAACGTCTGGTCAACCTATTCAAGGATACCTAAAATGCCTGTAAGTATAATCCAAAGTTCTGCTCTCTCTTCTAACTCAATGAAAAAACTACACCAAGGGTTACAGGAATGTAAGAGGAAAGTTTTTTTCTGATATCTACCTCCTGAGTCCTGATTTTGGAGAACCACCCTCTCTTACAATTTATCAAGGCCGTAGCCAAGGGGGGTTCATGGGGGTTCAAACCCCCCCCCCCACCCCCCGGAATGAAACAGCTTGATACTAGATAGAATCGGATTTTGAGGGGGAAAATAAAAACTACTATGTAATATCCAATGAAATTTTTGAAACCGCCCCCCCCCCTCTTGCAACTTATGCAAATAAAGACAATATTATTTCTCGCTTGATTTCACCTCACCAACATGGGAGTTAAAATTTTACCGCATACTTTGTCTCTTGGCATACTTTATGCGGGAGGAGCAGGGGGAGAGGCTAAAATTGGCACAGTTACATGGAAACCGAATATTAAATCGGGCACTTCACAATTTGCAATCTTCATTATAATAGGCCAAACTTTCTTCAGAATATTACCTATTTTCTCCAGTATAATTTCCATAAAATGCCCTGAAGTGCGGAACCCGTCTTCGAGAGCAGCAGAAACTGACGTAGATGATAAAATGGAAAAACCCCCAGGAGCGATTCCAAATAAACGAGCTTTCCTAAGAAAACTTGCGGGAACACGTCTCTATGAAAACTTCTACTATTATATATGGAAAAGCTTCAACTGCGCAAGAGCTTTCTCAGCAGTGTAACTTTTGGGGAAAACGGAAGAATAATTCATCAGGTTGGTTTTAGAAAGTTTGCTATTAATCATGATAAGTGTTAATGGTGGAATTATTAAGCTATAATTATTGGAGTTGTTGGCAAGGCAAGGTTCAACGAACCCACAAAGCCGCCACAGGGGTTATGACCCCCAAAATTTAAAAAAGGCGGCAAAATGACATTCATTTTAAAAAAAAAAACGTGAAATACACGTTTTGTTCTGTATATACAAACCAAAATTTCTCGCAAAAATTAAATGAGTTACTTAAATCAAATACGGTATTGCTTTTATTCCCAGTTTATACCTGAGGCCGCTTTTTGACGGATGCCTCTCTCCAAAATAAAAAAGCTGTGTCCGCCACTGAACGGACCACCACAATAAGGAAGATTATGTCCATTAAAAGCCCTTTAAAATAAAAAAGAATCCTGTTCCTATACAAGACGTTGCGAATATTTTACTCCATCAGCGGCGACATGGTGCCCAGACTAGCAAACACTAGAAGAGTTGAGCACCTTCTATTACCTAGAGTATACATAGCAACTTTTACAAAATCTTACCGAAAAGTTGTTGGTTCAAGTCCCACACTGGCTACATTTTCTGACCATGCTTCGGAGGGCATGTAAAGCAGGCGGTCCCGGGCCTTCCTAGTAGAGTGTAAGAGAGGGATTTATAGTAATAGAAACAATAAAAAGTCTTTATTTATTTATTTATAGCACCAAAATTATTTAAAGTACTAGATATTTGTCCTGAGTTTATGTCAATAAATAAAATTTAAAATTTCCTCCCGGGAATGGCTGATGAGACGCAGGGCCGGATTTAGGCTTCGGAGGCCCCTAGGCACAGTTCTCTTTGGCGGCCCTCCCAACAGAAGCAGCTCCATTGGCTTTCCCTCACTGTTGCACTGCAGATGTAGAGTATAGTAGGTATTAGGCGCCCATTTCATTGACCGGCTAGGGCTATTTCCAACAACGGTGACGTGGTAGCAGACATTCAAGACTTAGGTGGCGTTTCCACCGACCTCGCATTGCAGAATTGACGGAAATGTTTATTTTCCTCTATGCCATAGTTAAAATTGATCAATGATCATACAGTAAAATCACAAACAAACAAACTAAAATTAAAAAATGGCTTCATGGGATATGTTAATTATAAACATTTTAATAGATTTCTATAAAAAGAAAAACATTCATTTCCGTCAATGTCATTTGCAATCTGCAATGCGAGGTCGGTGGAAATGCTACCTAAGTCTTGAATGGCTGCTACCACGTCACCGTTGTATGAAATAGCCCTAGCCGGTCAATGGAATGGGCGCCTTAGGAAAAGAGGGGGGAAAAAGAGCATAATACTAGTCCTTACATTTCATTTTTGTAACGGTAACGTGTCACTGTCAGGTGCCAATTAATGTCACGACACTAAATTTCCCGCCATAATAAAAATTTAAAATTATTTTTGTCATAAGAAATTTACTTATTTTTTTACTTTTCAAATTCGTGTTTTTTTTTTTTTAAATTTTGTGGAGACCCCTTTCGTGTGGGGGCCCCTAGGCAGCTGCCTACTCTGCCTATTCCGGAAGAGGTGGATTCCTTACTTGAAATAGTGGACTAGACTTTGACTGTTATGAAGATCACAGGCTAAAAACGTGCTGAGTCACAGAAGGTTAATTTTTTGCAAATCGAATTTTTAGATTGAAAACGCTATATATTTTACAATACTATTGTGTCTCTTTGGAATTATGTCAATATTTCTTGGACTATAGACATATTCGTGTCTATGTTACATAGTTTTAAAATAACACACCTCTTGCTGATTAAGTAAGTCATCCTTTTGTCTTCAAAGGCGTAAGGGGAAAAACGGGCCATTATGTTATTAATGTGTAAGTTTAATTTAACAGTAGTATGTTTAATTGTTTTTTAATTTTTAATTTTTTTTAGTTCAGGGCAGAGATAATTGTTATAGGTGTACAATTACATTAAATTATTGTGTATTAGGTAATTGTTTTAAGCTTCAATACAGGTTTACTTATATATTTGTGTAAAGTATTTTGACCCACTAGCCAGCAGTGGCTGGATATCGTTTAACACATTCACTGCCATTGCTAGCGGTATCACTAGACAGTGGTTTTCCACTTTTCCATGTCACTCCTAGAGGCAAGATGAGGAACTTAGCACTAATCGCCATTTACATCCCTTGTTTTAATCAATTACTGTTTGAGTCGACATAGCTTTGTTATTTTTCATTGCCTGGTAAAACCAAAAACACTTTTTTGTTTGTTAGAGTCCTCTCTTTATTTTGGTCATAAGCTAAATATTGCCATGTCTAGTGACTTCAGTAGAAGGGGCCTGGAACGAGCATTTGCATTTGCAGTCTAGCGATTTCAATAGACACGGACTCACAGGAAAAATTTTGTGTAACGACATTTCGCCAGACATTTCGCTATCTGGAAAACCGATTTTGGTCTGGCAGTGAATGTGTTAAAGTAATGCAGGAACAGTCTTATCGAATTATTTTATAGAGATACCTACCCAATATAAAATGACACTTTTACGCAATAAAAATGCCACATTGCTGAATTTGTGAGCAGTAAGTTGAAGCGATGGGGGCTTTCGTAAGGAAATGAGGGCGGCAGCCATCTTTCTTATTCCTCCTCCCGCAGCCACCTCTTTCTTATTTGCATTTTCTCTTCTTCTCAAACAAATTCAATTATATCAGCTTTTCTGAGAGCGGCGTACATCCCCTTCCCTACTCCTTCGTTTCCTCAATTCATTGCTCCCAGGTAGTCCCACCGCTCTATTGTTCTTTCTTCTAGCGGTTTTGAGAGGCAATATTTGTGAAATTTATGAATTTCTCTTACTGTAGGTAACTGTGAGTTGTTCACCTGAAAATCAATAACTTTTGTAGTATCCGTACCGTAATAGCAAGTTATGCGAGGCATAAGGGCACCCCAGAAAGAAAAAAATTAAATTAAAAAATTTGGGATTTTCTGAAAAAATATATAAAAATTTAAAAAAAATACTAATTTAAGAAAAGAAAATGAAAGTTTAGAGCCAAGTGTAATTGCAATACATTTTAGGGGGCCCTACTGCACTGCCTTGCGTAAGGGTTCTCAAAAATGTGTAGGGGTTGTAATAGCGATGTCCTGAAGGACTTCATATGGACCTAGGCCGACTTACAGTGGCCCGTTTGTCCCTTGTCCAATGCCAACGACCCCATGGATTTCGGGACAGTATTGTTTCTCTGTGAATTTTTGGCCATTGGCAAACTGGTAGACGTTTTCGATGTCAACCTACACCGGCTACAAGCGATAATGAACAAGCTGACAGAAGCCTATTATTGACTCATTGAAACAGGTCAAAAGGATGACTTAACCAAGTACAGATACGAGTCAATAAACTGTGTAATTATTGTAGAATTTATAAGAATAGATAAGGCATGCCGAAAAAATGCAACAATGAAATGAAAAATAAATTTATTTTTAGGTGAGTCTTAGCGCCACGCAGCAATAGGTGCACAGCAAAAAATTTTAGAATAGGACTTTGGATTCGAAAGTTATTTAGTTTACCTGTTTTTACCCCAGAATAATTTAAATACGTTGAATTGGCACCTTTTGCAACGGATTAATTTCAGGGGAGAATCCTTAAATCCCAATTTTATAGAGGTTTGAGACGGTGGCCAATGTCTGACTGCCAGAAAAATTCATTCTATACTGATATTCGGTATGTATGTACCAGTTTAATATTTACAAATATTTCAATATTGAACTATCGTTGATGTGTAGAGTTAGGTGAAAGAGAAGGCCGGCCGCCATACCAAGTTGAATCCAGCGGACCAAAGCAGGTTCAAAGCTGCAGATAGCTTGGTCGTGTGCACAGTGCCGGTAGGGAAACATGGTAGGACTTGTCCTGGTCACCTCCGAACTAATCGTGTGACTTCACTGTGTTTCCCAAGTGGTTCGGAATCCACTATAATCAGGAGGTTCCCTGTCCTACCGTCCACTGCTGTCCACCGTGGCCTGGGACTGTGTCCAACCATAATCAAGCCATTTCATTTCGGGGAGGGGGGTTTGAACCCCCATGAACCCTCCTTGGCTACGGCCTTGTTATTATTCATCCACCCCCCGTTCAAAATGTTGTGTATCTAATTTCTAATTTAGGAAACACTGTGACGTCCGTAGTTATCATCCGATTTTGATCAAATTTGGCACAAAATTTATCATGAAAATGTCTTGATCAAGTTCGTTAACCAGCAGGCTGATCATGGCGATTATGATACCGGGGTTAATTTAATTCCCTGGTATTAAAAATGTAAACAAGATAATTTTATCATGGAAAGTGCTATTCAAAATTTGTTTGTTTACAGTTTTAATCCCAGGATTAAGTAAATACCAATCGCCATGATCAGCCTGCAACCTGATCGGGGCGTTTATAATACCGGTATTTATTTAATCCACTGGTAAACAAGATAATTTTATAATGGAAAGTGCTATTCAAAATTTGTTTGTTTACAGTTATAATCCTAGGGTATTTATTTAACCCCGGTATTATAAACGCCTCGATCAGACTGCTGCTAGATTAACCAATTTGTTTCCATATCAGCCGATCATTAAAAACTAAAAAACACATTTCTCAATTAATATTGGTCGCAAGGGGATGAAATAATACGTGACTGAAAGTCCGTATTTGCATCCATGTTCATGGCAATTAACACGTTTTACAACAAACAATTTCATGATTGCGGCCTGCAGGCTGATCATGGCAATTGGTACTAACTTACTCCTGTGATTAAAACTGTAAACACACAAATTTTGAATAGCACTTTCCATTATAAAATTATATTGTTTACATTTTTAATACCAGGGCTTTATATTAACCCCGGTATTATAGTCGCCATGACCAGCCTGCTGGCAATGTGAAAATAATGTAATACTTGCACGAAAGTTCATAATCGTCTACAAAGCTTTTTCAAAGGGGGAAAGCGGTTGGTGACTGTTCGAAATATGTTTTAGTGTATTTAAATAGTGCAATATGTAATAATAATAATAATAATAATAATAAAATTTCTTTATTTCCAAAATAATACAATTATTCAACAAAATACAGCTTGGGGCTCCCATGCCTTCACAGAGGCGTGCGGGCAAGGACGGATACAGGGGGGGGGGGGGGGGTAGGGGGGTAGCTACCCCCCCCCCCCAAAATTTGGTAAATCTATTGTAAATTAAGTTATTACGCTCTAATTTAGTCGATCCTACATAAGTTTTTCCTATTTTGACCCTCAGCTACACCCCCAAAAAAATGGGCTGGATCCGTCCCTGCGTGCGGGATACACCCTATACAAACTCCAGTTCAACACTATTCTTCTATTACAATCATGATATATTATTAGTTACATTGCCATTAGTGTTTGGTTTATATGTATATCAATGTAGTTTTTTATGCTCGTAATTGGTCTTGCTAACTTATTGTAACTACTAATAAATTCGCTGTAATAGTAATAAGATTTGTATAAGAATGAAACTGCTGTATGAGCCTGTTATCGTATATATAAGAGAAGGAGAAACTCCCGCGCCGCTCCGCGAAGTGGTGTCGGTACTTTTATGAAGTCTCTCTACACCAACCAGAGCCAAGAGGGATTTTTGTGATAACTTTTTTACTTGATATCGCAATCAATGAGCCATATTATTGTAACGGAGCCTTCCTAACAGGGGGAGACGAATTCCTACACTGTCTCCCCCGCGCTACAGGGGCAGATTTAGGATTTCGGTCATCAGCGTATACAGAAATAGGATCGTGACCCAGTGGGAAATTCGAAGGCAGTTCTGTATTCAATGACAACTATTTGGGATAATAGTAGGTTTTTAAGAGTTTTTTAGCACCAGTAAGAAAGAAAGAAAGGAAATTGTCTTTATTTTCCGTATGGGCGAATTTTGGGCCTTTCGGCTAGTGAGTATAGTGCGCACCCCGTACCCTGCGGGAGACTTCGTATAGGGACTTATAGGTGAATGCAGTATTTTAGTTGTCTTTTTGTGTTATTGATGTGTTGCGAGGAGAGGCAAACATAAGGCGGATGCTAATTTCGTTTCGACATTGTCTGAACACCTTGTTCTTTGATATACTGTATAACATACTTGAGGAAAAGTCATAAAGAATAATTGCAGAAAGAAAAAAGTTAAAACTAAGCACAAATAACAATAGAAAGTTACATGATGAAGCAGGTGAATTCGGGATGATAGGCCGTGGTCAATCTTTTGCTGCGGAGCCTCCTAGAAATAATCTTAGACATCTACGCAGAACCACTGAAAATGTCACCCGCAGATGTTGACGAAACGTTTAGAAGTACGGTTTCAGGTTGACCACGAGCTATTGTCCTGGATTCAACTTCTTCGTCACGTGACTCCAGCCGTAAAAGCCTTTGTATAAGTAATTATAATGAGGAAATCGTAACAGCCGTGTTTAAAAAGTACCTTATTTTCATCTTCCCCCCCCCCCCCCCCGGTGAAAAATTCTGATTCTGCATTCTACTGCTTCATAAAATTGCAAACTTATTATTTACTTAATTCACTTTTTTATCGATATCTTTTTATTCTCTCTTAATTTAGCTTATGGTAAATAAATAAATAAATAAATAAATAATGGTACAGGCTTGAAGTATGTGAGTCATAGACCCCCTAGTATACAGTAGGCCCAAGTATGGTAAATATGAATAAATTATAACAATGTAAACAAAGAAATAATAAAAAGTTTCTTTATTTATTCGATCCGATTTTATTCCGTTCGGCTTTAGCACAGACGTATGAAATATGTGTGTACCCTTAATTCTTAGTATTCAGTAATATGGTACATTTTGAGTGGTTCTAAGTATAGTGAATAGTAGTATATACGTACGGTAGGTATAGCTAAATCAATTTTTAATTATATAGTAAGTGTTCTCTCGCACGGTAAAAGATTAATTCAATGTAAAGTGTCGTTCGGCGAACTGTAAATTCCCTCACTATAGAAAATGTAGTATCGTACATCAAAATAATCTAATGCCATGACGAAACGGTTCTTAATGTACCTCCACCAACTATAACTCATTTCCGCCATAAAACAAGACATCAAAATTTAAATAATGACGTAAATCCAGTTTTCTTCTATAGCGCCACAAAGAAAATCCCGCTGTAAGAAAATAATGTTATATAGGAATCTCAAGGCATCGCCAACCCTAAGCTAAGCACGTGAAATAAGACGCTGACGGACGTAACCAACATAAGAAAACACTTTCACCCGTAGGTTAAACATAGCCAAGTGAATTAAATAACTTTTTAATTATCTTAACGTTCTATAATTAATTTTCAAATTTGAAAACGCGAGCTTTTTGTTTTTCGCGAGATTCGTAGGGTAAACATGGGCGGGATATGAAATAAAAACACAACGTCGACTCGTGCTTGGTTCATTAATTATTCTGCTCCGTCTGGGGAAAGACGATCCCCCCGCACCTCCCCCGCGCCACCATCGCCTTTTCTTATTTCCAAGGAAGTTTTAAATAAAACCCCCCTCTCGTCTTGTTCCCTTGCATGTGGGCTCGGCGCTTTCGTCATACCTGTGGTTTATAGATGAGTAGACAAGCTTGGAGATTCTGATAGAATGGGAAAATCTGTTGTGGGTTACCATTTGCGGTTACTGCAGCGCTTTAAGTTTGAACGTTTACATAATGACCAAATTGCTAATAAATGCTTTACAACTAATTTCGCTTCGGGCGAATTCTGAAAAATAGTTACTCGAATTTTCTAGATTTTGAAAATGTCATGCGTAAAGTAGTAGTGAATCCAGAGGGATTGTCTGTGTGCAGACACATTCGTAAAGTGGTGAAATCCCATAGTTTGTTTATACCTTTCATAGCAAACCACCTCGGCAAATCACTATTGTGTGCCCCCCATTCTCAAGAAAATCCAGAATTTTCTATGAATCAATTGAACTGTTATTGGGTATTGCTGACCTCAGGACGACAAACTCATGGTGCGTTATTGTATTCCCCCTGTAGGTAGGTGACTTAGTGGACACTAGGTAATTTTTGAAACTAGGTATAGTGACTAGTGAAGGAAAGGTACGGTATACATATCGAGCTTCTGCACGAATGGAAGGTGTACTAAGCGGAACACGTGGTTGGGCACTGCCCAGTACTGTGGCGTGCGCGGTTGGACTGTCTTGGGGCTGCCTACATTGACCAGTCCGATCTGATTGACTTGCCATTGTACCACATGGGTGTCTTTACCAAGAAGGTTTTCAGAAGATTATTGGTTTCCAAATTATACGTAGTATAAGGAAAGCTTTGTGATGTTCGAAATTTTCGATTCCGAGATTTCAACGGATTTACACGTTTTGAGGTCCCAGGAACCCGAAAAAGTTTTTACGAAATGTCTGTCTGTCTGTTTGTCTGTGAGGAGATTTGCGGGCAAACTACTCGGTGGATTTGGCTGAAATTTGGCATGTAGTTTCACAAAAATCATACCTCGAGATAAATTTTTTAATTTGGGGCTAACTCAATTTGGGGGTTTTATTCTAAAAAAACTAAAAAAAAGGTCTAAAAAAATCATTTCTCAAAAACGGCTGCAACGATTTCTTTTAAATTCACATATACTGTAGTCGTTATTAATATTGACAAAATACGGGGAGTCGCTTACCCCTTAATAGATTGCTTCTGGGGGTAAAAAAATAAAAATAACTAAATTTTAAAGAAAAATGACTAAAAATAATTTTTCTGCGAAACCTTTTCATCGATGATTTCTACCATCAGGCATGTTTTAGGTGTGAAATTGAGTAACGAAACCGGACAGGTTGCTTTCCCAAAAAAAACTATTTGGTATTGTGAAAAAAAAATGTTTTTTTTTTTTTTTTAATGATAGAAAATTCACTCTGAAATGCATCGCGTGCCCTGTATTACTGTGTGGTAATGTGTTGGTCTGACCTATCTAGAATTTACCTCACCTCCAGTGACGTCAGGTGGAGACCCCTCCCCCTTCCTCCCCCGAGATATCCAAAATTTAACCATAGGAGAATTATTTACCATGAAATTACTCATTTTCTCCATCTACTAATTGATAAATTGGAAAGCATGTTCGAGTAAACTCGGACCGGTTCTTTTATTGGCTATGGCCATAGTTTGAATGATTGGGATACACTGATGTGATCCCGATAATTATGTCGTTCAAAGGGTCCCAAGACCTATATCAACTTAGCACACTACCTAGGTAAATAGTAATAACAAATACTACAAATTTTGGTAAACTTTATAATGTGGATAAAATGTTTTACGATTGTATTAGGTACATTACTATTAAGATTTTTGTAATGCAAATTTTAAGGGTTCACCAAGAACTATGTCGTCTTTTGCAAATTTTTTAAATGATTTTTAAACATAAAGATAATAGCAAGATGTCTTTCATTTCATTTTTAATATCGAGCAGTAAATTTAAAGGGGCGATTCCACTGTGGGAACTATGAGACCAAACATTTTGCTACCTTTTGCGAGTTAAGGTTTACAATGAAAGCTTAGAATATCTAAATTAAGTAAGGACGATTGGGCTAAAGAACTGAAAAGTTTCTATGATGCCTTACTGGTTGAGGTTTAACTCAAAATGTGATTAATTATTATTATTTTTTATTTTAGCATGTTCTTATTGTTATTTTAAATTTTAAGTTTTCTTTGTAGCTCCGACATTCAATTCACTCTTTATAAGTGAAATCAATGCTACGAATCACATGTAATTATTTATTTCAACTATTTTTTACTGATGTCACTTGGAGTAAATATTCTCGCTGATATGCGGGCTTAAAAATAATTAACAGATTGGTTTTTAAGTTACCTACCTAACCTAACAATACGTTTGTTCAAGGATATAAAATATTCAATTTAAACGCATTTTACTATTTTTAATTAAATATTTAAGTTTTTAGGTCTCCTAAACAATAATGCTGCTTTCATCCTACATTCATTTCAGTTTTTAAACAGCAAGTGGAAAATCACAACCATGTACTCATTGATGAAAAAGCGGACAAGGTCATTAAATATTTAAAAAATGTGTACTTAAGTAAGTAAGTAAGTAATTAAGTAAGTAAGTTACTTAAGTAAGTAACGCAAAGAAGTGAAATGGATATTTTAATTGTTTATTTATTTTCAAATTTCTAATTTCCCTGGCTTTTTCCACTTCACCAGCGCTTACAATAATATTGAAATCTGCAAAATAATTTTTTTTGTGTATAATGTAAATGTTAGGGTTTTATAGAATCACAGTGTTCCTTGATTTCATTGAAAATGGGCAAACTGAATTAAAGAAACAGAAGATTACCTAGTATTAAAAAAACCGGTCTAAAATTTCTTTGGCTGGGAAATTAAATTTTAAAATGTTAATTAATTAAGAACACTCGTTTGGTCAGCCATGAATAAAATGGAAATCACAAAGAATTTTAAAACGTAATCTGAACTTAAGACCCTGAAATGCCCTCGGCTTGAAAAAGGTCGAAATTTACGAAAAAGGGCTGTTTAAAGATGGAGCGATTGAAATATAATTGCATTTAATTTTTGAGAAATCCTTGATGTTTAAGCGACCCAATCTGTTTTCAATTACAACTCAAGCTTTTTGTTTCTGCTTCCTTTATCTTTTTCGGAGGTAGGGTTGCCTAAGTTAAAAAAATATAAGCTCAAAGAATTTAAACTGAATGTTTTATCTCAGTTATATTTCCTTTCACTTGTTCTAAATGAGAAATTGTATTAATTAATAAAATTGTGATTGACGTTCTCGCATAGAAATATGTAAAAGAAAAAAAGAATTATTGAAAGATATACGAGGCTTAAATATGTCAATTTTTATTTTTTATATAATTTACTACGCAATATATTGCAGATTTAGCTCACCTACTCAGTATTCTATTTGAGGAACATTATAAATTAAGTTATAATAAGGTAGAGACTTATTATTGATGCAGAAATGCCGAAATATTGACAAGTGGAATAGCCGCCTTATTCGCGTTGAAACTTCAACGGCATAACTAAGTAAAATAAAAACTAGCCGATTTTAATAATATTCATCAAAATTTGTGAATGAAATGTAAAAATAAATTTGAAACTGAAAAGTAAATGTAAGAAATAATTAATTAATATTGTGAAAAAGCAATATTACAACTTGGGGAAATTATACTACGCATGTAAATCAACATTAACTTCAAATACTTTGTCATAGGCTGTCAAGATTCTATATTCATTATTTTTTCATATTATATATATATATTCATATATTTTTTAATGGTTTTTAACGCCAGCCGATCATGGTTCCAGCCAGTTCCCCATTAACATTTATAAAAATTAATAGAAGCACCCCCCCCCCCGTTTTGCTGGTCAAGCACTAGATAGAATGTACTTTTCTTAAGAAAATTTCTCAAATAATACAAAACAAGTTCCTTTTAACACTCCCCCCTCTACCGCCCAAATAAAATCCTAGATCCACCTAGGGGCTCGGGTTTAGATATTGAAATCAGTAGCAAGTAAAAATGTAAACAAGTACGGTATTAAAAATAAAAACAAATTATATAGCAAGACGTTCTTATTCACCTATGCGTCGTACCAACACACTTTGTTTTACCACACGGTTTAGGTATTCGGTAAGGATTTTCACACACTGCCATGGGACAACAGGTGGAAATGTATCTTACCATTATTTATGGGGTTGGTCAAGAATGCTACCAACTATCCCACGGCACAAGAATAAATCTTCAAACAGACACAACACATCCATTCGCAAATCAAAACTAAAGACAACTGAAGGGATGACCACTACAATTCTTGTTTAGCAACTATTGAGCTGGCAGATCCAGTTCTCTACTAATCACTGCATAACAATCAATAGTCAAGCTGGCTATTAAACGAAATATAAAAAAGAACTAGTTTGGTGTACTGGTCAAATTTTTTCAATCAATGGGCCAAGGAACTGGTTTGAAAAAATACAACTGTGACCAATTGAACAATGGAAAGAAACCCGATTCCATTGAGCACTCGCCAAGTGCCTCGCGGCGCATTTTTAATTTCGGAATTTCTAATCATGTATCCAGTCGCGTGTTTGATTTCAAAATTTTGTCATAGTATAGTTGCTTTTGTAAAATAGTGTAACCTATATGTGTATGTATTGTAAAGACTGAATGGTTACAAATTTGAGAGTTGATAATGTGAATTTTTTATTTCTTAATTTTCTTGATGTGATATGTTGTACAATAATGCGAAAAATCAGTTTCTGGGGAGTGAAGTGGGAGAGTGAATGAATGACGGTTCCATTATTATTTTCTGTCCTTTTCATTTTTTTTAAAGGAAAACTTTTATGTTATTAATTTTATAAAATATTTTGTAAACCAAAATACTGTGTTAGCTGGTAGAGTAGCCCTTCTGGGCTATAGATGACCTAATATAGAATAATTAAATAAATAAATAAATAAATAAATAAATAAAGCTTGTATTGCGTTGCCAACAGACACAGTCCAAATAAGACATCACTTACAATTTAAAACATATAAGCAATACCCTAGAAACAATCAGTAGGAGAAAAATAAAATAAAAATAGCATTTTATCGATTTGCCAAGCAGATACCACCTACAGTATGTACGTAAAACATACAATTGTTCAATATGGACACAACATCGTCATTCTTTTAAATTCATTTAAGCTTAGCGCAAAAGGATCCAGTTTTGACTCTTCAATATGCTTCTAGATCCTTTGAAACGGTGCTTTGGAAAGGCCGCTATGGATAAATAGCACTTTAGATCTCGTGTGGCCTATATTAATCCTGAAATGAACCCTCATAGAGACGTAAAACTCAACAAAGTATATTTTTTCACATGTAAAGAATAAAAAATATAAAGACGTTTTTCATTTCCTTTAATTTCAAAATATTGAATAGAGTCATCAGTGACCATTTTATTCGGTCTGCCAGGTTTTTGGTGTGCTGAATTCGAAGATAGCACTATGAGGCGTTTCTCACCAAACTTTGTAAAGCAACATTGCGAAAAATTTCCCAAGTATATTATATTTTACTATCTAACACTGTGTACACTGATATGTTGACAGGTCTCAGTGATTGTGTGTGTTCTTCTTCTGAGGTTACAATCTCAATGATTGGTTGGCAGCAACTCTGTGCTTGTAGCTCAATCGATACTGCGCCTTCTTCTTCAGCTTTTGGTACGTTCGACTCCTGTGTCCTTCTTCAGTTAATCCATGAATTCCTTCTTCGGCCACTCTCTTCTATTGGTTCCTTCCACTGCACCCTCAATCATTGTGTCTGTATATGATATTGCTAGTAACCTATCAGACTTGTCACGCTTGCTAGTATAATAGGAGTTGGGAATTTTGTGATTATATAGCCCCGCTCATGGACGGATACTAGGGCAGCTGCCCCCTCCCCCCCTAAATTGAGTAAATCTGTTGTAAGTTTACTCAATACTACATTATGTTTGTTCTGTTCTGACCAACAACTCCCCCCCCCACCCAGAAAATGGGCCCCACTAGGGTAGTATTATACGAACTATCGCAAAGCAAAACTATTAAAGACTGTGTTGAGCATGAACTAAGAACAGTACAACAAAAAGAGGAACAAATCCACTGAAGATAATTCCTTCTGAGGAATAACGGTAATAAGATGAAGTGTATATTAGACACAGCAAGGTTTATGTGAATATGATACACTACGTACACACCGCAATTAAGGAAAAAAATTGTATTATACTTCCTAACTGGGAAAGAGGAAAATTATTACAATGAAGGGGAGCAAATTTTGTTGAGCAATCCCTTGGAATTAATATAAATTATAGGCTATAGATAAGGAAACCAGTTGCAAGAATGAGAAAACTTTTGTGCCTCGGTTGGCTTAATACATGGCCTGGCCCGGGGATCCGAAATTTTACAGCAAAACCTCCGTATATTTTCTCCATAAACCCTTTGAAATCTCTTAAAAACACAATTTCCCTCCCAGGGTTTCCTCGAGAAATAAAAATCTTAATGGAAAATTCTCATCCCTTTTAACGAATTTCTTAAAAAGGAAACCATTTTACAAAGCACCTATCATCGCATTAGTCAACAATAGTTACCCACCGTCAACTAAGAAATTTTTCGTGGAAAAGCAAAATAATTTAAGAAGAGTTGGTTTTCCTCTATATCCTCGTATGAAGGAAAATCCTTTTAAAAATGACAATAAATAAGAAAAATCAGCGACTTGGCATTGTAAGATGAAATACGGACGGTTGGTTTGGCTTTCGTCAGTTTGTGTCTTTTAGTGATTATGGAATAAAGAAAATTTTGTAGAAAGTTGGGAAAAAGCAAGATGGCTGACTTTTCTTATTTTCCTAGACTCCGCCCAGGAAGAAAAAGCTGTAGAGATCGTTAAGCTAGCGTATGAGGGAACGATGTTCACGTAGAGTCGTAATATTTTAAGATAACTCTCGGCGGTCGTTATAGAAAATGTATGGGTATGGAACGTGATTATTGCGGGAGGGGGGGGGGGGAACATTTTAGCACTTGTATACCAATGCTTACATCTTTCTCAGGAATTCCTCAATCACGCCTTAGGGAAAAGGGAATCAATTATGTATGTACCTTAGATTTGGTTAATGCCCAGGGTCGTACCAAGTTGATGAACGCCGATTCTCACCTTAATTAATTCTTAAATCTTCAGACAACGCGATGAAGATATCGCTGTAGCTTCGGTGAAATAAGGAGTTTGGGAGTTTTAGGCCTACAGCTCTATTATAATAATTTGGGATTAAGATAATACCGGGGTTTGTTTTTTAATAACGCATAAGTAAGGTATCACGTGACGGTGTTTAAATATGCGCGGGGAATCAAATTAATAAATTATTCGAATACAAGAGAATGGTTGTTGCATTGTTATTTAATTGAAAGAAATACTAATAAACATTAAAATGTAAAGGTAGAATTTTGAAGAAGAAAAAAATAAAAATTTTAATTTAAAAAATCTACATCTAAGGGAGAAAGGATTGAAAACTCACACAAAAAAAATATAGCCGAGGATTAATTTATCAATTTGAATTTCCCGCGAATTTAGCACTCATCGTTTTTTTAAACAATTGAATAAACTCCGGTATTATGTTAATCCCAAATCGCCATAATAGGGCCGCAGTTGGAGCAATGTGCAGTTCACAGTGATTTTGGCCAGCCAGTCTAGACTCTAGAGAATGAAAATGACGTCGCTGGGTTAAAAAATGTCGTCATTTGGTATTCATTTGGTGTTCAGCGTGTAGGTAACCACAATTCACTGCAAGCGGATGCTGTGCATACAACGCATTATTTTTACTTCTTCTTTTTCTTCTTCTGGCTCTACAGCCCTTGATGAGCTTTGGCCTGCTCGATAGAACTCCTCTAGTCTTCTCGACTTTGTACACCGCTTCACCATCTACGAACTCCCAACTCGCGAAGGTCAGTTTCAAACTCATCCTTCCAGTGTTTTCGAGGACGTCCCGCCAGTCGTCTTCCTGTCGTCTGATATTCTTACGACGTGTCCCAGCAATTTTATGCGTTGCGCTTTCATGACCCGGATTTCTCCATTGAGTATTGCGTCTATTTCGTCGTTGTTTCTTATACGCCACTCTCCGTCTTCGCATAGAGGTCCAAAGATCCTCCTTATCTTTCCTTCCAATACTCGCAGTTTGTTTGCGTCAATGCGACAATCCAGGTTTCCGAGCCGCGTGTTGCAATAGGTCCTATAAGGGTCTTGACTTGAGTAATCTCAGGTTCGCGAAGTTTGCTCAGTCTTCTTCTTCGTCTTTTGCAGCCGGCTGGTTGGTTGGCAGCAACATGTGGCATCGATGCCTCCACTCCCCTCGATCCTGGCACGCCCTCTTCAGCTCCACGTATGTATTGGCCCCTACATCCTCCATCACTTGGTGCAGATACTCTTTTCTCGGGCGCCCAGGTCGGTTGACGCCTTCTAATGTTCCTTCTATGATGGAGCTTACCAAGTTGTCGTGTCGAATGAAATGTCCAATGCTCTGTTTTATTGGTGTTGTTTACCTCTGCTCTTAGGTGGACGAAGCTCTTGACATCGAAGGTCATTTCTTCCCCAGTCAGGTTGTTCCCTCTCACCTACTTTCCAAAGCTGACATTACGAGTACTTTAATACGTTAAATTGCTATATAGTCCTCCTTAAACCTAGCTAGCTAGCAAGAAACTTAAGAGAGGTTCTTAATGGTAACTGTGTAGTGAATTTTATAATATCAAGTTTCAAGACTGGCAATCTGTCAGCGGCGGAAATGAGGAAAAACCTGACGTCTCAGCAAAAATGTCACTCCCACACTTAGCTTACCGACCAGACAACTTCCTCTCCTCTCCTTCAAATTCTAATTTATTCTTCTTGCATTCTCCTATATAACGAACTTGTTCCAAGTTGACAACGCTAGCGCCGGGATAGCTCATGCATTTTAAAGGGAGGAATAATGACTGCCGATCTGGAAATTTTTTTTGTAGATGTAGTATAAGGTATTTATTGCCAATTATGTGGCTTCGGTCCAGGTGCGGATCTACGGGGCGGGGGGCTATGGGGGCTATAGCCCCCCCATTAGGTTCCTCAAAATGCGTAAAACCCCACCATTTCAGTCCTATTTTTCACAAATTTCCTCACGGGGGAGAGACCCCCGGGCCCCCCTTGTCCTCGATTGTATTAATTACCTACAATATAAAACCCTTATTGCTCTGTAAATGCGTAAAACCCCAATATTTCAGCCCTATTTAAAAAAAAATCTTATTTTTTCTTGACCCCCTCCATGGTTTCATTCTAGATCCGCGCCTGCTTCGGTCCTAAAATCGTATTTGATGAGATGGCTAAGCTGGTTTGATACACGTTTACCATTTTTGAAAGAAAAAAAATAGCTATTGTGGGGTAATATTGGAGCATCTAAACCATTAGACTTTCGTGTTTGAAATTGTTGGTGAATTATTTAGGAGTTGGTCCCGTCATTATGAAAGTTATGGGAACTCGAGCAGGTGCGGATCTACGTGGGGGCTACGAACGCTATGGGGGCTATAGACCCCCCCCCCCCATTACGTTTTGATTTTACACTAGAAAGAACTGTATTTTTAACTAAACAACTACTGTACAAAATCAATTACCTCTACTACCAATCAACATATAAATATCATACAACCAAGTGTTCCTGCTCAGAAAATGCTTTCAACCCCAATACTTCAGCCCTATTAAAAAAAAAAATCACCCAGGGGAGACCCCCGGCCCCCCTTACAAATCTTCCGAACCCTCTTGGACCTCCTCTGATTATATTGAATTGAATTGAATAGAATTGAAAACGACTTTATTTCAAAAAACAAAAACAAAATGCGAACAATAAGACTATAAAGTCTTGTTTTCATGCTAACCTCAAAAAACAAAAATATTTTATTAATTATTGATAGATGCTTAAAATTAAATAGAGAAGAAACAAGAGAGGAAGAGAGAAAACAAGAAAAAGGAAGGATAGGGGGGGGGGGATCCATTGTCGTCACCATTATGAGACCGGAGAGAGTCTCAAGCGTTATCTCAAAGATATATTGTCATTGTCATTGTATATTGCCAAATTTTTTACAAATCATATTTTTTATTCGTATTTAATCTTAGCCCCTCCTTGGTCTCATTCTAGATCCGCGCCTGTACTAGAGCAACCAGTCACAACTCGGCACCATAAGTCCTGTTTAACTCCGCACATTTTGTGGGCTTAAGTCCGGATGTACATCCACCGACAGCGGATTGAATCCAACGGACAGAATCCATCGGTCTGCTTACATATCACTAGCCACCATTGCTGTCGTTAGTATTACAATTTAGAATTTGGGCCCAATCTAATTATATGATTAAAATTAAAGTATGATTACATCTAATTTGAAAAAAATAAAAATGTGTTCATGCTACATATATAGTAGTACATCTAATAGTACATAAGCAACACAATTTACTAGCCTAGAGTTTCTTCTTTTGAGGTCACAATCTCAAGAATTGGCTGGCACCCAACTGCAATTTGCAAAGGGACTGCCATGGAGCCTATATGGTACTATTGCTGTCGTTAGTATAACAATTTAGGATTAAAATTAAAATATGATTACATCTAATTTGAAAAAATTAAAAATCTGTTCATGCTACATAATAGATCTAGTACATCTAATAGTAAATAAGCAATACATTTTACTTGCCTAGAGTTTCTTCTTTTGAGGTCACAATCTCAAGAATTGGCTGGCAGGAAACTGCAATTTGCAAAGGAACTAATACTATTATCTTCAATGTTACTCTATATGCATAATCGTCAGTAATAACTGACAGCAGCGTCAGCAGTGTGGCCACAGTAACAGCACCCAACAGGAAAATATCCGCCACTATAATGTCATCCATCTCCGTGATGCATCCCTAACAAGATGAACGAGTACCTAGTAAATTACAAAATCAAGCAGAACCCAAGGATTCATGAAAATTCCTCTCTAGAGCACATGAGTACCCGCTCCCTAGCTCCCAACAGTAACAAACTTTTAATTTTCTCTCTAACGACAACTGCGCTAATATCAAAAACTTTTTGCATCTACTAGCTTAAAGCTTTCCTTCTAAATTTTACTTCGCCTTCCTCCACTAGAGAAATGGAAAACCTCATTACGGGGCGGATTTGTAGGTTGTATGCGAATTTGAATATTACGTTCGCTCCCGCTAGCAACTACTTTGTAACTTTTAAAGAAAGACTCGCTCGGGGCGTCTACGCTTGGAACTTTCCAAGTGTCAGGTTCCTTGCTGATTACACAAATTAACGGGGAGTTTTGGAATGATTTTAAAAGTAATTAGAAATGTTGTCGAACATTTTGGAACTTTGGCGCTATCTCGTCGGTCGTATATAGTTATAAGTTTCTATCGTTTTCTGCTGGAAGAAGCTATATTTCCTACTATAAATTATTGTTCTAAGACGTTTTCACATTAGATTAGACTATTTGAAATCCGTTCCGGATTGACAATGCAGTCAAATGAGGCCCGAGATACCAAATAAGCATGCAGAGAAACAGAGCAAAACAATACCGAAACCCAAAAAGTGCCCTCAATTAAGACAAATTATCCACATTTTGGTTATGACCGCACCCAACGATGGATTGAAGTAACTTTTTGAGCATCGCTATGAGTATTTACTGAATTAATAAACTTATTAAAATCACTGAATACCAGAAGGGCCACACTAAGTGCACCCTGTGTTTTATACATAACAGTCCCTTTAGTAACTTTGTAAAACTTGCTGTCACTTATTGTGAAAAAAATTACTTGGTAAAGTTTTACGTTAAAACATATAATTTTTTTAAAATGTTTTAACGTAAAACTTTACAAATTTTTTCACAATGAGTGAAATACTATAGTTACATGCTCACAACAAAATGCAATGGGGCTTATTTTTCTCCCCATAGTGGCACAGTTTAAATTGAACATAACACGAAAGAATAATAAATAAATAATAAATAATGAAATTCGCATTCCAGTCTTGGTAAGGCATGTCAGTGGATTTTCTGCCACTACAAAATGGTCCAAAATTCATAATATGTCACTTACTGGGTCCATTAAATCTACTACCTATGATGTTCTTATAGCAAAGGCAACTGACGTATGAAAGTTCTCTCCTATAGTGGGGCCTAGAAGTTTGACTATTGTAGCAGCCGTGACTCACGAGTTGTTACTGGAAACCACTACCACTGCAATACAGGGACGGATCCAGCCCATTTTGGGGGGGGGGGTGGAGCTGAGGGTCAAAATAGGAAAAACTTATGTAGGATCGACTAAATTAGAGCGTAATAACTTAATTTACAATAGATTTACGAAATTTGGGGGGGCAGCTACCCCCCCCCCCTGTATCCGTCCTTGCTGCAATAGCAGTCGTGATCTTCAAATTGCTACATGAAAAGAAGAGAAACGTGGTTATATTACACGACTGGTATTGCAGTCTTGGTAAGGCTGTGTCAGTGGATCTCCTGCCACTACAAAATGGTCCAAAATTCAAAATATGTCACTTACTGGGTCCATTAAATCTACTACCTATGATGTTCTTATAGCAAAGGCAACTGACGTATGGAAGTTCTCTCCTATAGTGGCGCCTAAAAGTTTGACTATTATAGCAGCCGTGACTCGCGAGCTGTTACTGGAAACCACTGCAATAGCAGTCGCGATCTTCAAATTGCTACATGAAAAGAAGAGAAACGTGGTTATATTACACGACTGGTATTGCAGTCTTGGTAAGGCTGTGTTAGTGGATCTCCTGCCACTACAAAATGGTTGAAAATTCAAAATAAGTCACTTACTGGGTCAATTAAATGAAGAAAAAAAAACTGACGCATGAAAGTTCTCTCCTATAGTGGCGCCTAGAAGTTTGACTATTATAGGGCCTAACAGCCGTGCTTCACGAGTTTTAACTGGAAACCACTGCAACAGCAGTCGTGATCTTTAAATTGCAACACGTTTGGACTACTGTGATCTTAATATGTAAAAATTTTACGGTGCTGAGTCTTAAAGAAAGTGTTTTTCACTTTTAAGTAAGTATAAATGCCACTGTTGCGCATCCTACTAACACAGTAGGGCCTGCAAATAAGTTATTGCTTACCATAAAGTTTGTCGAATTGGACATTCTAAGTGGTACTTAACAACTTTATATAACATAATAGGGGTTATCATAATCTGTGGCATAGCGGGCCTTGGCAGGGGACAGTATAAAAATTTATTTGGGGCCCTTATGAAGGCTTTGAAGGGTTAAGATTTCTCACAAAAGAAAAAAAATGTTTGTATATATTTATTTGGCATAATTATCTGTCTGTCACTTTTTACAAACAATTCTCCTTGCCTTTTTTTCGGCAAACTCATTTATTAAATAATGTATAGCTGATGCTGACTTTAGTTTCTCTAAAGTTTCTGCCTCTATGGTTTTTTTTTTTAATTTTTCAATTTTTATTATTAATTTTTGCCCGGAGGCCCCGTATTACTGATCCGGCAGATACCGCGGTAGCTATACCCCATGCCCCTGATTATAATCCACCGTAAGATCCATTTTGGGATTGAGTTGCCATGTCTCTGCGTTTTTATACAAGTCAGAAATGTCAAATTTGTATGCTTACGAGAATTGGAGGAACAACTAAGAGACGCCTGTTTCCCGAAAAGGTGTGTAAGTGCCTACGCCCTCGATGAAACCCATCCCCCCCCCCCCCCCCGAAAACCCTACACAGATCGTTAATTTTCCTTTACTTTTCATTTCATTTAACCCCAAGAGGGCTGGAAACACCTTCCTTCAAGAATCTAATGGAAAACTCCATTCACTGCGAAATAGAGAAAAAACTTACAGAAATGGTAAAGACAATGATAAAACAGCCATATTATTCTAAGAAATTCCACAAAGTCATTTAAAATGCAAAGCTCAGTTCAGTCTTTGTAACTCGTTAAGATTTCTATTGAGGGTTTGCTAAGAAAATCCATTCACTCGCTGACAAAAAGCTATAATAACCTTCATTTAAAATTTGTATTTTATAACCTGAAAATTTGCTTAGAAAATCCATACACGGGTTACGATAATTTGGCCGACTCAGTTTTCTCCTGTTAGTAGTTAATGTTTCTCTATGAATAGACGGAACCGGGATTTGAATTTGCTGCTTCTTGCATGTCTACTTAAGGTGTATGGAAAATTTCAAGAAAGCGTAATTGCCTAAGGTCTCGTCTATTTTATCTAGAACCCCTCCCCCCTACCCGGTCTTATTACTCTAGCCCCCGTCTTTTCTCTATTTTCAGGGGAGAATATTTTACATCCCGTTTTATTACAGCATGACGTCAGCAAAATAATCCTTTAGGACTGCAAAATATGTTTTCACCGGCTGATTTACAATTGCCAGCGGTACAATATATTTCGGGGCTATTAATGTAAAAATTTAAATTTTCGGTACCTCCTAAAACTGTAAACTGAGTACCTGACAATCATTACAGGTAGACAATTCATCTAATGCTGATGGCGAGTCCCGTCTAATCATCGCTCCAAAACTCTCGCCACTCTCGGTACAAGGAATATTATATGTAGATGCCCCGCCATTTTCAAATTCATATACGTACAGTATCTCTTACCTTACCAAGACATTTGCAGTGATGGTTGCACCTGGCCTAAATGTTACCACACCAATAGAAATTCAATATAGACAATTAGCGGCAATGTTTTTTCTTTCTACTTTTTATGGACCTACATATATACGTAGGTCCCTTGCCCAATGCAAACGGCCCCATGGCTTTCGGACATTATTTGTATTGTTTCCGTATGCATTTTTGGCCATTGGCAAGCTGGTATACGTTCTCGATGTCAACCTACACCGGCTAATAGCGATAATGGACAAGCTGAGACAAACTTACCATTGACGCAATGAAACAGGCGAAAGCATGACATAGGCGCTTATTCCACCTACGTCAATAGTGCATAGTAAATGTGGTATTGATGTGGTAGCAGACATTTTTAGACTGTCTTTAATGTCTGCTACCACGTCAATACCACATTTACTATGCACTGTTGACGTAGGTGGAAAATGAGCCTTAACCAAGTAAAAAAATTAAATGAGTCTAATATAGACAATAGAAATGCTTCCATTGTTTGCTGATTTCAATTCCGAGGTGGTTGGTCTTTATATTGTTCTATATAGGAGAGATGGGACATAGCAGGGTGCCAAAATTGTTTTTTTTTTTAATCCTGGGGCCATCTGGTACGTTTTTTCCAAGGCTGGTCATGAGAGGCGTGGCAAGTGGCCCAACAAATTAAAAAATAAATTCTTGGCGGGAAACTAATATCCCATCTCTCCAATAGGCGCATATTCCACCTACGTCAATAGTCAATATAAATGTGGTATTGACGTGGTATCAGACATTTTTAGACTTAAATTTAAACTTAAAACTTTTAGTCTTAAATGTCTGCTATCACGTCAATACCACATTTGCTATTGACTATTGACGTAGGTGGAGTAAGCGCCGTATGGAACTGAAGTTGGTCGGATTGTTCAAATACAAAAACGTGACTTAGGCAATATGGAGACAGTGGCGGCCCGAGGTTGCATTACCATAGGTGCAAGCAAGGCCGCGCCCAGGTTTTGATGAAATTTTACGTAATTTATTAATGAATTAATGGATTCAAACAATACAGGTTTACATTTTTAAAAAAATATTTCGGGGGGGGGGGGTGTCAGGACCCCTTGGACCACCCCCCTGGGCACGGCCATGGATGTAAGGTACCGGAAAAGACCTCGGAAAATTGCCACTGAGAGAATCGGTCAAATGTACCGGGCCTAATACAATTGAAATGTCTTGGGAAGGAATACTGGAAGGCTCTGCCACGTTCAAATGCATAGCAATTAGCAATGCCGCCCAGTATTCTATACCGGGGCATTTTTTAAGGTGGTGGGAACGGCTTTAATAATTAAAATTGACATTATTATTAATAGCAGTTTTGGTAGTTTGAGTGTGTACATAATGCATATACATATTATCTAAAGTAGATATCATATGTAAAATTAAGAAAATAACTAAGCTTAGTCCACAAAGTATATACAATTATATTGTTTTAGCGACCGATTTCAGCTGAATGCCATCGTCAGCAGGTGTAATAGAAATGGAAACCAATACAATATTTATTTATTTCCTTCAATACAATACATTAGTACATTATTACATTTTTTCATGGCCCAGAGGGATAAACACTAACTTGGATCAACATCAACGGTGGTCTAAGTTCCACCAAGTCACAGTCAAACATATAGATGATGAGCATGTAGGCAAAAGGCGATTGGTCACTTTAAACTGTAAATGCAGGAGAGACGAAAATGAAAAAAACTTCTAAAATCTTAATACTTCTACATCATGGGACGTAATATTGTAATTAATATTCTTTGATAATATGTTAATCGCACATGACTTTTTATTAATTTTTTGTAGCAGTTAATGTGACGATTCCAGTTATACACTAACACAAAAAAAAAAATTATTTTTGTGACAAATTACCTTATGCATACATGCTTCTCAGATATCACATTATAGCCTCGAAAACGTTTGGTTAAATAATATTAAAAGTTTTGTCAATGTATGTGGCTAGGCCTGCGTGAATAAGCAAAACAGAACCCCGAAAATGCAGAGGGACATTCTGCAGAACCCTTTTTTAAACCTTTTACTACTTTTACTAACAGCTCTAGGTCAATTAAAACTGGACTGTCCAGTTTCGGTAGATACGAGTTATTTAGCATATTAATTTATGCACCAGTCACAAGGCTCTTCTTCAAAATAACCCTTTGCGAAACCAACAATTCGATTACATTAGGGTGCAATGTAGAAATTCGGTCAAACTCGTGGCCATGGTGAGCATTTTTTTTTAAACGTTTTTTTATCTATTACAAAGCCAACCTAGAGGAGTTAGGACTATAAAAACTATCTTACACTCAACTAGCAGCAAGCAGCAGCAATCTCCAAGGTACAAATTAATATGATGAACGTCATTCAAACTCGATGAGGCATTAGAAGAAGAAGTGGCAACACGATGCCCCGGCCAGGCACCATTGACTGCATTCCTCAAAATCGCTGGAAGGATGAATTGGAATCTGACCTTCGCGAGTTGGGAGTAGGTAGATAGTGGAGCGTTTTACAAAACCGAGATAACTGGAGGAGTGTTGTCGAGCAGGCCAAAGCTCATCAAGGGCTGTAGAGCCAGAAGAAGAAGATGAAGATGAAGAAGAGGAAGAAGAAGATTGACTGCATTGGAAGACTACCATATCAAATGGAGTGAAAGAAGAGGTTCCATCATGCGCGGTTACAGAGGAGATCCATCACCATCACTGGCGTTTCTCTTTATATTGATTACGGCTAATTCCTATTGACATCCCCCCCCCCCCCCACGCACACCCCCAAAGTTCATAACAACTACAACGGAGATTGGATTGAAGATGGGCTACATAGTTGAGATGATGATTCGTCCCCGAGAAAAATATTTTTTTTTTTTAATGTCGCGTCTAATCGAATGGGTAGTTGTAAGAGTGGGCCGAAATGCCCAAAATTCGCCCATATTGAAAATAAAGACAATTTTCTTTCGTCTTTCTTTCGTTATTACCGAAATTAGAGGATATGGAAAAACTGGGCTTGGCGGGATTCGAACCCATGATCTACGCCTAACCGGGGCGTTGTCTTAACCGCTGGACCACAAGCCCCGACAAGTCCAGTAAATGCCAAATCCTCTACTTATGCTCTAATTGACATGATTGCTAGACAGGTTAGGTCAACTACACAACTATCTAACCGAACAGGTCTGTGAGCTTACTTAATTGCATAAAGGCAATGCTTTATTCAATATATTATATGGTATATATAACACTGACATTAAATTAACTTTGGTTAAAGAGGTAATAAACATAATAGTCTCCTTAGTAACTTTGTAAAACTTGCTGTCACTCATTGTTAAAATTAACTTTGTATAGTTTTACGAATAAAATTAAATTAAAAATTTACAACCGGTTTCGGCTCACGCCATCGTCAAGTGAATTTTTAATTTAATTTTATTCGTAAAACTATACAAAGTTAATTTTGACAATGAGTTAAAGAGGTAACTTCCTCGTTATAACCGAAATTAGAGGATATGGGGAAAACTGGGCTTGGGTTCGAATCCCGCCAAGCCCAGTTTTTCCCAAATCCTCTAATTTCGGTTATAATGAGGAGGTTACCTCTTTAACCAAAGTTAATTTAATGCCAGTGTTATATATACCATATAATACTACAATATATCATTCTTTCGTCTATGGTCATAGGCGGGGTTTCCACATACGACAATGGTCAATGGTAAATATGGTTTTGACGTGGTAGCAGACTTTTTTAGTATGTCTTTAATGTCTGCTAAAACGTAAATACCGCAATTACCATTGCCCATTGACGTATGTGGAAACCCCGCCTCAGGAGACGTGGCAGGTGGACCCTCTATTTTTGGTGTCCCATCTTTCTCTTATACAGAACTCCAGCAGCCATATTACGGCGATTTGGGATTAACGTAACACCGGGGCAGGGACGGATCCTTGGGGGGGGGGTCCCCCCCCCTCCCCGAGAAAAATAGCTTTATACTAGATAGAATGGACTTTTGAAGGAAATGAAGAGAAATTGTTACTCAAGTAAGGGAAACGCGATATTTTTCAGGTCACCGCCCCCCCCCCGAAAACTTTTTCTGAAACCGTCCCTGCACCGGGGTTTATGCAATATATAAAATTAACAGAAGGTTTATGTCAACCGACTCTTTCCCTACATGAGGTTTGATGGCACTAAGTTTATTATGTAAAAATTCCGGATTCTCCCTGTGATTTTGCCATCTTTGTAACATTTATATAATACCGGGGTTTATTTTAAAAAAAAAATTTAAAATAGTCGCGGGAAATTCAAATGAAAAAATTATTGAAATGGTTGCATTGTTTTATAATATTGAAGGACATACTAAATAAACATTAAAGTATAAGGTAGAATTTTGAAATATAATTAGAAATTTAAAAAATGTGTCTACATCTATGAGAGAAAAAATTGAAATAATATCTTGATGTCAACCTACACCGGCTATAAGCGCTAATGGACTAGCTGAGACAAGCTTACTATTGACGCAAAACATGGTCGGGTAGTATAATGTTAGCTTGGTGGAAAATATCTATTAAGAACAAAATATATATATATACATACGCTCGCTGTTATAGCTACGCTGTTTCTGCAAGAAGACATAAACTTTGATCGCTGTCTCGGAGAATATATTAGAGGAGTAGATCGCATAAAACAAGTCACTCGTTAAATAATTCGCCGATAATTTTAATTGAAAACTTAGCATAGCGCCAAAAATAACTTGCCTCTTACGGGCACATTACCAACACATGAATGCACTTCGTCTTATATAGAGTGTGTGCGACCTTACAACCGTATTGATCGAGGTATTTCGGGTAAGTATGGAAAATAGTTACGTAAAGTTCCTAGTCATATACATCACTTCTGCTTCTTCTTCAAGTTACAGCCGGCTGGCTGGTTGACAGCAATATGTGGCATCGATGCCTCTACTTCCTGGATACTGGCACACCCTCTTCAGATCCACATCCTCCCTCACTTGCTTGTGGTTAAAGGGTACACATTTTAGAAAAGAAAGAAACAAGAAAAATGTATTTTCCAAATTATTATAATTGATATTATTTTAATTTAATAGTATTATTTAATGTACATAAATTATTTCAGCGGACATGTTTAACATTCGCATTGCTGCTATATCGTTGCTAAGGTGCTGGCACGAAAGTATAAAATATGAAGAGGTTATGGTTTTCTGTCTTTGTACTAGTGGTCTGCAAATTTACGTTTTATCCTTATTTATAAGTGTGTTATATCAAGTTATGTTAACACTTGTGGAAGCCGAAAACCAAGTTAACCAGCGTGTTTTCGAAACGCACTTCTGACTTGGCTGAACCGTATTATTGCTTTCCAATTTATACGTAGTATAAGGAAAGCTTTGTGATGGTCGAAATTTTCGATTCCGAGATTTCAATGGATTTACACGTGATGAGGTACCAGGAACCCAAAAAAGAGGTTTTTACGAAATGTCAGTCTGTCTGTCTTTCTGTCTGTAGTTCTGTCGCTCTGCCTGTTCATTGATTTCCGGGCAAACTACTTAGTCGATTTTGATGAAATTTGCATGTAGGTTCACAAAAATTATACTTCGGAACTTTTTTGTTTTATTTTGGGCTAACTCAATTTGGGGGGGTTTTATATTCTCAAAAAACTAAAAAAAAAGTCTAAAAAATTTATTTCTCAAAAACAGTTCCAACTATTTCTTTTAAATTCCCACATATTGTAGTTGTTATTGATGTTAATAAAATGCGGGGGGTCGCTTGCCCTTTGATAGTTTGCTTCGGGGGGTAAAAAAATAAAAATAACTAAATTTAAATGAAAAATTACTAAAAAATAATTTTTCTGCCAAACCTTTCTATCGATGATTTCTATACCTTCAGGCATGTTTTAGGTGATACACTGAGTAACGAAACCGGACAGGTTGCTTTCCCAAAAAACTATTTGGTTTTGCGCAAAAAAATGTTTTTTTTTTAATGGTAGAAGATTCACGCTCAAATGCATTGCGTGCCCTGCCATTATTACTGTGTGGTAATGTGTTGGTCTACTGACCATTGACCGAGGTAAATTCTAGATTATAGAATTTACCTCACCTCCAGTGACGTCAGGTGGACACCCCCCCCCCCCATTTTTACCATGAAATTACTAATTTTCTCTATCTATTATGTAACTGCATAAGCTTTCACGGCCGGAGTCAAATGAAGAACCAGTAGAATTCGACCACGGCCCATCAGCCCGGAATCTACTGGTTCTTCATTCTCTATCTACTGTTTGATAACTTGGAAAGCATGTTCCAGTAAACTGGGACCGGTTCTTTAGGTAGCGATGCGATCGATAGTTATTTGGTCGCCACCATATTACTGTTTATGTCGATTGATTTAGAATTTGGTGAAATTTAAATTTAATTTTAGTATATTTTGTATTATGTCAGAAGTAATTACCGTAAAAACTTAAAAATAGAATAACCGAATTTATAAATACAAAATCTGTAAAACAGTGCCACGAACTACTACCACGTTGTTTACTCTGCTGTTAAATATTTTCGATCTAGCATAATAATTCACCTCGAGGTCCACTCACGATCGTGTGCTAACTTGAATAACACTTCTAACTAGATAATTCGATAAACCGATATTTGATAACCCTTACTAAGTAACCGTGCTCACCCAGCTATGCAATTTAGTCCCTACTAAGTATACTAAGTGCTGGGGTTGACATTTTAAATGTGAAATATGTAAATTCTAATACATTATCTACTTACTTACATTTCAAACCATAATCATTTGAAACCATTACCACCCTGCCAAAACATAAGTAATAAAAAGTTAATTTGATAAACATTGTAGGCTACTGTTGTACGAAGTAACCTCTTACAAAAAAAAAATAGAAATAACCATTTATTAGACCTAAAAGTTATTATTAAGTTGACAGTACTTGAGAGTACTAAATGAGAGTACTCATTTTTATTATTATTACAATTGAAAGGCCATCTTAGCCATCTACGAATCAAAATCGAAACTACGAGCTAGAAGAGACCTCTGTGAGAATTATACTGAATTAACCCTTTAACCACCCCAATAGGGTGCGTTAGTATCGAGGGTAACTATGGGAACCAACTTTCTTGACTCCTCAGCAAAACCCGTTATTAAGAACGCGAAGGTTACTTTTAAATCTTATACATTTCTACTTAGAAGTATTGTGTGTAATTTTGAAATATTTGATAAAATACAAGAAATTTTTTTACCAGAAGCAGATATAAAAGAATGAAGTACCGAGGGTTCGTTTTATTTCATTTTTAACATTTTAATGCATCAAAACTATTTTGAGTACATTCTTCAGCAGTCCAGCACTATGCTCTTACATTGGCGATTAGTATTAACTTATTCTTGGTGTTAAAAATGAATACAAAAATGATTGAAGGTAGTTTAATGCTCTACAGCCCTATGGTCTGCATTTATTTTTTGGTTGGTTGGTTTGATTTGGTTAAAGTTATCCTGTCAAAATGATAAAAAATTGTTAGGAAAAAGTTTTTTTCTTCAATTACTGACTTTCCCCAGCAAATATCTCGAAAACTATGCAAGATATCGAAAACCTCTACACCATATAACTTGTTGCAACTTTAATTAGTGTTAATTTGGTATCGGGTGGAAATATCGCTAGGACGCTCAGTTTCCGAGATTTAAGCAAGAAACCAAAAAAATGTACCTTCTACTCCCATCTGCCAGCAGGTTTAGTCCTGTTTAGCCCTGTAGCTTCTGAAAGAGATACCTCCTTAGGATAGTTGTCATCTAGCGAAGTCTAGAAGTTTTCAAATTTAGCGTTTTTGAAAGAAAGTTCATTAGACTAGCGAAATTTCTACCAAATCGTCTTCCAAACGCTAGAATTGCTTACAAATTCAGCCGCAAAAAGATTTCTAATCCAATTTGTTATTGGATCTGATTTTGGGAAGTGGCATCGTAACATGTTTAATTTAATTTGAAAAAAGAATTCCGGAATTTTCAACGCCACCGCCACCTGATCCATGCCCCACCATTTGCCCCTGTCGTAGGTAATAGCAACCCGTATTTATAATGCATATAAATAAACGGTGCTCGACAATTTGTCTGGAGGGGGCAGTCACTACCTCTCAGGCGCCCATTCCATTGACCGGCTAGGGCTATTTCCAAAAACAGTGACGTGGTAGCAGACATTCAAGACTTAGGTTGCGTTTCCACTGATCTCGCATTGCAGAATGCAAGTGACATTGACGGAAATTAGATTTTTTCTTTTTATAGAAATCTATTAAAATATTTGTACTTAACATATCCCATGACGCCATTTTTTAATTTTAGTTTGTTTGTTTGTGATTTTACTGTATGATCATTGATCAATTTTAACTATGGCATAGAGGAAAATAAACATTTCCGTCAATTCTGCAATGCGAGGTCGGTGGAAATGCCACCTAAGTCTTGAATGTCTGCTACCACGTCACCGTTTTTGGAAATAGCCCTAGCCGGTCAATGGAATGGGCACCTCAGCGAAAGGAATTCCCCATGTAAATAAAAATAGGAAATTTCCATCAGTAAATTTTCATTAGGATGCGGTAACTTTCCTTTTGCCCTCTTGAAATTTTAGGAGAAATTTGATTATGAAGAAACGGAAAATGGCGGGCTCTATTATTTTCTCTCAAATGCATCCTACTTATATGCTAGTATAAGAATGTTTTTCTCACTGTCGGAATTTTCGAGATTTCAACGGATTGAAACGTTTCGAGGTCCCAGAACCCCACCAGTAAAGTGTTTTTTTTTAAATATTATTTCCCATTTTGTCCATAGAATTTCCCATAAAGACAACCTATTTCATGTTCTTTTTTTTTTTTTTTATTTTTTTTTTAAAAAGATAAATCGCATACATACAATTTTTTAATGAATGTATCCGATTGACCTTTTCAGTCGCCTCTGTAGGTTATTACCCGTGATGAGTACGACACGTCTCCGATTGCATGGCGTGTAAAGACTCGCACAAGTGCAAGCACGTTACCACCTGGCCATCTATTCCAAATGAGGGCTCAATATCAAGGGAAAATGTAAAATAAAAAATTTAGTATCATTTATATAACACATAACAATATTAGTTGTTGATCGTTAGTCAATTATATAATTAGCCTATTACAATATATACATTTCTTACAAACTAGAGAAGGTATAAAATTAAAAAAAATATATACACACACTATCTAAGAGATCATTGAGTGCCTCACCGAAACGACCCCTTCCAGCGGCCAACCGTGCCACTACAGCCCTCCCTCCAATAACCCTCCGAAAAAGACCTTTTTCTGAAGAAACCTCAACGAATCGCTCTCCTTGGAACCACCCCTCACTCCTTACAAGCCAATCCCCTCCCATATATTCGCAAACACTACCCAAATCAACTTAGAAAATGAAATGAAAACCTTTAGTTTGTCTGGGTCGTGAATTTAGTTTCCTACCACCGGCTCGCCACCTAAGTTTCCTGTTTCCTATTGAGGAAATTATCTAATACCTTTATAGGCATGCGCCTGAACTCATATTATTTTAATGATTTGCTCCGGAAGAAAGGTTCTAAAATTTAAATTCAGACCGTTCCCCAAAACTTTCTTTTCCTCTTTCTTTCACGGGAAACCCCTGACGTCGTTAATTTCTGGTCCGAAAGTTTCTGGACCCTATAACTGTTATAATTATTCGCTAGAATTTCACTATTTTCCCCCTTTCTAACTACTGACTATTTCCTAACTTTATTTGAATTTTCCTCCTCTTCAAAATAAGGGTTCCTTTTATGTTTTTCTTGAGAATGAGGGTCTGCTATAGGGGGAAGTTTTTACCCAAGCCCACGACTCTTAATGGAGCTTTTGTTTGGTTCCCATGGTTTTAAGTACGGTACCCTTACTCGAGGGAGTATTGTAGATGTTATCATTTTGTCAAATATTTAGGTACTTATTATGAATTACGGTGGTTCAGTTTTACAATTTTCAGCATTAAAACAGTAAGAATTCTGGGCTCTAGTCGGACAAGCTAAGGATTTTGCATTGAAGAGATGGTTCCAGCCAATGTTTCTTTTCACTTTCTACCCGCTACTTCTTCTTCGAATAATCCATTGAACAACCAATCCCGTTGTGGCTGCAAGACGTTCTCCCATGAAGACGTTAAGCTTTGATGAGATAGCGTTTTTTTTTCTGCAGATGCCTCTTCTATCGAAGATTGACTATCATCATGGCAATTGTAGTCATGATGACTATATATAGGGAATTATAATGCAGTGGTTTCCAGGGACGGATCCAGCCCATTTTTTTAGGGGTGTAGTTGGGGAGTAAAATAGAAGAGTATCGATGAAATAAGAGCTCAATAAATTAAGTTACTATAGATTTACTAAATTTTGGGAGGGCATTAAAATGTACATGTAGAATTTTGAAATACATAATAAGAATTTTTATTAATGTGTCTACATCTAAGAGAAAAAATTTAAAACTCACTCACAATCAATTTGAAATTTCCCGTGCATTTTGCACTCATTTGTTAAAAACAATCGAGAAAACAAACCCCGATGTTACGTTAATCCCAAATCACCATTATAGGACTGCTGAAAGTCGTGTCCAGATGTATTTCTGGTGGGAGGAAAATGTCCCATCTCTCTTATACAGAAGCCTAGGCTATAACATCAGAACAATGGGCATAGTTGCTTCAAGGAATGAGTGAGACAGAAGCGTCTGGGCCTGGACCCCCCCCCCCCCCGCAAATTCAGAAAAACAAAACAATTAGTAAACCTACACCGGTATTATGCTAATCCCAAATCGCCATAATAGGGCTGCAGCAGAACAGTATGGAACAGACAATGCAGCGTTCCAACTTCCATTATCTGCGCACCAAAGCTGCAGATTCTTATTTGGCTGCTTATAGTTAAATCTGTTGCCTTCCCGGTGGGCAGTGCTGAGATTTATGGCTGAAGAGCCTCCTACGACTACGGAGGAAGTCGCATTGTTGTGAGGCCGGACGTGGCTGAGAAATACTTCCTTTTGGAAGACAGCACGACCCTGGAGAAGATGGCGCCTGGAACGGAGGCAATTACAGCTATGGACAAATTTATTGGTCTACTCTCGAGATGATGAAGAGGGGGCAGAGACACGTATAAATAAGTACAGTAATTTGTATACATGTAATTAAACAGGTATATCGTAGGTAAAGGCATAGTGTAATTTTAAAATTAAATAAGCTAGTTAGGTACGGTAATTGTTTTCAAGCAATTGTTTATAAAGATTTAAGTAGTTAATTTGTTTAGCTTATTGTTTAACTTTGTCATTTACGTCAAATCCATTTATTATCAAATGATTCATTCAAGTATTGGTCGAAAATCTGATTTTGTTTACTGTATTTCAAATAATAAAATTTTAGGCGTTGTAAGTTACAGCAGAACGCGGAAATGTTTAAACAGAGAAACAGGCGCCCCTTTCAAGATATAGGCAATTTTTAAATCCTGTATGTTTCTTTTAGCAAATAAAGAAATATTGTATTGTAGCTATTCTTCCTGGGGGGGGGGGGGGGCTTTACTACTGATAAGCAGGAGTCAATCACTTATCCAGGATTCATTTTGGGGGTGATGTACATGCAATCTTATTTATCAATTAGCAGAGATACCGTAATAGTTCTATGGCAAATAATTGTCCGTTGTGAAAAATTGGATGAACATAGATTTTCCCTGTCCTAAACTAAAGCACGAGATTGATATTCTCTGGTTGGATTATTGTATAGTATATAGAATGGGCAAGCCAAAAATATAATGCCTACACAACGAAAATGGTACGGTTTGCATTGCGTTGGGGCTCGGATTATCCATTGTATCTTCAAAAAATAATTTTTCTTCAAATCCAAAACCTTGCTTGGGGAAAGCTGCCTGCACTTTTTGTTACATAATTTAACACCTAAAACATTGGTACCTGAAATTAAAAAGTATCGATAGAATGGTTCCTTAGAAAAATTATTTTTTTGTCATTTTTCATGAAAATTTAGCCCTTATTATTTTTAGACGTTTTAAACCAACCTATCAATGGAGATGCGAGTGATGCGGCCTTGGGGGCTTTGTTTACATTAATAATTACTACGATATTGTGTGAATTTCTAAGATGTCGTCGAAGCCACTTATGAAAAACATTTTATTATTAGATTTTTGGTGGGTTTTTACGGTATAAAACTTTTTTCAAAATAAAGTTATTAAAAATATGAAAACAATGACCATGGACAATATTTTTGTAAAACTATATGCCAGTTAATGTCGTCAAATTCCATGAAATGAAATAGGCTTGGCCCCAAATCAAGTTACAGACAGACAGACATTTCGTACAAAAAAACACTTTATTGAGTTTCTGGGACCTCAAAACGTGTAAATCCATACAAATCGTGAAGTGAAAATTTCGGCAATGCTATTCTTATAATAACCTATAAATAAAAGAAGAATTTGTGATTGCACTGTTTGCTGCTGGTTGAAAATAATTGGCAACATTACGGTAGATTTTTAGGTAGATTCTCATTGATTATGTAATAAAATAGTCATAGTTTAAATTTAATCATATAAGTAAATAATACATTTTTAAAAAAATGCGGGCTTAAATTAAAATGCACAAAGAGACTGTGTTTATTCCTATTTGCAAAACTAACGGGCTGGCATTAGAGCAAACCAAAAAAAGGTTCACCCACCTTGAGAAAATTCGGGATCCGGCATTGCCTAGGTCCATTTGATGCCCAATAAATAATAACAACTGTCATATTATATATCCTAGGTACTCCACCTGTATTTAATAGCCTTATCGAACTTGTAACTCTAGGTGGCACTAAATTTTACAAAATACAAAATGAGAAGTTACGGGGATCTCATTGAAACGTCGCCCCTCAGAAATAAATTCTCATCTTGCTCCTCCGCAGAGATAGGTTTCTTAATTTTTGAAATGTTGGCTACAGCCGACGCCATGACGGTTGGCAGCTGTTCCTAGAGGTGGTTTCTCCAGCCCCCCCCCCTCCCCCCTTTCCCTCATATCCCTTTACAAACATTCCTTATCTCTTTTATTCCACCCTCTCGGCAAAACCCTTTTCTCCTTTCAATTTCCGCGGGTTTTCTGGGGGTAGTTTAAACCTTTTTAGAGAGGGATTTCGGGAGGGGGGGTGGGGTGGTGAGAAAGCCTCCCCATTAATTTTCCATTGAGTTTCTCTTCTTTGGATTAGGCTAAGTTGAAGGCTTCGCGATGAATTTGAAACGTGTTTCGAGATGGCGCATTAATTTCTTCTGAGACCATTTCAAATACCGCTGCTTTTAGCACAATTTTATAGCCTATTGTATTTTTACTCTTACCCGTGCACCTGAATATAGTAGTGCCACCGATTAGTACGATACTCAGATAATGCTCAGGTGCAAGGCTGTAGCCAGGATTTTTTTCGGGGGGGGGGGGGGGGTAGAAATTACATAGTGGTTTATTTCAATTTTTCAGGTTAGTATTATTGTAAGAGCGGGCCGAAAGGCTGAAAATTCACCCATATCAATAATAAGGACAATTTTCTTTCTTTCTTTCTTTCTTTTCTTACTAGCATCCCCACATTGCAAGAACTGGGAGCTGAGCCCCTTCTAAATAATTTACAGACATTCAATCAAATGTATATATATATATATCCTGGCAAGATCGTGTCCCTAATGTTGAGTGCTTGTGACGAAGGGGTACAGAAGCTGAGTAACTACTGACGGTTAAGAAACGGAAACTAACATACTTCGGGCATGCTATGAGAAACGAAAAGTATCGCCTTTTACATGTAATAATGCAAGGGAAGATAGGAGGACTGAGGGCTCCCGGCAGAAGAAGAACATCCTGGTTGAAAAACCTGAGACAGTAATTTGACACAACTTCTGTTTTTAGAGCAGCAGTCTCCAAATTGCTATGATGATCGCCAATCTTTGTTAGAAGAGGCATGAAGAATCAAATTTGTTCAATGAAAGCCTAATAGGTCCTGTAGTTACTCCAAAGAGTCTTCACTCTGCCGATGTGGCTGCTGGCCCCTGCACCAAATCCGCTACTGCCCGGTTTTTTCAATCTTCTAGTATATGAGTACTCCAGGCTCTAGCAACTAATGCAGCCCCGTACCCAGGATTTAATTTTGGGGGCCAAGAACAATTTTTTTTTAAATGATAGGTACATCCGTAGTGATTTTAGTATATTTAGCTAAAATTCTTACATTATTTATTATTTTTTTAACAAATTTAGGGGGGCCCCCTTGCCCCCCCCCCCCTTGGGTACAAGCCTGAACAAATGTAGGTTCGAATAACGTTTCCAGGGCCATAGCCTTCGGAGATATAGAGGGTAAACTGGGTTTAATCGAGGGGTCCAGCGTTTCCCTTGGCATGTTTTAAAAGAATTTTAATTTCCTGAAAAACAATAACTTGAAATTGCCCCTAAGTTCCCACAGTTCATAATTTATAACTGTGATCTACATCAATAAGGTACTTGGGAGGAACAGGACTAATTTTTTCTCGGAGTTCGGAGGAGGTGATCAGGACAAGTCCTACCATGTTTCCCTACCGGCACTGTGCACACGACCAAGTTATCTGCAGCTTTGCATCTGCTCTGGTCCGCTGGATTCAACTTGGTATGGCGGCCGGCTATGAACCACTGAAGGTCCCACATCCAAATTCAAAACTATACAAGAAGTCAGCTTTATACATTGGTATAAAACATTTCAATGCTCTACCTATGATATGCCGAAACTCTGCAAGTCGACTCTACATTATAAAAAAGGAAATACCTATATAATTTTGTTAATGAGCGTAGTGATGTTTTCGACATTTAATATATATTTTGTAAAGTTGATTTATGACAGTATACCTACATATGCAGTAATATGTGCGAAAAAGTAAAATTTAACATGAGTATAACTTTATTGTAGCCTGGCTAGCTGACTTTTGCTTATGTATTTCCTGATGTAGGCCACACTCGGGCATTTGCCCAGTAGCGTGATTTTTAGGTAATAGTTAAATACAATGTAATGTTCTGTAATGTAAATACACGATTCATTCATTCATTCATTCATTTTTTGGCTTTTCTCTCCACCCAAATTGAAAATATCCCAGGATTGCTGCCACGGCATTATACTGTACAGTGCCGGATTAACCCATGGGCAGCCAAAAATGCCTGAAATTCCGGGCCCCGCAAACGATACTTTTTTAAAATTGAAAGTAGAAAACAATTTCCAAACAAAGTTTTGAAGTTGGTGGGTAGTTAAACGATTTTTTTTTTTTTGCTGCAATGTTGGTAGACAGTGTTCGCCCACGGCCCCCACAGGGGTTAATCCGGCACTGACGCTGTATATATGCTTAGTATCTTGAAGATGTTGCAGCTTCCGTATCAAAATGTTTACACATGAAAGCATTAGCTTACATGAGGAACATCTGAAGAACGGGGCTAACCTAGAAACCGAAAATCCTCTAACGTTTCTGAATTTGATATTGTTTTCCTTTCCGCTTCCCGCTAAAACCTCCACACCCTGGAATGGAACTATTGTGTTCGCTGAATATGTACTGTGCTGTATCAGCAAATTCACTCTTCTGTGTGGGAACAATATGGGATAAGGAGGAACTTAAGGTTTGATTTTAAGACGAAGCTGAGTACTTGTAATGTTGCACATTTCATCAATCAGGACTGTAGTCAGAAATTTTTTCGGGGGTCAATCTAACGTCACCGGAGGTGAGGTAACCTTAATATATTTAAAACTCCATTTTATATTGTGTCCGCTAAAAATATTTTGGCGGGGGGAGGGGGTAGAGTGGAGACCCCATGGACCCCCCCCCCCTCCTCTCCCTACGTCCTTGATTTCAATGGCGAATTATAGCAATCAGTTTTCGGTGAAACTATTGAACTGACGGATTAACGTGGGAATGATTTCTCTAAATTTCTTGAAATTACCTACAAGTGAACACCAGAAACAAGTTTCAAGCTTGAATACTTTTTAAAATAGGCAAATTGGGGAACTTTCGGCCAAAACATGAAAATTCCTCTATTTTAATTTCTTTCTGCTGAATCAAATCAAATCAAATCTAAATTTATTATTAAATCAAACAACAACATTTACAATATTAAAAATGGAAGGGGGCCCAAAGGAAAAGTCCCGTGCTGGGCCACCCTTTAAAAGCAAAAGTGAAAATTAGTACAAGTAATACAAGTAAAAAAATTTAAACGTTAATTGAGAATAATTGCGCTGGCAGATAACTGAATTAATGTAGGCTAATAATAAAATATTTGTTGACAAGCGACACTGAGAGAGCATGCACGTTACAGTTTATATCCAAATTTTCATTAAGTGTAGTTGCCAAGTAAGTACGTGATGTTATTGGGGTTGGAAGAAATTAGGCCCCCATTCCATTGACCGGCTAGGGCTATTTCCAACAACGGTGACGTGGTAGCAGACATTCAAGACTTATGTAGCGTTTCCAACGACCTCGCATTGCAGAATGCAAATGACATTGACGCAAATTAGAATTTTTCTTTTTATAGAAATCTTTTAAAATGCTTGTACTTAACATATCCCATGACGCCATTTTTTAATTTTAGTTTGTTTGTTTGTTATTTTACTGTATGATCATTGATCAATTTTAACTATGGCATAGAGGAAAATAAACATTGCCGTCAATTCTGCAATGCGAGGTCGGTGGAAACTTCACCTAAGTCTTGAATGTCTGCTACCACGTCACCGTTGTTGGAAATAGCCCTAGCCGGTCAATGGAATGGGCACCTTAGGTAAACTAAACCTTTGTTTTGTTTTGTTACTCTATTTCAGTCTATTACACAGAAAGTTTCCACAGAAAAATTATTTTTAGTCGTTTTTCATCAAAATTGAGTTTTTTTAGTTTTTTACCCCAGAACCAAACTATCAAGGGGCAAGCGACCTATTGCATTTCGTTTGAATTAGCAATGACTGTAAAAAATGTGACTTTAAAAGTAATCGTTGGTTAAATTAATTAAGAAATAGAAGAATAATTAGTGAGCAACACTTTAAAATTGCAACGATAATATTACAAAAGGGGTCAAGATTGCAGTGTTGTTAAATTTATAAGCCAATCTTTGCATGAGATTTTCGACTAAATTAGTTAAACAATTCAGGAGCTATTGAACAACAAAATTTTAAAATTACAACAGAAATTACAAGATAATTTATAAATTAATTAAATGTTTTTTTTTTTTTTTTTTAATCATAACGCAACGCCCTTTGGGGCTTACGCGTTGTATGTTTAAGTGTTGCAATACTGTAGTTTTTAATGGGGTTGGTGTAGTGTGCACTATTGTATAAGTCAATCTTTGCATGTGGTTATTCCAGTAGCCAATAGCCATTGCTGACAAATAGTTCCCTACATTATAGTACTACCAGTGGTCGGTAAAGTGCGATTCCAGAGTCCAGAGCCGCATGTGACTCTTTGGCCCAAATATCCACGAAATGCGCAATAATATTTTCATTTTAAAAAGACTTGGTAAGAAAAAATTAGACCTTATTTTGATCAATTAAAATTCTTCAATTAATCGAGAACATGTATAATTTTTGTTTAAGTTAAATGATACACAGGTAATTAAAATTCTATACTCTTGTAAAAATAAATAAGGAACTGGCTTACAATTTTTTTTTTTTTTAAGTTGTTGAAATGTTCATTTTTGTCTCTTTGGCTAATAAGTTTCTTAACCACTGGGCAATACCAATGATGATGCATCAAATCAAATCAGAATCAAATATATTTGTATTGTACTTGTATCTTTATTTGAAATAGTGGACTAGACTGTTATGTGTTTACGAGAGATCTGTTATTAATATGTAAGTATAGTTTAATAAGTCAAATTAAGTCCAATTGATTTTTTTTCTTTTTTCTTTAGTTTTAGAGTAGGGTAAGTTGTTATATGTCTTATGTGGGGCTTTACAATTATTGTATCTAAATTGTTCTATATTTAATACATTCATTCATTCATTCATTCATTCTCGGAAATATAATTTCGCTTCATAGCAAAATCCAATGATAACCAAAGTTACAAATTAATCAATCCATCAAAGTCATCTAAGATTGACAATATCTTGAGAACTGCAAAATCCCTTAAAACCATCAAAGCTTGACTTGCTTCCTCCTTGCCGAGCCTACAACACAAAAACCCCCACTCCATCTTTCTCAAAACAGATTATAAACACATTCCATGCAGCAGTACTGACGTCTGTATAATCTACATCAAGTAATGCCACGGAAAGCCTTCAAATATATCAGGCAACTCATTAATTTGAAAGAAAGGATTCCTGCGGTAAGTTCCCTCATAAGTTAAGTATGGAGAAGACAAAGCTTTTGCGTCGTGGAAAGCTCTCTGAAGGAAAACCGAGCCTTGAGTGCTCGTGACGGGGAAACGTGGTATCTAGCATGGCAGATGCTATTCACAAAACTGTGTGCCTTACTTATACTTAGAAGTTACAAGTTGCCAAGTTGCAAAATGGATTTATGGTTGGCGGATCACGTTTGTCTCATTAATAATCATAAGCTTGAGACTTTCAAGGGAGTTCGTCATGCGGGCTTCATAAGATGTTCATCCGGGTGTGCGTCGGGAGTTTAAGAATTCAGCACTATGGCGATCGTGGAAATAAAGTGAGATTATTGTTTTGGCGCCATCGTGCAGAGTATTTGGACCAGTTGCACAGATGCTTCAACCGCACAGGGACCTGAAGAGGCTGGCCGAGGACAAAACGGTATGAAGGATCTGGAGCGTGTTGCTGCAGACCAATCCCTAGTGGTTGTTCACCAGAAAAAGAAAGAATTGTTCTCAGTTCTCAGGGCCCTTGACAGCTCTTAGGGGGCCCGAGGCAAGTGATTCCCGAATTCACTACAACAGTACCTATGTGTGAAGTATTAAAATCAAACAAATTTGCACAATTTCCACATAAACATATACATATTATTAAAAGTTAAACAATTAAAAAATAAGTTACAGCTGTTTCGGTGTTACACCATCATCAGACTGCCTATCAAGCCTTTTAAAAATAGGCAATCAGTCTGATGATGGTGTCACACCTAAACAGCTGTAACTGATTTTTAATTTTTTAACTTTTAACAATATATATATGTTCATGTGGACATTGTGCAAATGTGTTTGATTTTAATACTTTACACATAATGTTTCGTTTCCACGAAGTCACGAGAGTAACCCTATATTGGATACAACAGTACCCGTCGACATTGCAATAATTTCAGGGGTGGATTCAGGATTCCCTCTATACCACGGGGCGCAAACCGTTTAATTGTTTAGCTTTCAGCTACGGTAACATAGAAATAAGAACCAGTCCGAGTTTACTCGAACATACTTTCTATCTAATTAGTATAGGTATCGAGATAAATAATATGATATATTTTCATAGTAAATAATTTTCGTAGGGTTGTCTCGAAATTTCCTATCCCAAAGCACTTAATTTTATTTTGAGAAGGGCTGCGATCCTATAGTATGTTGTGAAATGTCCATATCTGGAATGTTCAATTCTATGTATAGTCGTACAAAGTCAAAAACTTTCGAGCCTGATGGGACGATGCATTGTATAGAACGGGCAGTAATAATGGAAGGGTAAGTTCGTAATGCATTACGGCATTAATTATCCATAATTTCTTCAAAAAGTAATTTTTTGTACTCAAATTAACACCTAAAACATACCTGAAGTTAGATAGCATCGATGGAAAGGTTTCACAGAAAAATTATTTTTTAGTACTTTTTCATTAAAATTGAGTATTTTTATTTTTTTACCACCAGAACCAAACCATCAAGAAGAAAGCGGCTTTGTTCGTTTTGTTAACATTAATATGTCTACAATATACTGTATGTGAATTTAAAGAAAATAGTTGGAACCGGTTTTGAGAAAAAAAAAAAATTTTGACGTCTGTTCAGTAGTGTTTTGGGGGAAACTGCGGTAGCCCCAAAAAATGGTTCCAAGATAGTATTTTTGTTAACCTACATGCCAAATTTCATCAAAATCCATAAAATAGTTTGCCCGTAAATCGACGAATAGACAGGCATTTCGGAAAAAAAACATATTATTGGGTTCCTGGGACCTCAAAAAGTGTAAATCCACTGAAATCCCGAAACCGAAAATTTCGACCATCACAAACCTTTCCCTACACTCCGTTTCGATAATAAATGTCTCGTCGGCGAAAATGTATTATCATGAATTATAGTAAATTTATTACTATCATAAATTTATTGTATCTTTATTTTTTTAATAAATTCATTATTAATCATTATCATAAGAAAGTAAAAATGTATGCTGTAAGATATTACCGTTTCTGATCCAGCTCTTCACTTGTTTGAAATTAACTTACTGACGAAAGGAATAAATTAATCTAGCCTATCCCGACCAGTTTTTCCTTACTGCAAAGAACTCGTCTTGTCTAAGCTACTTGATACATAAAGATATTACAATTAAAATATTAGTAGTCCTTCTAATCTTGTACAATGAGGCGACAGTATAAAGGGTTTTGGTCACTGTCCAAGACAATGAAGCAGTGGGCCAATGTCCAGTTTCGACTGTCCCTTTCCCACGCAGTCTACTACCCCAGGTCAGTGATGGGGTGGCTACCCTGTCCAGTGGAATATGTTCAACAGTTGCATCTTTCGTTGTTCTTGATGTTACAGGTTTTGATTGTATTGATTTCTTGTCCTGCTTCTGAAGTACAAGAAAGTGTGAGAGCGGTGTATCGTTTTCAGTAGAGTGTAATATCAATAGTGTCACAGAGATGTCTGTATGTATGTAAATGATATTGAGTCGCGACCCAAGCCCCAATTAGGGCCCATTGGTTCAGGCCCGTACCCTGGATTTTATTTTTTTCGGGGGGGGGGGGGCAAGAACAACTTTTTTTTGTAAATGATACATCCGTAGTAATTTTAGTAGTTTTAGGTAAAACTCTTGCATTATTAATTATTTTTTTAATCAAATTTTTTTTTGGGGGGGGGGCGCCTGCGATTGGTCCCCCAGTCGTACTAGTTGAGTTCTCTTCCATTTTGTGAATTAAGAAATCGACATTATTATTTTTTTCCATTTAAGAGCATGTGAAGAAAATTGGCACCCCAAAATTAAATACTTGATTGAAATAAATGATACATCCGTAGTAATTTTAGTAGTTTTAGCTAAAACTCTTACATTATTAATTTTTTTTTTAATCAAATTTTAGGGGGCGCCTGCGATTGGTCCCCCAGTCGTACTAGTTGAATTCTATTTTTTATTCTTTTTTTTATCGAAAATTGGCACCCCAAAAGTAAATACTTTTCATTTTTTATTTTATTTACTCAGCAAGTTATTAAAAATTTGGCTCATGATAGTTGTAGAAGACTACTTAGTGCATCATATTATGGGGTATTTCTACATTTCGATTATCTGGTCTCTCCAATAATTCTATTTTACGCGAAATTTTAGTTACAAATGGTTTTTATCATTGAACTAAGGTACGGTACCAAAAATTTAATATTTCCTATTATATGATGCATGGACATCTACAACTTGCATGAGCCAATTTAGTCTTTAATAATTAATTAATTAATTAATAACTTGCAGCTGTTAATTAATTAAAAAATAAAATGACAATAAAAACAAAACATTTTGAGGTGCTGATTTTCTACGTAGCATGTCCCGTTGAACTCTTACGTAATTACATGGAAGTTTTTAAACATCTAATCCAAGCAGTAGGTAAGTGAGTACTAATGAATTATAATATATTTGAAGAATTTTCAACGTTTTTTTTTTTTTTTTTTTTTTTCCTTCGTGGGGCCTACTCGTTTGAGTTCCTATAAGCGTCGACCTAGAAGGTCTTTTGCTTCCACGTTTGCCGTCTACGCCCATCTTATAACACCAGTCTTTTTGATAAATTCTAGTGTTTTTGTGATGGGATTAGATCGGATGGTTTCCTCTTCAGACCTAGGGTGGCCAAGAGTTTGGTATCGAGTTTGTCCCAGCGCTTCACATTCAAAGAGAATGTGTTCAGCTGTTTCTTCTTCAACTTCACACAGTCTGCATCTACTGTCGTTTTTCAACGTTAGTAACTAAGATTATGCCCAGTAACTGTAAAACTTACTAACGATTCACCACGAAAAAAAGGGCGATTATGGCCACGACTTCAACAAGAACAGGCAAATAGATGGGGCATATTCTGAGACACGAAGGGCTCCTCAACAACAATATTGAGGATATGCTTAAAGGCACCAACTCAAGAGGACGACAGAGGAAGGAGTACCTATAGAGGATGTCATGAAGGACCTAGGTTGCGACACCTACAAAGGACTGAAAAAGACCGCACAAACCCGACAATAAGAGTGGAGAAGAAGACTATACAACATTCGCTGCAAACCAATCCATTGATTGTAACTCAAGAAGAAGATTCACCTCTTGAGTAAAGATTTCCAATTTAACTATAAAGAACCGGTCCGAGTTCACTCGAACATGCTCACCAATTTATATACATAATATTTTAAAATTTTTGCACAAAACCAAACAGATTTTTTGGGAAAGCGTCCGGTTTCGTTAGGTGCCTATTCCACCAACGTCAATAGTGATTGTAAATGTAGTATTGACGTGGTAGCTGACATTTTTAGACTGTCTTTAATGTCTGCTACCACGTCAATACTACATTTACTATTACAAATGACGTTGGCGGAATAAGCGCCTAATTCAATTTAACACCTAAAACATGCCTGAAGGTAGAAATCATCGATAGAAAGGTTTGGAAGAACAATTATTTTTTAGTCATTTTTCATTAAAATTTAGTCATTTCATTTTTTTACCCCCAGAAGCAAACTATCAAGGAGCAAGTGACCCCCCGAATTTTATCAACATTAACAACAACTACAAGATATGTGAATTTAAAAGAAATCGTTGGAGCCGTTTTTGATAAATAATTTTTTTTAGACGTTTTTTTGAAGTTTTTTGAAAATAAAAACCCCCCAAATTGAGTTAGCCCAAAGTAAAAAAAAATGGTCCCTAGGTAGGATTTTGTGAACCTACATGCTCAATTTCATCAAAAACGACTGAGTATTTTGCTCGGAAATCGATGAACAGACAGACAGGCAGGCAGAGCGACAGACAGACAGATATTTCGTAAAAACAATTTTTTGGGTTCCTGGGACCTCAAAACGTGTAAATCCGTTGAAATCTGGGTACCGAAAATTTCGACCATCATAAAGCTTTCCTTATACTACGTATACGGAATTGGAAAGCAAAAAAAAACCTACTATCCGCCATTAAAACAAAATAAAAATAAGCATAAAAAATACATAAGGAGACGCCATTTTGTAGTAATATGGGACGTGTATGGGGGAAATGGAAGACAGCATGAAAACTCCCCCACTCAGTAAGACAAAAGCACGTCACCCTCCTTTAGCAGTTTGAAAGTTAGCATAATAAATTCAGCACTCCGACGTCAGCCATCACGCCGCCTCCTTTTACCCATCCATCACGAGCTTTCTTGGAAAGGCTTGCTCATCTGAATAATAAAATTTCTCTCTGCCTCGCAGCTAAAGGATTACCTGGCAAGATGAGAAAATTTCCTTCCCCCATTTCACCGACGCCATTACTCTTCCACTTTCAGCATCCAACATGCACACAATTTCCTTCATTTCTAGTCGGTTCCCGTCAAGGCCATTGGATGTGGGAGGAGGTTAGAGGCCCCCCCTCCCCACATTTAGCTTTTAAGGGTAGCCAACTCACTGCACATGTGAAGCGGCAATGGAGAAGTGGGATAGGATTGGGAAACAATTATTGCTAATTAGTAGGCTAAATACTACCATTAAAAATAAAATTTGGAGTAAAACACAAAAAAAGTTTTTTTAGTTTTTGGTTTAGATAGAGAAAAAAAATTAGTGAGACTTTGTGAGTTTCTACATTCAGCCTATAAGAGTAGCACATGTGGAGTGGCAAGGAAGAAGTAGGATAGGATTGAGAAAATATTGTTAATTAGTAAATATTGCAATTAAAAATATAACTCGCCGTTTTTTTTAAACACAAAATTTGGATTTTTTTTAGTTTTTTGCTTAGAAAGAGAAAAATAATGTGTAAGACTTTGTGAGTTTTTACATTCAGCTTTTAAGGGTAGCCAACTCACTGCAAGGGCAGAAAGGTTCCGCTGCTACACCTATACGATGAAGGTGTTTTTGATGGTAGTCATGACCCGTTGTTAATCTAAATTCTGCCACTGATTGGTATCTGGGTAGGTTCTTTAGGAATCAATATAAGAAAAAAGAAAAGAAGAAATCAGAATGTAATTAGAAATTAAAATCAGAAATAAAACAGCCTTCTGTACATGAACATAAAACACAATATTTTTTATTTACATTTATTATTTCTCGTGTTATTTTAAAAAAAATTATTTTACCACTTTCTCAGTTATTTCATGTACTCACATACCATTTTCTGCTAAAATATTTTCACTCCTAAAAACACCTTAAAGTGCTGCATTGGTGGTTGGTTAAAGTGCAGTGGTGCGCCGACTCTTATGGTGGTTACACACGAATTTGTACAACGAAAGCTTGTAGATGCTTCAAATTTCCGCATCACAGATCACAAATAACAACTCTTTTCATGGAAAATGGTAACTGCCTGTCTTTTCCTGCTGTAACCATACCATTGGTCATGGCTTCATGGACATGGCAAAATCAAACCACATGAGAATTTTTCTCTGAATAATCCAAATTATGGCTACATTCAGAAGCCCGTATTCTCTAACATGATGCTGTCCCACTGCAGCAATGGAGATAGTACTGGACTTCCCACCCCTCCATGTTGCAGTGGAAACTTCAGCAGAAATGGCATTACTAGGAGTGGAAGGGCAATTAAGAGAGACTCAGCCTCTCTGACTACGTCTGACCACTGCCTGGATATGCCAAGCGATAGAATCCATCCAAAATACATACTGTTTTAGGAGGGAATTCGAAACTATATTAGGGACAATGAAAGAATGCTGCGAATCAGCAGGAATTCTCAATAGTCACACAATCAAGTGGTATACTGATGGCTCTAGGCTAGGAAGTACCAAACCAAGAACAGGCCTTGGCGTCTTTGGTCCTGGGGTTAAATATCTGGAGTCTCTTAGGGAGACAACTATAGTCTTGCAGATTCTGCAATGAAGGTGCGGAGGACCTGCGATGCGATGCGATGCAATCGCACGAAGAAGAGCAGCATGCTCGGAAAGCTTGCAGTTACATGTAAAAGACCTACCACTTCTGAATCCCCTCAAGATCCTGGCTCTCGTGAGGGAGATAGGCCTCGAGAAAGTGATATAGAAGTGATGTAGATACTTTATTGTAGGGGGCACAATAGGCCAATAGGCTTAAGTGCACACAGGTAACACATGTACCCCAATTTATAAAAAAAAAAAAAAAAAAAAAATGGAAAATGGTATGCTTATCAAGGTCATGTCAGGACATGTAGAGTAGTGGTCCAGACTCCGATTTTCACACGAAAGGTTGTTGGTTTGAGTACCACAGTTGCTTTATTTTCTCGGAGGACATGTAAAGCAGGTGGTCCCAGGTCTTCCTAGTTGAGTGTAAGAGAGGGCTTTACAGCCCTAACTCCGCTAGGTTGGCTTAGTAATAGAACAAAAAGTCAATATTCAGCAAAAGAATATATTAAGACAGACCCATAACCTTTGAATATAGAGTTGAATTAATTGAAAATAAAAATAGAACCTAATAAATAAATAGCCTAAATAGTTCCAAAATTCTCAAAAAATACAATGGGAAACTTCTTACCTTTATTATATTATTATTATTATTATTATTATTATTTTTTTTAAAGACTATTCCCATAAAATGAATTTATCCGAATAACCTCTTCAGTCGCCTCTGTAGGTAATACCTGTATTGAGTTACGACAGATTACCGATCGCGTGATGTGTAGAGACTCGCACAAGTGCGAACGTCTACAACTACGCCATTGGAGGCTTTTGTTTTTATTAATGTCTATACTTTCAATTTTTCTTACTTTCTCCCACTTGACCACATTGAAAATGCTTATTATTGTTCCATCAACTTTTCATTTCTGTACAATAACCACCGAATATGCACAAGACGCAGCAAACCTCAGTTCTCCACATAAGGTCCCATTCACTGGGGATCCAAATTTGCTGCTTTTCAGCGAACGCATCTAGGCCCCCTGTGAATAGTTTGCTGAGAAATCTTGAAACATGGCGTACAATCTAACACAATTTCTCTCAGTAAAGTTACTAACAAGTTCTCATAACTCAGGAATGCGTTGCTACACGTCTCCTTAAGTTATCCACTTTGTCTCCTACGATGTATAATTGTACCCACGTTAAGTATGCTTTCCTATCTGATTTTCCTGTTTCCATTTTAAGGCTTACTTGCTAAATCCTAGCAGTGAATTTAGCCAAAAAGCAGGTGCAGTATCTAGAGTTTATAAATAACTTTACTGTCTCGTTCGGTAACTTTAAGAACATAGAAGGATACGTACCAACCCAGGACATGTAGCGTAGTGGTACGGATTCTGACTTTCACCCGAATGGTTGTTGGTTCGAGTCCTTCACTTCCTACATTTTTTGACCATGTTTCGGAGTGCATGTAAAGCAGGCGGTTCCGGGTCATCCTAGTTGAGTGTAAGAGAGGGCTTTCTGCCCTAACTCCGCTAGGTTGACTTAGTAATAGAAACTATAAAAAGTTCTCATTTATTAATTAATTTTTTTATTTAACCCAAATTAAGTAAACCTATTGTAAGTAAATTTATTACGCTCTTACTTATTCGATACTACATAATGTTCTTCTATTTTGACCCCAAACTATCCCCCCCCCGCCCCAATGGGCTGAATCAATGAAATCCATCCCTGTTTAAGAGTGTACATCCCGTAAGAAAGAGGTACCCCAAAATCCGTTGTTTTTACAGGTTTCTTATTTCTTATTTAATTAACAAAGCATGATTTTAAAAATTCATTTGGTTTAAGTTGAAGAATACTAGGCCTACTTAAAAAATACCAGAACATGGAAAACAGAATGTACAATTAAGTAAACATGACGGAAATAAGACTTCTGGGAAGTTCTCAAATTAGAAATCAACCTCCGAGAGTAGGGAATCCGAAATTTTTGAGCACTCCAAAGCTCATCATGAGCTGAAAAAGGAGAGGAGGAAGAAGAAGACACTCTATCCAACTTGGATGAACGTATGCATTTCTCTAATTACCATACAGGAACAATTCAAATCAATTCATATACCCTATACCTGACATTACCAACTGACATACGGATCATTCAAGCATTTTCAGATCTCCTTTAGACAAAATTATATATTAACATTTAACATAATTGCAATATTTATAGATATAATCGGAATAATTGCGGCCGATCACATATGCAGAGAGAGGGTCCCCCACCCACATTTGCTCGACTTGCACTAGATATTGTACTATAGTACAATGGGCTACATTAATTAAATAAATTATATAAAAGCCCTGTTAACTTAAATTGCATTGCTAGCATTAACTTTTTCTGCAGCCTGATCGAGGCGTTTATAATACCGGGGTTAAATAAATACCCTAGGATTATAACTGTAAACAAACAAATTTTGAATAGCACTTTCCATTATAAAACTATCTTGCTTACATTTTTATTACCAGGGGATTAAATAAATACCGGTATTATAATCGCCTCGATCAGGCTGCTGGTAAACAAAAAACAAAAACTTCAATTTCAACGGATTTACACGTTTTGAGGTCCCAGGAACCCAAAAAAGTGGTTTTTACGAAATGTCTGTCTGTCTGTCTGTCTGTCGCTCTGTTGCTCTGTCGCTCTGTCTGTTCATCGATTTCCGGGCAAACTACTCGGTCGATTTTGATGAAATTTGGCATGTAGGTTCACAAAAATTATGCCTCGGGATTTTTATTTATTTTTGGCTAACTCAATTTTGGGGTGTTTTATTCTCAAAAAACTAAAAAAAAAACGTCTAAAAAACTAATTTCTCAAAAACGGCACCAACGATTTCTTTTACATTCACGTACATTGTAGTCTTTATTAATGTTAATAAAATGCGGGGGGTCACTTGCCCCTTGATAGTTTACTGTTGGGAGTAAAAAAAAAATAACTAAATTTTCATGAAAAATGACTAAAAAATAATCTTTTTGCGGAACCTTTCCATCGATGATTTCTATCTTCAGGCATGTTTCAGGTGTTAAATTGAGTAACTAAACCGGACAGGTTGCTTCCTAAAAATATTATTTAGTTTTGTTCAAAAAATTATAGAAAATTCATGCTCAAATGCATTGCGTGCCCGATCTAGAATATGCAATGCCATGTTTATGCTATATGCTGATGCTTTGGGATAGGGGATACCCATTGGATTGTCAGAGGGGGTCCAGGGGTCACCACGTAATTGTTAATCCCGTAATTGATGATTCCCATCACTAGATTGTTTGTGAATGTTATTTTTTTTTTCTATATACGTAGGATAATTTAGGTTAGGGCTTTGGGCGTTTCCCCACGCGCCATTAGGCTTGGGGACGCCCTGATTATGGTAAAAAAATGTACTTATTTGAAGAATAAAGCATTATTATTATTATTTATAAATTGGAAAGTATGTTCGACCGGGCTTTTTTATTCTAAGGAGCACGTCTTCGTTGGTTAAATGTTCGGAGTTTAGTAACCTTCTAAAATTAATAGTTGGTAGGTAGGTATAACTTTAAGTTGGGGAAGATTGCTACAGGAAAAGGATCTATATCAAATTTCCCGGTAGCATTAGCTCGTCCCTGGTCATTTTCATCACAACCCTATACCATTTACTTTGCAGTTACACCATTTACTTTATCAAAATTTCTCTATCGAAATCACAAGATTTCCGATCATTCCATTGGCTAGAAGTTTTCTAATTCATTCTGACAAATGGGAGAACTCAAGTTTAAAAATAATAATAAATGAATAAATTTAGTAACACTGGCATATATTCATAGAAATGTAAGACTAATGCTGCCGTGGTAGCTATTGTATAAGAAAACTTTTCTTTATTATTTATTATTATTTTTAATTATAATTAACTTTTTTTCTTAGAAATGCTTTGCGCAGCGGCGATATCCTAACCGATGAGGTTTTACCGAGGTGCGATTATTGCTATAGTTGAAAACTTATACCAATACCCCGACTTGGGCTTGTGAAATACCAAGCCCAACGTCAATTTGTCTTTTCTTAGAAATGAGTTAATTATAATTTTGTTAGTTATTCGAAGCTTGGTCCTGAATCATAATGATAATTACTTCTTCCTTAGAATTTTTTAGTTTTTTATGGTTTTTTAAATTTTTTAGTCATTTTTCTGCTAGGGCTGAACTGCAGGCTACTAGTGGGGTCACAGGTGGCGGATAGTGAACGGCCATCAGATATGATGGTTAGCTGCGAATAAGATGAATAAGCAGTCCCCGACCAAGCAGTACCGAGTGGGGTCCGGTTAAAGATCCCCCACCTAGCTCCTTGGAGCTAGGGCATGGGCACCCTTTTGTCCATGGGAGAGAAAAAGCTCCCTAAAGGCGGAAGAATTCAACAGAGGAGTCAACGGCATAAGGATGCAGAAGGCAACGGGAAACCACTGCATTAAAGGTCCTTCGGGGCATCCCTTGTATAATCATCATGAGCGAAAAGTTTTGTTTTCGCTCAAATGATCGCCAATCTTCAACGTTGAAGGGGCACGAGAAGAAGAAGAAGTCATTTTTCATTAAAACTGTGTCTTTTTTTTTTACCCCCAGAAGCAAACTATCAAGGGGCAAGCGACCCATTCCTGGGACCTCAAAAAGTAAAAATCCACTGAAATCCAGAAATCGAACATTTTGACCATCACAAAGCTTTCCTTATACTACGTATAAATGGGAAAGTAACTAAGTTACTATAAATTACAAATACTTGTTGAATTTTAACTTCAAATTCAAATCATTTCAATTACGATATTTTTTCCTGACTTCACCGCAACGCACACTTACGTGCTTTCCTATAAGTTATGTAGGAACTGCCTAATGTTCCCATTGTTTGAACGAGAAACATTTTCCCCTTTGGCCTTTTGAATGTGGATTTTTATTTTATTTTTATCATGCTCCGAACGATTTTTTCTTGATTACCATCATCTTTCTATAGTTTGATGTAGAAATTGCACTCGTTTTACCACAGATTTTCCCAATCCTAAGACGAATGGGCCAATTTTACAGTCTAGAATGGCCAGTCCGATAACAATGTAATAATAGTGTGGTATGTAATGCATTGGGGGCATTTCTTCAAAACCAAAGCCTTTATTTGGAAATTAACCTATTCGGTTTTGCGTAACTTTATTTTCCACATACAACAAACTTACAAAGCTTTGGTTCCTTAATAATAAAAAATTTAGTCATTTGTCTGTAGAAACTGAGCGTTTTCTATTTATTTACGCCCTGAACCGAACTATCATCAGGATGCCACCTAATAGGATTTTTTTACATGAAGCCGGAGTTTCCACATGCGTCAATGGTCAATGGTAATTGTGGTATTGACGTTTTAACAGACATTAAAGACATACTAAAAATGTCTGCTACCACGTCAAAACCATATTTAGCATTGAGCATTGACGTATGTGGCACCCGGCCTAATATACGTTCTACAATATTTGTGAATTTAAAAAAAATCGTCAGAGCCGTTTTTGAGAAAGTCGTTTTTTTTTTTGTTTTTGTTGGGATTTTAGGTAATATAAAACCCCGCAAAATAGTGCTTTAGAAAAAAAAATCCGCAGGGAAATATTTCTGTGAACCTACTTGTTACATTTCATCAAATTCTATAGAGTTGTTTGACCCCAAGCCGACAGACAGACACACCGCAAACAGACATTACGTAAAAACCATTTTTTGGGATCGTGGGACCTCAAAACGAGCTGAAATTTCGGATTTGAACATTTCGATCATCACAACACTTTCTTCTTATACTAGCGTATAAATAGGAGGGTAGTAATATTATGAATGTAACATACAGTCAATGGGGGGAGGGGGGTCATGACCGCCCTAAATAAGAAATCTAGTAAAAACTAACAAAAAATTGAATAAAACTCAACTTTTCAACAAAAAAATTACCCTTTAAACTTACAAGCAACTTGTGACCCCCCTAAATTTTCTGCTGGGTCCGCCCTTGCATACAGTATTGGAGGAAGAAGGTAAATCTAGGCTACTCATGTTGGAAATACAATCATATTATTCCAAACGGTAAGGTAAGGAAATGATCAGATATGCCATTGTTGCATAAATAAGGCAAGCACATAACACACACTCACATATCCCCACCTCCCATGAAAAAACCCAAAAAGGAAAAGGGGAGTCTCAGCGCATATCCAATTTTTCAAAACCCGATCTGGCTCTCATGTTTAGCCTGCATGAAAGTATAAAAATTTGGATTTTGCTGATATTTTTTGGATTTTCTCACCAAGAAATTCTTCAGTTACCGACCTACAGTGATGATGATTTCGGGTAAATTATTATTTTTAATTCCGACAGGATACAGAAACGTTTGTGCTGCTTAATAGTCATGTTTTGGTAGGTATTATAATACCCACAGTCACTTTAGCCATCTTTGGTACTGTGTACCTGAATAATGTTTTAATACAGTAGGTACATCGATTATTTTTATTTGTTCACTTCGTTAACAATTTGGCATAAAGGGGCGACTACATCCAATATTTCCTATAATATAATACAATTCGTATAATAATACGATATAGCTCAGTACCGATTATTTGTATCCTTCTACCTAGGTATATAAAATACCGGAAAAATCTATTTAGTGGGGAACATACATCATTACTTCAATAAATAAATAAATAAAAATAAATATTCCCTTATTATGACATACGGTGAGAGTACAATTAACACCTTATCTAAAAATTGCGTCATAACTAAGACCTTATGGAAAAATTGAGTAGTTGTGAAAAGCATTTAGGTTCTATGTATACTTAATTGATCAGTTGAATTTTTGACTAAATATTTAAATAAGTTACAAAAAGGAATGCTGGCACCAGTCATAAAAATGTTATTCCTTGTAAATCAATCATAAATTAAAAAAAGGCGCACCAACACTCCCACTGCAAATTGTATTTACTAGTACATCTTATGTAAATTACAAAATGTATTAAATGCAGTCTAATAATAATAATAATTTGTAAATCCTGGAAGAAGCGCGGCAATTTTTTAAAAAGTTAATATTGCTCTTAATTGAAAATTCTGGTTATATCCGCTGCATATTATAATACCTTACGGTCCATGCAAATTCTTATTATATAATTATATACTCATATTCTTATTCTTAATAAGGGGGGTATTCCATATACGTCAATCGTCAACGAAAAATTGAAAAATGACGTTTTAGCAGACATTAAAGATATACTAAAAATTCTGCTACCACGTCAATTTACGTCATTTTGACGTCATTTTTCAATTTTTCGTTGACGTTGTACGTATGTGGAATGGGCACCTTAGTCAGATGAGAATAACTGCCTCACTTAGTCGCTTATCGCTTTTACGGAAATATTAGTTTTTTCATTCATTTCTCGGCAGAATATGTCATTTTCTTGCGCTGCCTAACAAATACATTTTCATTCGCTTGAAAAGAATCTAAAAAGAATGGCATAGCCATCTTTTAGGCGGCGATTCCACCAACCGGCTAGGGCTAAATACAAAACCGGGGACGTGGTAGCAGACATTCAAGACTAAGGCGAGGTTTCCATTGACCTCGCATTGCAGAATGCAAGTAACATTGACGGAAATTAGAATTTTTCTTTTTATAGAAATCTATTAATATGTTTGTACTTAACATATCCCATGACGCCATTTTTTAATTTTAGTTTGTGATTTTATCGCATGATCATTGATCAATTTTAACTATGGCATAGAGGAAAACAAACATTTATATTATATAATATAATATTATATATTCTATTATATTTATATCACGTTATTTATTTTGTATTTTTGTAAAAGGGGGGCCCAGCACGGGATATCCTTTGGGCCCCCTTCCAATTGCAACAAAATTGTACTTATTTAACATTCTTCTTTAAAAATATATTTATTCAATTCTATTCTATTCTATTCTATTCTATTTCAGTCAATGTCATTTGCATTCTGCAATGCGAGGTCGGTGGAAACCCCGCCTAAGTCTTGAATGTCTGCTACCACGTCACCGTTTTTGTATTTAGTCCTAGCCGGTCGGTGGAATCCCCGCCTTATCAATCGTTTATGGTGTCACCCGAAAACATTAAATATATCTTGTAACTAATAAAGCACTTAAAATGCATATTCAATGCCGAGCCATTTTAACTGTGAAGGGTACCGCCCTGAAATGCTTTAAAATACAATCATTTTTATTATTAGCACTGCCTTGAAAAAAAGTTAATATTGCCTGGCTATTTATTCCAATTATAGCTATACAGCAGATCAAGGACAGAGGGGACAGGACGGCTACAGGGGGGGGGGGGGGTAGGGGGATAGCTACCCCCCCCCCAAATTTGGTAAATCTATTGTAAATTAAGTTATTACGCTCTAATTTAGTCGATCCTACATAAGTTTTTCCTATTTTGACCCTCAGCTACCCCCCCCCCCCCAAAAAAAATGGGCTGGATCCGTCCCTGGGACAGGGGGTAGCTTAGTAAAGTCTGTTGTAAGTAAATTAATTACGTTATAATTTAACCGATGCTATGATTCGCCCAGGTAAAAATAAAGTCGTTATTTATTTATTTATGTATATTATATGAGTTTATTCTATTTTGACCCGCTACTACCATTCCCCCCCAAAAAATGTGCTGAATTCGCCCTTGTATCAGGTTTGATCTGACAAGCTGTAGTAATAAATACTACTACCCCTTGCAGCAGGTACTGTAAGGCCCCGACGACCCTCACCCTTTCCTTCTACAAACCTCCACACAAATTATGATACATAAGACGAAGTAAATTAAAATATCAGCCACAACGTTACTAGACCAAATTCCCTAATGTTTAACTTACAGCGCACCCACGAATCTGTCATTCAAACACTTTCTTCATTTAATTAAACATTAATTAATCTTGGAAGTAAACAAAGTTTCGCGGGTATTTAGCTTATGGCGAGCGCCCGATTTGACTGCGATATACAACCGCAAGATTTTATAATTAATAGCAAGGCCCCGTGGTGGTTTCAGATAAAATTCATGGTTCTCCCTCTGAAACTGCTGCTGAGATTGGGGATTCAGCGTTGAAAGATGCGAGGACTCTGTGTAGTGTAATGAGCGATGGTGATGGCGTCTTACGGGAAATCTGTCTGGGCGACTGATGGCTTAATAAAGCCTTCAAATAACGCTGTGAAATCCTTTTCTAAAGCTTCTGCACATAGATACAGTAAAGTTCCGTCAAAATGAAAGGGAAATATTCTAGAAACTAGATGACAGAAGTCGCGTCGACTCATTGGAATCCAATAACCAAAATGGCGTCTTTTCTTAGGCGCCCATTCCATTGACCGGCTAGGGCTATTTACAAAACGGTGACGTGGTAGCAGACACTCAAGACTTAGGTAGCGTCTCCACCGACCTCGCATTGCAGAATGCAAATGACATTGACGGAAATTAGAATTTTTCTTTTTATTGAAATCTATTAAAATGTTTGTACTTAACATATCCCATGACGCCATTTTTTAATATTAGTTTATTTGTTTGTGATTTTACTGTATGATCATTGATCAATTTTAACTATGGCATAGATGAAAATAAACATTTCCGTCAAGTCTGCAATGCGAGGTCGGTGGAAACGACACCTAAGTCTTGAATGTCTGCTACCATGTCACCGTTGTTGGAAATAGCCCTAGCCGGTCAATGGAATGGGCGCCTTACCAAATGAGTCAATGCGAAGCAATAGCTTCGATGGCATAGTGGTAGCTTGTTCGTACTTGTACGAGTCTCTACACATCATACGATCGGTGACCAGTCGTAATTCAACATAGGTATTACCTACGACGAGGTTATTCGGATACATTCATTGAATTGCTTGTATGCGAATAATCTTTTAAGAGGATACGCTACATTGAAATTTGGCACCCCAAAATTAAATACTTTTCATTTTTCATTTCATTAGCTCAGCAAGTTATTAAAAATTTAGCTCATTTAAGTTGTAGAAGACTACTTCGTGCATCATATAATCGGGTATTTTTACTTTTTGGGTTTGTAGTTTTTTCAAAATCCCAGATTATGTTCAATTTTAGTCGGCTCTGGTTTTTATGAAAGAACTAAGGTACCAAAAATTTATTATTTGCTATTAGCCTATATATGCATGAAGTAGTCGCCTACATACAACTTACATGAGCCAAATCACTGATAACTAGCTTTGTTAATTAAATTAAACAATAAAAAGTCAATACAAGCAATGAATTTTGGTGTCCTAATTTCATATGTAGCATGCATTGGCGTAAATTCCCAAAATTTCTGGGGGGGGGGGCTTTAGGACCCCAAGACTTTGATCCCCCGGAGAGAAAAAAAATTGAAAAATGGGCCTAAATTAGTGAGGTTTTACGCATTATATACCCTGGAGAAAGGGGAGTCCGGGGGTAGGTTGAAAAATAAGTTTGAAATATTGGGGTTTTAAGCATTTTGAGTAATATATTTTTTTGAAAGTACTTGGTCAATATGCTGATTCTTTTCATGATGTCTTTAATGTGAAATAAGCATACCAAGAATTAATTTCCCTTTCGCCTCCATAACGTCTTTGTCACCAGAAATCCTGAGGGAGGAGGGCTACGGGTGCTACTGGGGGGGGGGGGCTTAGCCCAGGACCCCCCTATTTACGCCAATGTTGGCAAGCAGTACAAAAATATTAATAATAACAATAATTGAGATATTATAACGGACGAATAAACCTACCATTGAAGGGGGCCCGGGGGTCTCCCCAGGGGAAAAATTTGGAAAAAATAGCTCTGTACATTGGGGTTGTTTTAAACATTTTGAGTAATAAAATTTTTGTGAAAGTATACTTGGTCAATGTGTTGATTTTTATCATGTAGAATAAGCATACATGGAACTAATTTCCCTTTCGTTATTGTGGATACTATGTCTTTAGCCTCCATAACGTCTTTGCCACCAGGGGGGGGGGGTTACGGGTGGACCTGGGTGGGACTGAACCCCCCCCCCCCCCCCGGACCCCTTTATTTACGCCCCAATGGTAGCATGTCCTCTTAAAAATGAAATAAAATAAAACTGATAATTTTATCCCATTCACGTGACACCCTGAGGTTTATTCAGAATAATTTTAATCCTATTCCAGGTGTATAGTTAATCTTTAAATGGCATGGTAGGGCTGTTGGTCTAAAAATATTTCGGCCTCCCCAGAAAAAATTAAGAAACTGTTTAAATAGACACAATTTGAATTTGCCGCGCTTAGCAATCTTGCGACGATTACCAACATCAAAAATTCAAAAATTCTGAGATTTACTGTTCATTTATTTTAAACAATTGAATTAATACCATCACGTGAGATGATATTATATTAACCCCGGTATTAAAATCGCCATGATTGGGCTGCTCAGAAACAAAACTTTAAATGTGTGTTGGGGGGTCCGATTCGCTTTCTCGCCTGAAGCCCATTCTTCAAACAATGACTATGTATATGATCATCCAAATATAAATAAATAATGACTTTCTTTTTTAGCTATCACCATAGCGAACTTAGGGCCATAAGGCCATCTCTTACACTCAACAAATACACATACAATTTACAAATTTTATGGAATCGTTATTACCTTAGAACTAAATAAGCACTCACTCACTCACTCATACGAGTACACACGAGCAACGTTCGAATAAATATATTATTTGTGAAATTAGATTTCTTTGAGTCGAATCCTGAAGACTATTAGTGACGGCGATTCTTGAATCTCATGGGGGATTGAGTTTCACAATAGAATTGAGGAAACCAAAAAGGATGAATAGTACATGTCCAAATTGTGGTAGGGAATAGCCAAAATAAAATAGCTAAAAAATTTAAAGTGCATCGATTGATTGGCAACGAGAAAAGCAACTTTGATGATGGCTTTGCATAAAGGAATGCCAACCGGTCTTGAATACATGGAAATAGTATCAATATTCAAAGTAATAGGGTCACTTTTGTCCATCTATCTTGTTCCAGTGCTCAACTCTTGTCTTACTTGTTATCCAGGAAGAATGAAAGACTGGAAGACAAATGTTCTGTTGTCTTCGTGGGAACAGCCATCCTCAATGTCAATCATTATGCTACAACCTGTCAAACTGAAGCCAATGTTCAATATTTTTTTCAAACTGGATCATGGATGAAAGTAAGTACGATAAACAAATTAATGTATTGTATATGCTGTATAATAGGATTATAAATATTGGCGTGTTATTAATCATAGTACAACTGGGACATTGAAGTTGGACCACCTTGTATTTTACCAGTGTTAATTTTTTGGAATTGTTTTCTTCATAAAGTTCTGATTTAATTAGAAAAAAGAAAATAGATGGATGGATAGAGGTCAGTGACGTAAATAACACCCCCACCAACCCCACGGTGCGGGGGGGGGGGGGGGTACAGCATTGTTGGGGGCCCACTTGGGCTCCCAGTTCCAGGTTTGTGCTAAAACACGTCTTATAGGTGAAATTAAATCATCCCAGTATTTCAGCCTTCTTCTAGATACAACTAAAGATGTATCTAAAATTGATGAACTGTCTTTTGGACTGCCAAACTGGAAAAAATAATCAACATGCAAGTTATAATATATGTAAAAAAAAATGCAGCAAAAGACTAATTAAACATTTAAAAATAAAAATAACAAAACGTACTGTAATTATTTGGATTTTATTACGGATTGGTTTTTTTTTATAGGCAGTATATATTATTCGCCTTTAAATTTAACTATTACAGTTGTCAAAATTGCAGGCCTATTTTTTATATATTTTTATTTAATTCACACAGAGGAGACCCCTGGGTCCCCCTTTATTAGACTTTGATCCCCCGGAGAAAAAAAAATCGATAAATGGGCCTAAATTAGTGAGGTTTTACGCATATTATACCCTGGAGAAAGGGGAGGCCTGGGGTCTCACCCGGAGAAAAAAATTGAGAAATGGGCCCAAATTAGTGAGGTTTTACATATGTTCTACCCTGCAGAAAGGGGGGCCGGGGGTCCCCCCCGGAGAAAAAATTGATGAATAAGCCCAAATTAGAGAGGTTTTACGCATTTTGGAAGCAGGACAGTTGAGATTTTACAGACGATTAAATTTACCACTGAGCGAGGCCCGGGGGTCCCCCCCGATGAAAAATATTGAAAAAATAGGTGTGAAATATTGGGGTTTTAAGCATTTTGAGTAATATGTTTTTGTGAAAGAACTTGGTCAATATGCATGTTGATTTTTTCATGATGTCTTTCATGTGAAATAAGCATACCAGAATTAATTTCCCATTCGTTATTGTGGATTGTATTGGCCTGTTTGCAAGCAGTACAATAGAGCTATTATAAAGACGAATAAACCTACTGAGTGGGGCCGGGGGTCTCCCCCGGAGAGAAAGTTGGAGAACATAGCTCTGAAGTATTGGGGTTTTCAGTATTTTGAGCTTAATATATTGTTTGTGATAGTACTTGGTCAATATGTTGATTTTTTTCATGTAAAATAAGCACACTAAGAATGAATTTCCTTTTCATTATTGTGGGTACTATATGTCTTTAGCCTCCACGTCTTTGTCACCAGAAATCTTGGGGGGGGGGGCTACGGATGGACCTGGGGGGGGGGGGCAGGACCCCCTTATTTACGCCAATGGTCATAATGCGTAAAATCCCACTTTTTAAAGCCAATATTTCCTAAACATTTCTACCGGCGGAGACCTCCAGGCCCCCCTTCAAGTCTCCAGAACCCTCGGGCTCCTAGGGATACTGAGGACACTAAGGTCATTAATTTAAAAGCAGCGTACGTCCATGAGAACGGCTTTTCCCTTTTCTACAACTTTTATGAAATTATGAAATTATACACCACCCCCTTCAAAAAGCTATAGTTAAGCCAAAGGGTAGGGCGCCGCAAAGGTCATGCGGGGGGGGGGGGGGCAGAAGTTATTTACGCCACTGATAGAGCCTTCATTCCTTATTAGAATTTCAGAAACTGCGTTCCTATATCACGTTGAGTCATATCATATTATCATATTTCTTCAGGGAGATGATCCTTGATTGTCTGGTAAGCATGGCCGGCCGCCATACCAAGTTGAATCCAGCGGACCAGAGCAGGTTCAAAGCTGCAGATAACTTGGTCGTTTGCACAGTGCCGGTAGGGAAACATGGTGGGACTTGTCCTGGTCACCTCCGAACTAATCGTGTGACTTCACTGTGTTTCCCAAATGGTTCGGAATCCACTATAATCAGGAGGTCCACTGTCCTATGGGCCCACACCGTGGCCTGGGACTGTGTCCAACCATACTACTACTACTACTAGTAAACATACAAAAAAGCATAGCGAAATTTCAAACTAATCTCATAACGGGTTTTCATTTTTCCCTATGAGATACCTAAACTAACTAAGTAGAGCTAACTAACTAACTAACTAAGTAGAACTGGCGAGGAGTTAGTAACCCAGGAACTGCATTTCCAAAACTGGATCTCTGTGTTATTAGGGAGGGTCCGAAGAAAAGACACCAGTCGTGGGAAGATGATATCCTTCTCACATCGCAGAAGGTGACGGAACAAGTGGTCAGATCGATACAAAATAAAATCAAGTTTTATACAATGTAAAAGACAACGCTACTGGTCAATATTGTATAATGGTAAGAAGAGAATCAAGTTTTGCAACCCTTACATGTATATTAATTACAATTATAATATATCGTACCATGAGAAAATATCCTATTTACAACTGTCTTATATAGTCTAGTTGAAATTTAAACTTTATTAAAATTCTATGCTGCATAAACTTTATAGTACCACAATATTTAAAAGTATTGTCAACCTATGTATTTTTTAAGTTTTTACTTCTTCTTCTTTACCTATAAATTCATCATACTTCTTTACTTATATGGAAAATAAAGTCAATTTTCTTTCTCTCTTCCTTTTTGTAATTTACCAATCGAAAGTTTTCCTGGGGTAAGCCTTTCGGTTGGGCCATGTCGTGTGGTGCCCCCTTTCGAACAAGACATCAAACATATCTAAAAAGAATTAATTATACAAAAACATGCATGTAAATCGTGGCCATGACTGTTTTCTGTTTGAAATGGAAAACTTTGATATAAAAATAAAATATAAAACATTCATGGTTTTCATTTTCATTTTCAAATATTCTACTATTCTTACAAGCAGCCCTATTATGGCAATTCGGGATTAACATAACACGGGGGTTTATTCAATTGTATTAAACAAATCAGTGCAAAATGTGCGGTAAATTCAAATTGATGAATTAATATTTTTGGTGAGTTTTCAAATTTTTCCCCTTTAGATGCAGACACATGTAGCTATCAGCTATTTGGGATTAACATAATACCGGGGTTTATTCAATTATTTTTAACAAATGATTAAGTGCAAAATGCGTGGGAAATTCAAATTGATAAATTAATATTTTTGGTGAGTATTCAATTTTTTCTCCCTTTGACATTTCAATGTTTATTATAGGTAGTATTCTCTTCAAATATGAAACAATGTAACCATTCTCTTGCATTACAGTAATTTATTAATTTGAATTTCCCGTGCATATTTTAACACGTGACACGTGGCGGTATTAAAAATATATAAACCGTAAACCTCGATGTTACTTTAATCCTAAATCGCGTAATAGGGCTGCTGTAAGCCACAATTGGTACCTTTCATAGCGCGACGACGCTGCGCCAATTTGCGAAATTTTCGGATGTCCTATCTAGCTATTCTTCGGCCTGCAAGCCTGCAACTCTAAAAATCACAATTTTACTCACGGGAACGTTGGAGGAACTGTTTGTAAACTCAATACTAACTAAACAGATCAAGCTCGCCCAACTGTTCTTTTTTAATCATAACCTGAGATTAAAAAAATAAACAAGATAAGTCTAGAATGGAGCATTGCTTTGCTAACTTTTTTAACCCCAGGAATAAGTTAATACTAAAAGGGATAGTAGGCCCGCTGAACATGGAACCAGCAGGTTTGAGTGTAAACCGTGTCAGATATTTTCAAGAGCTGCCCAGAGACATGAACATCAAAAAGTTATCCTGCGCAGAAATTAGGCACTCCTAAATTGAATACTAGGGGTCTTCAAAGTGTTCGTGTTATCGAATTATTGAGTTAGATGTGCTATTCAAGTTAACACGCAATCGTGAGTGGACCTCGGGAGTGAGTTATCATGCTATATCGACAGAGTAAACAACGTGGTAGTAGTCAGACGTTCGTGGCACGGGTTTGAAGAAACGAGAAAGTGGCAGAACTCTATTCTAGTGCCACATTAGTTTATTTTTAAATTTAAAATTTTATATTTTTTGTTCATTTTGGTTATTATAATTTTAAGTATTTACGGTAATTGCTTGTGATAATAGATTATACAAATAAATTTTAATACTACTAAATTTTAAACGCGTGTTTCAAATCAATCGACAAAAACAAATATGGCGGCGGTCAAACCTGAGCTATAGCAAGGTAAATAACACGTTAACCAACTTGGAAGTGGGTTTAGGATAGCACGCTGGTTAGCTGGTTATCGGGTTACATAGGTGTGTTAACTTAGCTTGATATAACACACTTAACCAGGTATAACTCGATAACACGAACACTGTGAAGATCCCTACTGTTCATTTTTTATTGAATTAACTATATATGTTATTATAATTTTTCTATTCTAACTGTTTTCAATTTTCTACGTATCACATCTTAAGAATCGAGATGAAAAGATGAAATAAACTAAAGTGACAACTTCAAGAAAAATATTTGTGTGTGTAAGACATGATTATCCAATAAGGCCACCGTTTCTGATTTCTGATATTTTTGTTATGTTCCCTGATGCGGATAGTCTTGAACATTTGTTGTGTATAAAGTAGTGCGTAATTTAGTTAAACGCCAATTCTTTTTCCATTTCTACTTCTGCAATAATATGCACACCATCTATATAAAGTGTCATATGCTGCCCTAATTTAACTAATGCCCATTTAGCAATGGTGTTAGTAGGAATCAACGTTAGAGCAACTAGTGGTCAATTTGATACACCGATAGCGCCAAGACAATTGAGTTTGTAAGTCGGCGACCCTGTCCGGTTAAATCAATTAAACTAAGCAACCCTGAGATTCTCTCGCCTTTGTGTCATTGACCAATTACGAGAGGGTGCTCGACTCGTTTACACAGATATTAACAAGCGCAATTACAACATTATATTTAACAATAATTTGTTACCTGGATTTGGATTCTAGCCTATACCTATTATATCCCTACATTAGGAATATAGTGTGGGCAGATGCCTGGAAGAAAAATGAGTGCATGCCTATTCAGGCATTATTGTGGGATTATTAGTAAGCTTGTAATCTATTGATATTTAACACAGGGCTAGTTGAAGGCGTGGATCTAGAATGAGACCAAGGAGGGGGCTAGAATTAAATTTCTATTTTTTTTAGAAAAATCTGGCCGAAATATTGAGATTTTACGCATTTTCAGAGCAATAATGGTTCCACATTATAGGTAATTAATACAATCGGGCACAAAGGGGGCCCGGGGGTCACCCCCGGGTGAAAGTTTGTGACAAATAGGAAAAAAAAAACCATTTCATATTGAAATCTATATAATTAGAGTTTTGATATTTTCATTTGTAAATGTTTACGAAATCAAAACCTGGGCACGGCCACTGAGCGGCGGTTTCACCAATATAGACAACTGAGGCTAATGCTTATGTATCCGCCCGCACGTAGGCCTACATTAAAGATTTTTTTTTTTTAAAAAATGTAAATAATTATCAGATATTAAGGCGGCTATTCCACTTGTCAATTTTTCTTCAATAATTGATGAGATTTTATCTTTAGTCTATGTCATTGTCCATTTTAACTTCCGCATGTTAAAATTGATCTTAATCATAGAGTAAAATCACGCTTTGCAAACAATAACAAACTAAAATTAAACAAAGGCGTCGTCTGGATATGATAAATAATTGTAATTAATTTCTTGGGAACAAACGAATTATTTCATAATTTAAATCATAAAATTTCTTGAAGATTATAGAATTAAAAGAAAGACGGCTGGCAAACTTAAAAAATTGGAAAAAATTGAAAACAAAAATGGCCAATTATTGTAGGCAAGTGGAATGAGGTGTAAAAATATAAACGGAACCTTGATGATTTTCCATCAATGACATTTTCAAAATGAAGAAAAATTGACAAAAGTGGAATAGCCGCCTAAGGAATATATATATATATATATTTTTTAATTTAGTCGCGCATTTCTGTTCAGTTGGCACTCTATGTAAACAATGGACCTCTGAAGTGATGGCTTAATAATTATTATTAATGTCCGCGACAACTGCGACAAGGGCAGTGGGCAGTGCCTATATCCGCCCCTGCAGATGACATCGTATTAAAACATTATTATACCAGAAATAAGGCGATTAATATGCCTCTATAGTATAGTAGGTACATTTGAGACGAACATTTCCCTCCTAAAGGAAAATGAGCGTCTCTTTCGGTAATAATGATGGAAGTCAACCCCTCTTTCAGGCTCTAAACCGAGTAAAGTGTCGCAAACCAGCACCACGTGAAACCTCTGAATCTATTTCAGCAGTTTACGACGAAATTCCCGGCAGTTAATGTATTCTAATATCTCAAGACGAAGTCAGAACAAATTTCTGAGCTTTCCAAGAGACGTGGTATACTTCTTTTATCATTTACACTCTAAAATAAATGATCCCCACATGTGTTTCCTACGTTAAGCTTCAATCTTCTTAAAATTCTCGTTATTTCCTCTAAGAAGACCTTATTTAGTTGAATTCATAATGGGGAAACCCGACATTATAGAATTCCTTGAGAAAACGTAGGTTGAAGCGTAAGTTGTGTGCAGCTTAGAGGGAGTTGTGGGTTTTCTTAGGTTTCCAGGTACATTTTCAGGAAGCAATTTGCATATAGTTAGATATTAATGTTGTCTAGGATGAAAACTTGTCATATAAGTGAGATTTCAGACTTGAAAATGTATTTTCGGTGAAGACTGAGCAGTAAACTCATCAGAGACTCCATGAAAATTTAGAAGCTCTCTCCTCCCTCTGCTTTAAGACTTGCTCCAACTCCTCTTACATCATCCTTCTTAATCAGACTATGCTTGGCAATATACTTGAGATGTATGAAAAACTTGGCAACTTGGTAATTACAATTAGAAAGTTCTGCTTCTTACCTCACACCAAATGGTCAAGTAATGTTGGGCTCTTACGAGATGCCTCCGAAGATGCCTTTTTTAAGACTATTACAGTTCTAACATAAAACGCAAAATCCTGATAAAATATGAGTAAGTTTTATTAAAAAATAACAGAATTGGCATTCATAACATTTTTAAGTTTTAAATTCGCGCGGGAACCACGATTGCAGAATCGGAGGGAAATATATTGATTTAATAATGTATTATAATGCATTGAATGGTGCTTAAATATATAATTACTTACATACTGTGTTGTAGTCCGAATAAACTTCAATAAAAATTGAGAAGCCAAAGCATATAACTGCAATTTTTTGCTTTCCAATTTATACGTAGTATAAGGAAAGCTTTGTGACGGTCGAAATGTTCGATTCCGAGATTTCAACGGATTTACACGTTTTGAGGTCCCAGGAACCCAAAAAAGTGGTTTTTACGAAATGTCTGTCTGTCTGTCGTTCTGTCTGTCTGTCTGTCTGTCTGTGCGTCGATTTCCGGGCAAACTACTTGGTCGATCTTGATGAAATTCGGCATGTAGGTTCACAAAAATCATACCTCGGAAATTTTTTTTTTTTATTTGGCGCTAACTTAATTTGGGGAGGTTTTATCCTCAAAAAAACTCCATGCGGGGGGTCACTTGCCCCTTGATAGGTTGCTTCTGGGGGTAAAATAATAAAAATAATTAAATTTTAATGAAAAATGACTAAAAAATAATTTTTCTGCGAAACCTTTCTATTGATGATTTCTACCTTCAGGCATGTTTTAGGTGTTAAATTGAGTAACGAAACCGGACAGGTTGCTTTCCCAGAAAAGTATTTGGTTTTGTAAAAAAAAAATGTTTTTTTGAAAAAATGATAGAAAATTCACGCTCAAATGCATTGCGTGCCCTGCCAGTATTGCTGTGTGGTAATGTGTTGGTCTGACCTATCTAGAGTTTATCTCACCTCCAGTGGCGTCAAGTCGACAACCCCCCCCCCCCCCCGCCCCCATGATATCGGAAATTTAACAATAGGATTATAATTTACCATGAAATTACTCATTTTCTCTATCTACTAATTATGATAAATTGGAAAGCATGTTCGAGTAAACTCGGACCGGTTCTTTAAATATGCATGGAGACAACTGCACCATCGTCCTGAACTCTGAAGCACTTATCTATTTAATCAGTATAACTGTAGCATGCATGAAAATCAGTTCATCAATGAAAAATCTTGAAACATCTTGACATCTATCAAACGTTTTAAAAACATTTAGGTGTAGACACTATTGCCATTGACGTCTACAAAACGTCCAGTATATCAGAACAATTTGAGATGTAGACATTCATGTCTACGTCCAGGTATCTTATAGACATCACAACCTTCGCTGGCTATGTAATAACTTGCGCAGTAAAAAAATAAAAACTATTTTGGTGTGATGCTGGGGTGGCCAATATTTACAATCAGTTTTTTTTAGAAAATCAAAAGTCATTTATTAATTCGTTCCAGTCATTACCAAGAACATACTAATTAATATATTCGAAAATTGAGCGTAGGAAAGCATATATATTCAGGTTTCGCTGAATAGTAACTTGATAAAGAAACAAATGGGAATCCATTGGGGGAACTAACATGAAATGGTGGTGGGGTGAGGGAGTAAGTAAAGTTTGCTGGTCGTATTTCTGCTGGGAATAAGCAATTCATTTAGTCCGCTCTCCGGGTATAGTATGTAAGAAAGTTTTAATAAGTTTGATCAAATTATCTTTATGAAACATTCGAGGGTTTAGCAAGAGGCTGCGACCTGGGAACGACAAGGCGAATAGTTGGCTAACTATAATGTACCGTACTGTAAATTTTACTACTTTGGAGGGAATAAGAGGGAGGGAATGACGTTGAAAAGTTAATAATGGTTTGCTATAGAAGACATACAGAACCGTCGCGTGAATCTGAATCTGAGAACGGCAATTATTGCGAAGTAAAAATGATGAATACAGTTCCACATTCAAAATTTGCATAAGTTACTATGTTAAACGGAATTAGAAGAGAGGGGTTCAACTTAAACATTGATGCTGTAGCAGGCCACAAAACTGATGTCGCGTGAATTGGAAAAAAAATTGAGTAGTAAAAATTATGAATACGTAAAGACAAAATCAAAAATAATGAGCAGTTCTAATTAGACAAGGTTCCCTACCCTTAGCTTTATCTTTATTTATAAAGGTTAAGTATTAAAAATTAAATACAAACAATTCAATGAATGTATCCGATTAACCTCTCCAATCTAATCCGGTCTTGGCTCCTCCCAAAAATATGTTATATACCTGTTATATGTTATATGTTATATATACCTGTTATATGTTATATATACCTGTAGATCTATTCACCACTGTTAACAGGCTTGTTTTCACCAAGTTTGGGTACGAGTCTACACTCACATACTAAAAAATATCAAAATGTAGAGAAACTCTTTTTCTTTCTACTAATGTTACATTGATAGCTCCATTGTCTATTATTACCTGTGATATTGCATTTATTGGAACAAATAGGTTCTACCCCTATGCGGTTGCTGCTTCATCAGGAATAGCTTGTTATAGCAGCTTATACTCAGTGGCGGATGACCCCCTTCATTGAAACAAATTTAATAAAAACAATATTATCTAAATAAATAAATAAAAATTTAATAAAAATTGGCTACCGCAAACCGGTCTAACTTCGTTGGAAAATACAATGGATTAGAATACAGTAGAATAGAATGTATCTGTATTGATTCATAGTGAAAACCTTAGACCATAAAATACACTAGACACGCCATGTTAGAATTTTTGAGGGACCAACATAAAATGACGTCACACACTGGCAACAGCAGCTGCTTTTATAGAGACGGGAACTTATTATTTTCAAGTTTTGTTTTATTTTAATTAATTGGAGTGAGAGAACATTATTTAACTTTGACAAAACTAATTTAATATTCAATTGGGAACTTTTAACGATCAGTCCGTTATTTTTCCAAAAACCAAACTAGTCACTCGAGTGACCAGGTTACCTAGCAACAAAGTCTCTATTGCTAGGTAACTGGGCTGTGACGTCATCCGCTGGCAAAAATTAAACATAATGTTGGTGCCCCAACTTTCTCAAGCAGTACATCTAGAATGCCGCGTCTAGAGTATTATATGGTCTGCGGTGCAGGGCTCTATATTAGACAGGTATTGTCATCCGCCATGTTGTATCCATTATAAGTCTGGTGTATAAGCCAAGCATTGGGTGTTTACCTATTTATTTTTAGAAATGTATCGTTGTTTATTTATTATTATTTAAAAAACGTGCTACCAATTAGGGACGTAGTTCATAAGAAAATACTAAAACGTATATATTAGTTTTTTCAATATTTTTCAATCTTTTACTTTTCTTACAATACTTACCATATAGGAAATTTGGGATACAACATGGCGGATGACAATACCCGGGTATATAGTGCCTTACTGCGGTGAAAACAATAGGCGTTCAATCTACGAACTAAAACATTGCAACACAATAAACAATAATGAATTAAAAACCAATAGTATAAAACAGGGGTTCCCAAACTGTGGTCCATGGACCACCGGTGGTCCACAGACATACATACAGTATATCAGGTGGTCCACGGAGCAAAGTATATAATTTATTGGAAATTAGAAGTAAAATACAGTAAGTTTTGCGTGTGAACTAGAAAATCTAACCGATATTAGTCCCAAATATTGAATGAAATATTAGTCCGTAGGCTAATTGTAGGCACAAACCAGTCGATAATGGTCCTAGAATTTGACGATTTTCCTGTCCTAGCCATGGTGGTTCACGGAAAATCATAAAATAATCCAAACGGACAAAAAAGGTTGGGAACCCCTGTTCTAAAACATTGTACTAAATGAAGCAATCAAAAGGTGTGGGTAGAGTGGTTTCAGTACTATCTGCGCTGAGAATTCTGAGAATATCGGCTGTCTAGTTCCTCGTCAGGGCGACTCCCTTCAAATAAAAAACTGAATCCGCCACTGAGCCTACTATGATCAAAGAACCGGTGTAATTACTAGCACTCAAAGTGTAATCATGTTCATTGAAGAAAACAATATTCTCAGTGTTTGCTCATTTTCTTTGCTTTCTTTCTCTGAAGCCTTAACTCCCCAAGAGTCATGACGCTTACCAGCAGTGCAATGTATCGATGAACCTTTCATAAATTAGCAAGCCTTCACAATAAAACATCGCATGGTACGTTGGGAACTTGATGGCATGAGGTGAAAAGTATGATAGAGTAGGTAACAGGAATCCTTTTCAAAGGGAAAGTAACAAAGGAATTAATTTTCCACGGTTGAGGGAAAGACAGAAGATCGATCGTTGGAAAAACCCCGCTATCTCAAAACCATTCTCCCAAGTACTTGTCCCATTTATCTCGGCTCCCAACCCAAGAAATTTAAATTGGACAACTTGCTTCAAACTTAGATAGAATTGAGAAATGGGAGAAATTTAATAAAACTGTGTGGTTAAAGCAGAGAGATTCCTTCAAGTTCCTTATAAGAATATTAATGAGAAATTGCACAAAGAGATGAACGGGACAGAAAGCTGAATACTGGCGGCACCGCTGCAAAAAACCCAGCGAGCGGAAGACATATTCGAAAGACCACCATCTTGAATTTTCATCAGACGCTGCCTTTCCCCCCTCAAGGAATCGTTATACTTAAAACAACCCCTAAAAATGTGAGACTCCCTATAGTTAGCATATGTCCTAATGTATTTTACTTCAAATACACTAAATTTCACCTCAAATATTTTCTGGGAAAATAAGAAACCCAATTCCTGTTTAACAGTCTCAACGTAAGATTGGCTCTTCTTACAATCCTTGAAAATTAAAGGAAAATTTACCTCATATTTTCTCACTCCACGATGGAAAACATTTCCTTGGTCTATTCTGTAGCACATTCAAGAGGATTTTCTTAGAGTTTCGCTTTTCATTAAAACGCGGGGTTTCTTTCAGGTTTGCTGAGTTGCGTATGTTTAGCTTATGGGTATGGATGTGAGGGTAAATTTAAAGGAAGGATGTGGGATAGATCTTGTGGACGAGTTCAGGTGTAACATGGGATTCATTTCGTGTCGGAAATATAGTGGTGTATCTCTGTAGAGAACACCGACATCTGGAGACTGCAGCTCTCTCCTCCTTTTGGCTTTCCTTGCTGTTACTAACCTTTAGTCTGCTGCCAGGCCGGTTCTGAAGATTTACATCTTCCGTTAGCTGCAAAAGGAAACTTCGTTATATACTGCTGGAGGCACCGTATTACTGATCCGCCCTTTTCTGATTCAAATATCCATTAAAGTAACAGATCTGTAATGCAAATCGTCGTTTTACGCTTTTACCCACGTAACTCGGAAAGCAAATTGGTTGCCATGCAAGGACGGATACAGAGGAGGCTAGGGGGGTAGCTGCCCCCCCCCCCAAAATTTGGTAAATCTATGTTGTAAATTAATTTATTACGCTCTAATTTAATCGATCCTACATATATTTTTCCTATTTTGACCCACAACTACCCCCCCCCCCCCAAAATGGGCTGGATCCGTCCCTGTTGCCATGACTCCATACAAGCACTAGGGCTACCCTTTGTTAAATTCTTAGTTTGTATTAATAGGATAAACGAAAGATGATCATGTCCGAGGCAATTAGTAAACAGTGAAACCGGTACAATAACAATTTAGAACTATTCTCACTCTACCGTGTTTCCGTTGCACTATTTAGATACTGTATGACCTATAGCCTGATCACCTAAGTGCCTACTATGCCGTTTAGTATTTACTTCTTCTTGGAGTTTAAAATGTAAACAAAACAATCTTGAATTAGCACTTTCCATTCTAATATAATCTTGTTTACAAGGCCGTGCCAAAGTTTTGATTTGGGGGGGGGGGTCCATTTTTTTTAAACGTAATTTATTAATGAATTAATTGATACATTCTTCAAACCATACAGGTTTACAAACAAAAATTTATTTCGGGGGGGGGGGGGGGGGGTCCGGACCCCATGGGCCACCCCCTGGGGCCTGGGGGGCACGGCCATGCTTGTTTAAGTTGTTAATACAATCTTAACCTATTAAATTCAAAATAATCGCCATAGTAGGCCCACAGACAGGCAGTCTTCAATCACACTAACACGGTTGCCTAATCACATTTATGCACGAATTTGGTTTCCTACTGTATTTAAAAAAATTATTATATAATTACTAAGATTTAAAGAGTCAGAACTGGAAGTACGCTTTCAGATAGACTAGCTCAGCTTTTACTGCTTCATCAAAACCTACTGAATTTGTTAAATTAGATACATTCCAAATTTCCATTGTACTCATACAATACAGCATTATATTTAAGAATCAATATACTATTTCAATTAACTTTACTAGGGGAATTTTTAGCCCCCAGTGACTTTCATGGAAAAACTGCCATACCAAAAGCTAAAGTTACGTACCTAAATTTTTCGTACAAATATGTAGTCCTTTACAACTTGAACAGACTAAATCTGTAATAACTTTCTCAGTAAAGTTAATAAAAAAAGAACCGGTCCACGTTTCCATGAACATGCTTTCCTATTTATCAATAATTAGTAGGTAGACAATAATAGTAAATAATTTTCTGGTTATATTTCTGATCCCTCGACATCCCCTATCCCAAAGCACTGAATTGATCGATGGGATTGCATATTCTAGAACGCACAGACCAATACATTTGATCACAGTAATAATGGCAGGGTACGCAATGTGTTAGAGCGTTTTCCATGATTTATTCAAAATCCCCCCTTCCTCCCCCGTGTATATCTTATCCTTATTTTTTTCTTCTCCTGTTTCTTCTCTATTTCAATTTTAAGCATTTATCAATAATATACAATATTTTTGTTTCTTAGGGTTAGCAGCATGAAAACAAAACTTTATAGTGTTACTGTTCGCCTTTTGTGTCTTTTTTATGAAGTCGTTTTCAATTCAATTCAAAACATAATTTATTGCAGAAACCAAATCTTTTTTTGGGAAAGCAATCTGTTCGGTTTTCTTACTCTGGTTAACACCTAAAACACACCTGAAGGTAGAAATCATAGAAAGGTTCTTATTATTTTTATTATTTTATTATTTTTATTCTTTACCCCCAGAAGCAAACTATCAAGGGACAGACGATCCACCGCGGTTTGTTACATTACTAGAAGCGATAATATATGTGAATTTGAAAGAAATTGTAGGAGCCGTTTTGGAGAAATAATTTTATTGCCGTTTCTTGGGTGTTTTCTTTTTTAGATAAGACCCCCAAAAAGCTTAGCTTAAAATAAAATAAAATGCTCCTGAGGTATGATTTTTGTGAACCTATGTGCATGCCAACATTTTTTATCAACATCCACCGAGTAGTTTGCGCGCTAATCGATTAACCGACAGACAGATAGACATTTCGTAAAAACCTATTTTGGATTCCTGGACCTCAAAATGTGTAATCCGTTGAAATATCAGAATCGAACATTTTGACCATCACAAAGCTTTCCTTATACTTCATTGCTTCGTATAAATAGGAAAGCAAAAAATGCTAATATGCGTGTATTCTACGCAGTACATTTTCAAAAATTTATCCCGGGAACAACCCAGCCCCACCACTTTTAGTACTCCATCGTTTTGAAGAAACTAAAAACCTGTTGGGTCTGTAATTAGTCCCCACAGGCCATAATGTGTTTCAGGGGGGGGGGGGGGGGGGAGAAGTTATATAATTTTTTGAACTTATCCTGGATACGACACTGTGCTGTCTATTCCTTCTTGGTAGTCGATTTGTGTCGCCTGGGACAATTAATCTTGGTCCTTGGAGTATTGTGAGTTATTTGCAAAATCAATGGAAAAATTATGCACAATAACTATAATGCAAAAATATTTAATCAGTCTTCAAAAACAAAACTCAAACAAGAGCATGGCTAGCAGCAAATCCTACTCAAACATGAGAATAAGGAGAAAATAGAGTTAGGTGTTTGCAAGGCCTCGAGCCCTAGCTAGCGAGTTGAGCTGTAGAAATAAGTATGGAGACATGTGCAGAGCTGTATTGAACCAACCCTAGCACGCCTGGGATTCGCGGGAAGAATACAAGAGTGGAAGGATATGAGGGAATGGGGTGGAACTTGAGATATACGGCGGAAGGGAGGTGCAAGGAGGAGGAGGTCTATACCTTAGGAGGGCGACGATTCGCCGACAAGCCCCGCGCCGTTTCGCCGCCAAATTTGATTTTAATGTTTGACATGAGGGTACTCGAAGCAAAAGCTTCCAGTTCCACTGAACGTAAGTTTTCAGGGGAGACTGTGGGTTTGCTCAGGGGTCGGGAACCCATCATGGTCCATGGAGCCAATTTTGACGGTACCATTGACTCACAAACTTTCTGACTTCTATATATAAATATATAATATATCTATATATCTATATATATCTATATATAAATCAAATGAAGCAGAGTCAACATTTTAACATTTTAAAGCACAAAACCTACGTGTGCAGCACCTGGGCCTAGTAAGTATAGTAATTAGGTACTAGTAACTACAATAGTAGCAAAAATATACTAATATATTTCTATGTAATGATATTCATAACAAGACATAAGTAACCTGAATATTTATTTGTTGTTTACAATTTTTTTAGGAATCACAAATTATAAGCCTATTTATTTTCTGAGGATGAGTAGGCACCTAGCCTTAGCCATGCGGAGCCACACCGGAAGTCCTTCGGAGCCATTGTAATTAATTAATTAGATTAATTGTATTGCGTTGTTTGATTAATAAATACTTACTTAATTACTTACTTACATTGTTGGCTCTGGTTCCAGTGGTTAGCTGATAATGTACTTAGCAATCTGATTCCTTCACGCTACATTTTCCCACTTAGGAAGTCCCACATTGCTCCTAACAACCCACTCGGAGTTGTTGTTGTTGTTGTTGTTGTTGTTGTTGTTGTTGTTTCCAACGCCTGTTTTAGGCATTTCTGCTTTAAGCAAACTTGTCAGCTGAATGAAGAATCAGTAGAATCCGGGCTGATGGGCCGTGGTCGAATTGAAAGGCTATGGAGCCACCGAGGTACAACCTTCGAAGTCTACGCAGCGCCACTGAAGATGTCGACCGCAGATGTTGACGAAATGTTTGGAAGTTCACTTTCAATTCCACCATGGTCCATCAGCCCGGATTCTACTGGTTCTTCATTTGACTCCGGCCGTTGAAGCCTTTGCAGTTACAAACTTGTCGGCCTGGCGTGGGGAGTGAGTCTATTTGTTAACTTGAGGCACCGTAAGGGCAGACTCTTTCCCCTCGGGGGAAGGGGAGTCGACTGACAGGGTGAACCACCTGATTATAGTGGATCCCGAACCACTTGGGGAGCATGGTAAAGTCACACGATTAAATCGGAGGTGACCCGGGCTCGACACACAGTCAGACTGACTGGTATAGTCTCAGCACGTTATCATGTCCCACCATATTCCCCTGCCGACGCTGTGCACACTAACAAGTTTGCTGCAGTTTGAAACATGCTCTGCTTTCATGGATTCAATATGGTAAGGCCGTTGGAAAATTGGAACTGCAACCGTTTTCCTCTTGTACCCTCACTTGTATTTTGAGCAACTTCTGGAGAATGGCGAACGTAAGACCGAAAAAGTCAGGGGACGGAGGCTAGCTGGATGGGGTCACACGAACACCTGCCGTTTACAGATAAATCTAACACCGGGAATATGATTAAATTATTGTAAATATACCTCAAGGTGTCACTTGACAGAATTGAAACCATTTAACTTATTAGCTGTTAATATCGTTTTTCAATTCAATTAATTGTTGTGAGCAAAGACACGAGAACTTCGTAAGCTGCATCACATAAGGAATCATTGAAGGCGTCAACCGACCTGAGCGCCTGAGAAAGAATATCTGCAGCAAGTGATGGAGGATGCAGAGGCCAGTACGTGCGTGGGGCTGAAGAGGGCGTGCCAGGATCGAGGGGAGAGGAGGCATCGATGCCACATTTTGCTGCCAACCAGTCTTCTTCTTCAAGTTACAGCTGCTGGCTGGTTGGCAGCAGTAACATGTGGCATCAATGCCTCCACTCCCTACGATCGTCTTCAGTTCCACGTACCTGTATGTATTGGCCCCATCATCACTTGTCTTGCTGCAGATATTCTTTTCTCGGGTGCCAAGGTCGGTTGACCCCTTTTATGGTTCCTTCTGTGAAGCAGCTAACGAAGTTCTCGTGTCGAAGCTTACAACAATTGAATTAACCAACCAGCCAGCCGGCTGTAACTTATTAAAAAAGGAAAACCCAGTATGGGAACGAGTCTTGGAAAGGTTCTATACCTAATGTATACCATGGATGGTTTCAGATTTCATTAGTCTTGTGGTTTGAAGCACTACACTGAAACGTCGCCCTTCTTAGTAATAGCACAGCACGAAACCTCTTCGTTTCCCAGATAAGAAAGTCTTAGGAAACATTTTCTCAAGGAGTCGTTTCTCATTGGCCGCTTCGCTCCTTAAATTTATACTTAGGCGCCTTTATCTAATTGCGTGGAGATATTCCCATGTTTCCAGGCAGTAATTTCTTTACGAGGGCATTTCTCATAAATCTTTTACCTAAGAGCCTTATAACCCTTACATCACTGGGTTCAAATTGAGACATTTGTTACACAGCTGTTTCATTTATTAATCTATTTTTATATAACTATTATAAATATGTACTGGGACAGTACATTGTGGTGTTATATTAAGGATGTACGGGGGGCCGGCTGTTTTTGCTGCGGGACGAGGGACGTGACGGGAATGGGACGTCCCGCAGGAATGAGTCAATGTAAATAATTTTATTTACGAAATGAAATCAAGTGCCTCTACAATAAATAAATAAGGACTTTTTATTGTTTCTATTACTAAGCCAACCTAGCGGAGTTAGGGCTGTAAAGCCCTCTCTTACACTCAACTAGGAAAGCCCGGGACCGCCTGCTTTACATGCCCTCCGAAGCATGGCCAGAAAATGTAGCCAGTGTGGGACTCGAACCAACAACCTTTCGGGTGAACGTCGTCAGAGTCCGTATACCACTACGCTACATGTCTTGACAATCAATGTGTCGTATTTAAATGTTTTTTGGTCTATAATACATTACTCAGGACATGTAGAGTAGTGGTACAGACTCCGACTTTGACTCGAAAGGTTGTTGGTTCGAGTCCCACACTTGCTACACATTCTGGCCATACTTCAGAGGGCATGTATAGCAGACTGTCCCGGGCTTTCCTAGTTGAGTATAAGAGAGGGATTTATAGTTCTAACTCGGTTGGCTAGCAATACAAAAAAACAAAATGTCAAATATATATTTATTTTATTTATTTATTACTGTTGATAGGTAGTCATTTTGTAGGGCCCGGGAATCACTCGCCTAGGGCGCGTAGTGGCTGTCTACGGCCCTAAAGTAGGGTGGGAACAAGTTTGTTTGGCTATCAATCAGATATAGGTATTAAATGGCCTAGAAGACAATCAAAATTTCCTGAGCAAACTAAATTTTATTGTACCCCAGTTTCCAACAAGAAATTTTAACTTATTTTACTAGCCGCAAAACAGGATTGACGTAGCCATAAATTCACCAATAAACAGGCTCACTCATTTACTTACTTACTTACTTTTTCGTGTCCGGGGTAGAGACTCCTTGTTTCTGGTCTCAGCCAAACCGACGCCATCGTCGGTGCATTCACAAAAGAAGAGGAAGGTCTCGTCTCGGTGGTGAAAGGATTAGCCGCTAGATGTTTCCACTTAACGTTGCCCGGGGTGCGCCCGATCGGTTTTTTGTCCACGTTTATAAAACCGATCTTCGTGGAGTCTCCTTTCTTGTACCCCTAAATAATCATGACACCTTAGATCCATTTATGCTAAGCTTGGAATTATTCAGAGGAACTTGTAGCCAAATTTTATTGTAAGAATGTTAGTTAGGATATATTTGTATATTACGTTGTTCTTTGGTAGTTAGGTAGGTTTTTTTATAAATTTAAATTATTTAATAAGAAGTTACAATAGGCTATAAACAGTAGGAATTTTTGTTGTTGTTGTTGTTTTTTCGCTTTACATTATGTAATATGTATACACATAAGGGCTACAGCTGTGTGGTGTAATAAATTTTTTTTCTATTCTATTCTATTCTGCAATTCCTATGGAGAATGGCAAATGCTTATCAATTTAGTAATTGACAGTGAACCTACCATACACTATATCTAATATAATTCGAACGCACCCTAAAAGGATGACGTTGTACTCTGCTCTGCTCCATTAAATAAATAAATGATCTAATGTGAATTTCCAGTTATATTTTGACGAATTGAAAATATTTTAAAGTTCATAGTTTTGCTCAAAGAGCGCAGCACAGCCCTGACAAACACCCTCTGTGATTCAACCCTTGCAATACCCGGTTTTATAAACGAGAACTTTTTGTAACTTCTCAAAGGGGTTGTTTTTTATAAATTTCTTTATTGCGGTCCCTTGCTTTTTATTTTGTCTAGGTCTAATACTGCCTAAACCTATAAATGTCCCCAAGGTATTAATATTTTCTTGCAAAATAATACTATTTATTCATAATGAGTACCCTCATCATGTCAGGTGTCAGAAAAATAGCGATGCTCACTAAGTAAAGGTTTACATGAAAAACCAGTAGAATCCGGGCTGATAGGCCATGGTCGAAATGAAAGTGAACTTCCAAACGTTTCGTCAACATCTGCGGTCGACATCCTAGATTTCGAAGGTTGTACCTCGGATTTGTGAGCCCCAGCATCAACGAACGGAACTCAAACCGCTGGATAGAGCATTATAAGCTAACGGTTATACGCCTCAAGAAATCAAGCGAGCTCTCCATCCTAGCCTAGACTGAACACTACGGCTGCAGACAGACCCCAAACAATAGGAATGGTGTGTTTGCCCTACATAAAGAAAGTCACGGACCGCATTGGGAAACTGTTCGAGCGTCATAACATCAAAACAGTGTTCAAGCCTACGCAACGGCTCCAAAGCATGATAAGATCAGCCAAGGATCAGAGAGACCCAGTTTCACGTTTACTTTCATTTCGACCACGGCCTATCATCCCAGATTCGACTGGCTATTCATTCGACTCCGCCCGTCAAAGCCTTTGCAGTTACAAAAAGGTTTACATTTGATAAATTGCTCTCAAGTACAGTTACAAATGCTGTTTATGAATTTCTTAATTCTGATCCCTGGCTATTTATTTTGCCTAAAAATAATACTGCTAAACCTATATACAGTATTTACCCAAGTTATTGTTATTGTCTTGCTTAATACAGCTATTGATGCACAATGCGCGTCTGTAAACCAATTTTATCAGATAAAAGGACATAACCCGCAAAAATGTAAAAAAAAAAAAATATAGTAGGCCCCCTACTACTGGTAGCATGAACGTATTTTAGTACCTGCCGCCTCTTTGCAGTGAAGTCTCTGACGTCACTAAGATTACCCCAATACAAATAAAGAAATAAATAAATATTGACTTTTTGTTCTATTACTAAGCCAACCTAGCGGAGTTAGGACTATAAAGCTCTCTCTTACACTCAACTAGGAAGAACCAGGACCGCCTGCTTTACATGCCCTCCAAAGCATGGCCAGTAAATGTAGCAAGTGAGGCACTCGAACCAACAACCTTTCGGGTGAATGTCGGAGTCTGTACCACTAGTCTACATGCCCCGTCAGTTGATTTTGTGGATAAGTTAACGTCAAATGCCTGCTGCATCGACAAATCCTATAACTTTTTGGAACCTTCTTTATGGACGTTTTTATTCCGCCGTTTCCACGTAAAACGAGATTCGGACTTCTGATTGGATCTACGAATACTATATGTATTGCAAAATTTTGCCGCCCCCAATATTGCTCCTCTAGGCCGGAGTGTAGTCCAGGGGCGTAAATTGCCCCCCCCCCCCCAGCTCCTTTTGGGGGGCTTTGCCTCCCCAGCCTCGAGCATTGTAAGACATGGTTCATACTTCATGGTCCCCTTTGCAGCAATATGAATATAGGCATTCCTTTTTTAGTTTTGTAAAATCTACAGCTATACTTTACTACTATTAAAATGCGTAAAACCCTACTATTTTGCTCTTATATTTTCAATTTTTCCTTATCCTGCCTGATGACGTCATAAGGTCTACTTAGTTTAGTCCAAAACACGCATCCAAGGGGGGTGACACAGGGGACATGCCCCCCCCAAAAAAAAAAAATTGTCAGATTCACTGTTCAAATTATATGATGAGAAACCGAGAAAAACATGTATATACTGCAATGTACCTAGAGTTTCATTAAAAATATATGTGTAAACGTTAAACATTAAAAACGTTAAAAATATATTAAAAGTGAGAAGTCGAATGACAGGCAGAAGCCTGACAAATTTTGAAGTCATTAATTGTTATCGTATACTTTTTACATCCCCCCCCCCCCGCACCAAAATGCTGGAGGCGTGCTTTGTAGTCCACCTATTCGGAAATACATCACTGACTGGTAGTCGGTACTAGTACTAGTACTAAGAGATACAATCAATTTTAAGTATAAAAGGGAAAAGAATAAACCACCACAGAGCTACATAAAAAGTCAAAAAAAACTTCTAACAAACCGTGTACCTTTCACGCAAACATCCCATAAAGTACACACAACAACAAAAAATAACAGAAAAACTTTTGAAAACGCTTCTGCAAACTTTTTACCGCGTTATTTAAACTCAACCAGAACCACTCCCACCTTTCTAACTTTTTAAAATAAATTGGCATTTTTTAATTACCTACCCTCATTTTAAGAAGCTTGTGCTCAGCAATATGAAAATGTAACGGGAAATCGTATTTACTTACGATGAACCATTTTTAAAAGATCTTAAACCCCATAAGCTGTTATACCGAAACATGCAATTATAGATGACAGATTCTAGTAAGGATTATTTTTTAATTGTATTACAAAATGATTGTTATAATAAATTAAGGGCATCCGGTGTAAATATTTACCTATATCTGCAGTATTATATGAAGTATCAGTGCGGTAGTATAGTTGCAAGGTGGTAGCGTGCTTGTACTTGTGCGATTTTCTATGTGCCATGCGATCGGAGACGTGTCGTAACTCAGCACAAGTATTAATTGACTTATTGAGGGTAATCGGATACATCCATTCAATTTTTTTTTTCAACAAATAAAGTTGAGTTACCATAAGAAAACCTACATTTGCAGGGAATTTGCATTTAACGTATTGTCGACTTATAATTCATGATGTACAATAAAAAATTGTAGTAGTTGTGCATGTTAGTGCAAAACTTAGCAAGTTGAGTGCTTTTTCTCATGCAGCAGTTCAGTTTCGCGTCTCTTGCCTATAAGCTCACGCATTTAGTATTACCTACCTTTATCTATTTTATTTGTTTTTTACTTATTAATTACTCGCCGCGGACTGTGCTATTGTATCGTACTTCCTGCCTAACACCTCATCCTGTCACACTGTGGCTCTTACTACTCTGCTACTGTACTTCAGTACCGATACCGGTAAGCGTCGGCTACACGTCTCATGGTAAGCCACAGTGCTCCTGCACCCCCTTCTAGCGCCCAGTCGCGTCTATGTAGAAAGGTGTTCTATGTTTCTATTATTAATTTGGAGGACAGCAAACAGTTCCCAGTATAACTGACTACAAAATTGTGAATCAACGAACAAAGGAAGATGATGAAAATGAAAAACCTTTAGAAACAAAAGAATTGTTCCAATTAATTGTCGATTTAGGAGGCACCCATTGGGGAGTTGCTTGAAAAAATAACAAACGCTAATGTCTTTCCCTGACATTCAGCCTGCACCTTATTTTCAGTCTGGTGATATTTTTGTTTCCGGTTTAATGTTTAGTTCTTTAAAACCAGGCCTGTCCTGTATTACCTATTCCAGGGAAGAAATTTGGGGTTCTTGGGTAGGTTCTGTTGAAACGAGTATCATGAAGGCTGAGATTTCAAAACTATTTGTAAACAAAAAAACGACCGAGTTTGAAGAAAACAATTAATTCCTCCTTCCATAGCCACGAAGATGTGAAACGGCTCGATGCTAAATTCACAAAAAATAACTGTAAATTTACATATTCTCACCAGAAATATTATTGTAATTGTACTAAAAACTGTGCCTTAGGCATTAACTTTTTTTAAACAACCGTAGCAACTTAGAAATTAGTGGGGTATTTAGCGTAATTTTTCAAGATTTTTGAACGCATTTTTCTTCTATTAGCTTTCATAGTTTAGCGGCTGTGAAACGAGAAATTAACTAATTAAGTTACTTTGAAATCTCTCATTGAATACTAATGTACTAGCACTCTATATTCTAAGGGTGGCTGTAGCAACTTAGAACTTAGTGGTGTATTTAGCGTAATTTTTCAAGATTTTTGAACGCATTTTTCTTCTATTAGCTTTCATAGTTTAGCGGCTGTGAAACGAGAAATTAATTAATTAAGTTACTTTGAAATCTCTCATTGAATACTAATGTACTAGTACTCTATATTCTAAGGGTGACTTGGCCATGCTTAAATGAAAAAAAAGTTAAAGAAAATTGTCGTCTTTCTGGCTCAAAATTTCCTTGAATTTTAATACGCCAAACAGGTCACATATCGCCCTCTCGTCCCTCGCCCTCGATATACCCCCTCGATTGACAACCGTTGCCCCTTCCACCGACCTCTCATTGCAGAATGCAAATGACATTGACGGAAATTCTTGTTTTACTCTATGCCATAGTTAAAATTGATCAATGATCATAGAGTAAAATCACAAACAAACAAACTAAAATTAAAAAATGGCGTCATGGGATATGTTAAGTACAAACATTTTAATATATTTCTATAAAAAGAAAAATTCTAATTTCCGTAAATGTCATTTGCATTCTGCAATGAGAGGTCGGTGGAAACCCGCCTAATCGACAGTGCAGTGTGCTTCAAACCATAAAGATATTACCTTAGCCCTTCTACTTTTCTGCACTTTTCACCTTTGAGGGGGAGGAGGCTCCTTGTCCAATGCCATTGGCCCCATGGATTTCAGACATTATTTGTAATGTTTTCGTATGAATTTTTGGCCGGCATACTGGTATACGTTCTCGATGTCAACCTACACCGGCTACAAGCGATAATGGACATGCTGAGACGAGCTTACCATTGACGCAATGAAACAAGCGAAAGCATGACTGAACCAAATACAGAGAGGGGGGTAGTCCCAGGTTTTTTCTTTCTTGTCAATTTTCAAACTTCAACCCTCCGTTTCGACGTTGAACATTCCAGTTCTCTAATAACTGAGTTATTAACTGGTGCCATAAAGGGAATATTGGATAAGCCATTTGAGTAAATTTAAACTAATCCTGCGATAAAACTTGCACTGATCGCCGGTAATGTAAACAGCATTTTGAAATTAGTCCTGAGGAAAGCCTCTTGTTCCCTAAAGACTCATCAGTACCCCAGGATCTCTATGTACTATATTAAGGCGGCACATAACAATTCTACCATGTAAACAGCGAATTGATAGTCTGCTAGTGCCGTCGTCACCCTGAAAAATGCACGGAAAAGAAGTTGGGAAGAAAGCGGAAAAAGATAGATTGCTGTTTAGTCATTTCATTATAAAAGGTACAGTGTAAGATGGTAGGTCATTTATACAAAGAAAGTGTCGCTGAGATTAATTGATGAAAAGTTTGCTGACGCTTTTTCAAATGGTGCTGAGAAAGTAGCAAGCAATCCAAAATTTCTCGCTCATCTAATTAATGATTTCTTCGAGCTCAATATAATGACTTCTATACCTCGTCCATATCAAAATTATTTAAATTAAATGATGGAAAATTACTGTTTTTTCGGTTCAAAAAATATTATTTTTTCATAGCTGATCAGCAGCCCTATTATGGCGATTTGGGGCTTATATAATACTGGGGTTAGTATTACAGCATAAGTAAGGTGTCACGTGATAAAATGAGCGCGGGAAATTCAAATTAATAAATTATTAATAGAATGGTTGCATTGTTTTATGATTGAAGGAAATAGTAATAAACATTAAAATGTACAGGTAGAATTTTGAAATATAACAAGCATTTTAATTAATGTGTCTACATCTAAGGGAGAAAAAATTGAAAACTGACCAAAAATATATTTTAATTTATCAATTTTACAATATTTTTGTTTGTTCTTTAAGGTTAAATAAATAAATAAATAAATATTGACTTTTTTTTCTATTATTAAACCAACCTAGCGGAGTTGGGCTATAAAGCCCTCTCTTACACCCAACTAGAAAGGCCCGGGACCGCCTGCTTTAAATACCCTCCGAAGCATACTAGCATGTAGCTAGTGTAGGACTCGAACCAACAACCTTTCGGGTGAAAGTTGGAGTCTGTACCACTACTCTAGATGTCTTGAGGTTATAGCATGAAAAGAAGACTTTATAGTCTTATTGTTCGCCTTTTGTTTTGTTTTTGCAGTCATTGCGTTACAATGAGTACAGAGGCCTCTTTTTGCCTTTATGGCACAAAGGGGACTTACGAGAGTCTTCTACCTCTTGCGAGGCCACTCTGGCAGACCAACTAAAATCCACCTCCCTCTCGCAGCTTTTAGTTTAGAATTCTGTTCACGTCAAAGTTACAATGAGTACAGAGGCCTCTTCTTGCTTTTATGGAACAAAGTGGACTTCCGAGAGTCCTCTACCTCTTGCGAGGCCACTCTGGCAGACTTACTAAATTCCACCCCCATCTCGCATCAGGTTGAGTCCTGTAGCTGGAATAAATGCGTTCAAGACTTAGGTAGGTTGGTTAGGAGGTCTGGAAGGAGAGAAGAAGGGGTAATTTGGGACAGGAACGAACTGCAGCAGTACGGCAAACATTGGAAAGGATCAGTGATGCCGTACTTAGCTTCCTATTCGAAGGTTTATTGCATTTTATTCGAACAGGCCCTCATTTGCTGCTGTAAAGAGTGAATTGTCCCATGCAGCAAGACTTGACATCTATTTTCACTAAGAAATTTCCTGGAGAAAAAAAACTTGGGAGAAGATCATTTAAACCACTCTATTCCCGAATGGTAAAAATAAAAATGAACGGGGTTGGAGAGAAAGACCCTCGTGAAATTTTCTTATTATCGAAGACGCTCTCGTCAGACGTCTAAGAAAAAGTTCCAGGAATTTCAAAATTTCCCCAACGGTCGTGCTTCTTAGTCTGACAACAATGGAAAAAAACGTACTTGAAAAAGACTGAACCAGTCAGTGATGAATAAGCTCGGTCCTGGGTCTTTTAATAATATTTAATATAAAAATTTTGTAACAAAAAAGGAGAGAAAATTCTTTTATTCCTTTGGAAAATAAGAAAATGAGAAATCAGCTTTCTTTTTATTAGCAACCCTGGTTGCACCAGTGTTTCATTGTTGAATTTTTGTCATATTCTATATTATGTTTAGGCCCATTTTTATAGGCTTGAAGTGACAGCCAGCGCCAAGAAGGGAAAGTAAAGCAGGCGTTCCCGGGCTTCGTTGCCAACGGCCTTACCATGTTGATTCCATTACAGCAGAACATGTTTCAAACTGCGGCAACTTGGTAGTGGCAGGGGAACCTGGTGGGACATGATAACGCGCTTAGGCAGTACAAGTCGAGTCCTGGTCACCTCCGATTTAATCGTGTGACTTTACCATGTTCCCCAAGTGGTTCGGAATCCACTATAATCAGGAGGTCCACCCTGCTAGTCAACTCCCCTTTCCCCGAGGTGAAAGAGTCTGCCCTTAGGGTGCCTCAAGTTAACAAACAGACTCACTCCACCCGCCAGGCTGACAGGGTTGCTTAAAGCAGAAATGCTGAAAGCAGGCGTTAGAAACAACAACGGGCTTCGTGTATAAAAGAGGACATTATTGAACTAATTTAATTGTTTTATTAAATGAACAAAAGTCAAGATTTATTTATTTATTCAAGGATCGTGGTATTAGCCAGTCATGTAAGGTTGCAAACAGAGAATCCTTTCAACACGGTTTCACAATTTGGTCTACTGCAAACCAGATCAGACCGTGTATACAACCGGGTTCGTTACTTTTCTATCATTCTAATAAATTACAAAATAAGGAAACTTTCTAAAATTCTAATAAATTACAGAGTAAAAAAAGGCTTTCTCAAATTGTTGTAAATTACTGTAGAAAACCTGGAGCAGCCGATTATGTCAGCCGCAGACTTGGAATGATGATGTTCAGTATCTAACCCTGATGTCATGACAACACGAGTTTTGTTATTCTGTTTGGATTTTACTCAATACAATGCAGTGACGGTTTCAGAAAAAGTTTTCGGGGGGGGGGGGCGGAAAAATATCGCGTTTCTTTTACTTGAGTAATAATTGATCTTAATTCCCTTCAAAAGTACCGTATCTAGTATATCTTCTATAAAACTTTTTCTCTCGAGGGGGATCCGTCCCTGATACAATGGCGGAGAGACAAGGACTGGTGACCGAAATTATAAAATTTAGGAAAAACCAGGAGGTTACCTCTTCAACCTAATTTAGTTTAATGTCAGTGTTATATGCCATATAATCAAGCCAAGGGGGGGGGGGGTTAATGGGGGTTCAGATCCCCCCCCCCCCGGCCGAAATGAAATGGCTTGATACTAGATAGAATCGGATTTTGAGAGTAGAAATAAAAACCACTATGTAATATCCAATGAAATTTCTGAAATCCCCCCCCCCCCCCGAAAAAAATCCTAGCTACAGCCTTGCATATAATTCTGCAATGTATTCAATAAAGTACTGGAGTTCAGAGAAATTTAATTGGATATTACGTAGTAGCTTTAATTTTTCCTCTCAAAATCCGATGCTATCTAGTATCAAGCCATTTCATTTCGGGGGGAGGGGTGTTAGAGCCCCCATGAACCCCCCTTGGCTACGGCCTTGTACACACAACTTGTGACCCCCCTAAATGTTCCGCTGGATCCGCCCTTGGATCTTACAAGGAATTTAACCTTGCTGGTGCAACCGAGGGTTTTGTAATAAAAATGAACAAAGAGTAGAAATCATCCCCCTGGCCCCCCCAGAGCAGCCCTCCCCTCTGGCTCCTTTCGATTTTTAATTTCAGCGTGGAATGAGATCTAAATGAAAAATAATGACCGAGGCTCTGCTGAGTTTTTCCTTTTTTAAACTCCTTCTGCGCATTTTCTGTTCCATAAAATGAAACTCCAAGACGTTCCCGCTCGATTAAACTTTATATCGTTTTCTGTCGCCTGGTTTCTTTTGGTCAAGGCTGCAAAAGGAAATGAAACAGCGATTGAATATAGTCTCGGCAATTAATAATAAAACTGTAGATACCATCAGGCACGATTTTGGACACTTTCTTCAAGGTGTTGTTGTTGTTGTTGTTTCTAACGCCTGCCTTCAGCATTTCTGCATTAAGCAACCCTGTCAGCCTGGCGGGTGGAGTGAGTCTGTTTGTTAATTTGAGGCACCCTAAGGTCAGACTCTTTCACCTTGGGGAAAGGGGAGTTGACTGACAGGGTGGACCTCCTGATTATAGTGGATTCCGAACCACTTGGGGAACATGGTAAAGTCACACGATTAAATCGGAGGTGACCAGGACTTTTTTCAAGGTTAAGATTTACAGTTTTGACTCGTATCTGTTTAGCGACTTCGGTGGCAAGGTGGTAGCGTGCTTGTACTACTTGTGCGAGTCTCTTCACACCTTGCGGTCGGAGTCGTGTCGTAATTCGACACAAGTACCCATTAGGTGAGTTAGTGAGGCGATTGAAGAGGTTATAATCAGAGACATTCATTAAATCTTTTGTACGCGATTTAATATTTTTTTTGAAAAACATAGACTTGATTAAGTCATGCTTTCATCGGTTATATTGTGTCAATGGTCAGCTTGTCTCAGCTTGTTCATTATCGATTGTAGCCGGTGTAGTTTGACACCGTAGACTTATACAAGTTTGCCAATGGCCAAAATACATGTGGAAACAATATAAATAATGTCTGAAATCCATGGGGTCGTATGAACAAAGGTAGGCCTAGATTCTTAAAAAGTCCTTCGGGACATTATAATTAAGATTTACAGTTATATGATTGTATTTTACAATTTTCAGGCCTACGTTTCTTGCCCCCTAGAAATGCGATATAAAATGACGAGACAAGACTATAACTGTATACGACTAGCTCTATGCGCAGATTATTTTGAGGGCTACATGGCATCTGCAGAAGTGGTCAAAAGCAGAATCCAGCTGCCCTGCCCAAAACTGGTTTTAGCCCTCATCGCATCTCATCTATTTAACCCTTTTATCATCCATTCAATGCCTTTGCAATGAAGAGGCATCATCATCAGTACTCACTGTGATGCAACTTTGACGTAAACAGTTGCCATTTAGTAGGTACCCCGCACATCTGAGGGCCTAGAATATCCTAACCTAACCTAACCTATAATATATGTAGAAATGTTATAAATGTTTTTAAAAAAATACACGATTTATTATTATTATTGCGGGCCCACAGGTTTTTTGTATTAAAAGGGTATAATTGTTTACATTTATAAATATATTCCTTCGGCGCAGGGGAGCACCGGCCGAAGAAGCAGAAGAAGAAATTTCTAAACCGTCCATCTGTTCCCGGCCATCCGTAGATATACGCAGTAATATTCTACTAAGAGTATACATAGGTACTATTTTCTGTTAATCAATGCATAACCAATTAAATAACTAATAATAAATCAAATAACCAATGAAATCATTATTTTGTAACGTGCCAAACCCCCTGTCCTTCTCCCTGTTGGCTGTACTAACATGTACGTAGGCTACTTAAAATTTATACTTTCCTTTTTTGAAAGTAAATCCCACCAATACAACTAACACCCCCAGTTTAGTCAATAATAAATCCTTATTTCGTTAATAGGAAGGGAGGGGAGGACCAAAATAGGGGCCCACTTCACCCAGACAACAAGCATTTAAATCAGTCCTCAGACCGAAATCAAAGGTTGAGTTGCCGTGTTTTACTTTATTTTTATTTTTAAAATGAGTTTTATGGTTGAAATTCAGGCCGATGAAAACAAACAACAAACAATATCTCCAATTTTTGTGCCTCTCATTCTTCTTGTTCTTCTTCTGGCCCTTGATGAGCTTTGGCCTGCTCAACAACACTCCTCCAATCAACTCGGTTTTGTACGACGTTCTAACATCTACGGACTCGCGGAGGTCAGTTTCTATTTCGTCTTTCCAATTTTCTGGCTTTACAGCCCTTGATAGGCTTCAGCCTGCTCACCAATTAGCTCGGTTTTGTACGATGCCCCACCATCTTCGGACTCCCAACTCGCGGAGGTCAGTTTCAAGTTCGTCCTTCTAGTTTTGGTACCTCTTTAAAAAAAAATTGTATACATCGTATTTTAATCGCTTTATATAGGTTACGACCGTTATACGGGTATGAGTATGAAATAATCTAATTAGGCAGCTGTTCCATAAGAGGGCAGCCGCAGTGGTGTGAAAGACCACGAAGATAGGGGTGAGACCGGACTGACCAGTTCTTGTGAATGGGTCACTCACCACTACCCTACTGAATTTTATTATTATTGTAATAGCTTGCAGGTAATTGCGCTACGGTTGCAATATGGTTCTTTTGTTTTCGATCAACTAATTTTTTGTCGGCTCATTTCTATGCTCTGCTTTTGTTTTAGGGTATAGTGAAGTCTGGTCAGAGGGATCAATCGGACTATGTGATATGTGATGGCTAAAGAATCGTAGAATGCAGCTTGATTGAGGAATTGCCAAGAAGGATAATTTGGAAGAACAGAAGTTTGATGTTACAAAAATTCGATTGAAGAAGAATACTGAAAAATATTGCCATATTTTTTTTTTCCGAAAGAGTATAACTGAATTCGAAATGCCTGAAAAAAAATAAGCACAATAGGAGTACTAAGAGAAACATTGGTGGAGTAGATAGCGAGAAGAAGACTAATGTTTCGGACGCATATAACGAATGGATACAAGCAGACCCACGATGAAGAAGTAGAGGCTACAGGAAGACATGGGAGTACAAGGAAGAGATACAAAAACACCTGATTGAGGACGGTCTCAGAAGAGAGGGACTGGTACCAGAGGAAGTGTTGAATTGAAGTGGAGAGACCGGAGGGAGTGGAGGAGGCTCGCTTATCACACCCAAGCAACTGTCCTTGATTATATTGCTGATGTAGTCGAGTACTGGAAATAAATGGTAAGTATGAGTGTTATGGAGTAAAAGGTACTTAGGCCACAATCTCAACGATTGCTTGGCATTTCATCCTCCAGCTCTCTCCAGCGTCTTCCTCTGCAGCTCTTGGCACGTTCGAGCTTCTGCGTCCTTCTTCAGTTTATCTAAGAATTCCTTCCTCAGCCACCCTCTTTTATTAGGTCCTTCTACTGTGCCCTCAGTGATGGTGTGTACCGATTTTCGTGTCCTACCCATTTCTTCTATGTTTTATATGAGGTAGCAGCTTCTTTAATAGCCTCTAGCACTGTTTCATTCGTCACGAAGTCACTAACAAGTGTATGTCTGCCCCTAAGCCATATAAAAATATAATATATATAATATAAAAACTTATTCCAAGAAATAAGTATCACCTTCCCTAGCCCCCTGGTGTTTGGCAACGCACTGGGAGATAACAATAACAGGTAGCCTTTAGTGTCATTGAACTATTTTCTATTCTATGAACTGGCTTCAAACGGCCCCCTTTAAGCCTAGGAATGAGAAACCCCTATCTTACAAACTTCTTTATCATAAATAACGGCGCTTATGATAAAGACATATAGCCACTGAAAATGACAGAAATTTAAAAAACGACCCAGCAGGAGTCTTAAATAAAATGAGGGATATTTCCGTTAAATTACGCTCTTCCCTCTTAAGACGAAAAATGCAAAGCCGCTGATAGACTGCAGCAGAAGGGTCGGGGCCCCTTTTTGCAATCAGAATGGATATCAGATACAGCGAGTGCTGATTGAGCAGGGACTCGGGCGATATTCTTTTTAAAATGGCAGCCAGCAGCAGTACAATTATAACGTAGGGGTTCTTTCAACCCCAGCAAATTGACCCCCCTTTTTTAATTCCTTTTGGGGCTTTCGTTTTTCTTTTCCTCTCTCCATTTCTTATTCTTTACTCGTGACTAATGTTTGGATACTTGGATTAGAGTCGTCAGGGGATTTCAAGTAAAGTAAAAGAGTGCTTTTCTTTTGATAGGTAGTTTTTGGAGGGTTGTTACATGGTGGAGAAATCGGGGGGGGGGGGGGGTGTCTGAAGTTTCTTTTTGCTGAGGGGAATTTTATCATTAAATTTTTTATGTTCTTGAGAATTTATTGTTTTGGTTAAACTATGATATTTGTTGCATTTACTAACCCTCTAGACTTGTATCTGTACTTGGTTAAGTCATGCTTTCACCTGTTAAATTGCGTCAATGGTAAGATTCTCCTAGTTTGTCCATTAACGCTTGTAGCCGGCGTAGGTTGACATCGAGAACGTATACCAGTTTGCCAATGGCCAAAAATGCATACGGAAGCAGCAGTACAAAAATTTTCAAAATACACGGGGTCGTTGGCCTTGGACATGGGACCGATGGGCCACTATAAGTAGACCTTATTAATCCTCTAGACTATTTCGTAGCCTGTATATTGCGATTTTGTAACGTAACTGACAAACTGAACATATCCAAACATTGTTATTTAGGTAGTTATTTATTAGTTTTATATCTTTCCATCCCACGCGCCTATAAAACTTATTCGGTCTTATTTATCCAATGAATATATTGGATGTTTTGGAGCCGTCTGAGTTGATTGACTGCGCTTATACGTTTTGCTTCTCTATTTTTTTTTTAATATATTTATTTGTCTCAAAAACATATTTTGTACAAGTTAAATTGGCTTTTACCACAGGCAGCATGGCCGTGAGAGGTTTTTCACAGAGACAATATGACGATACAATACAATGCATGATGTCATTCAATATAAAATATTACAATTTTTGTTTTCGTCAATACTTATTAGTATATGTTAGTGAAAGGAACTCTTTGTATAAAGGCCCAAATTTTTAATTGTCTTTTTAGGAATTACACGTTTTCAGTTCCCAGGACCCCAAAAAGTAGTTGTAACAAAATGACTGTTTCTCCCCAACTACTAAACCGATTTTGTTGAAATTGTGCACAGACACATTGCCCCGGGAAATTTCTTTCATTTATCCATAACCAGAGGCGTAAAGTATTAGAATGATGGCGGGGGCAAAACTAAGTAGACCTTATGACGTCATCAGGCAGGATTTAAGGAAAAATTGAAAATGTAAGAGCAAAATAGTAGGGTTTTACGCATTTTAATAGTTTTAAAGTGTAGCTGTAGATTTTTGAAAGCTAAAAGAGGAATGCTTAAATTCATATTGCTGCAAAGGGGGCCATCCGACCATGAAGTATGAACCACGTCTTACAATGCTCGAGGCTGGGGGGGGGGGGGGGCTTTGCCCAAAAGGAGCTGGGGGGCAAGTTGGACAGTGCCCCCCCCCCCTCCCTTTACTTTACGCCCCTGTCCATAACTTTCATTTGGTGAGACTATGCCAAAAACAAAAAGCTTGTTCAATGCGGTTGGGAATGTAAACTGACTCACCTCCAACTCACAGTTATCCATCCATGCATTCGACGTTCAAGTAATGTTGTTTACTACAGGCGCACTATTGAGAACAATCATACTACAATCATAAAATCACCTAAAGACATTTTGTTTCGTTATAGTCAAAATTCTCCATTAAGCTATCGTTGATATGTACAGTTAGGTGTAAAAGGGGGCCATAAAGAAATAAATATTGACTTCTTTGTTCTATTACTAAGCCACCCTAGCGGAGTTAGGGCTATAAAGTCCTCTCTTACACTGAACTAGGATGACCCGGGACCGCCTGCTTTACATGCCCTCCAAAGCATGGCCAGAAATTGTAGCAAGTAAGAGACTCGAACCAACAACCTTTCGGGTGAAAGCCGGAGTCTGTACCACAACTCTACATGTCCTGACTAGGCCCTAATCACACTGTATTTATATTTAATTATTATTTTTCAATGAAGATTTTATTTTTATTATTATACTATATAATACAGTATGTCGTTCTTAACACTAAGCCCTAAGTAGTGTTTCCGCCTTAAGACAATAATTTGTACTTAGAATTTCCTTGAGCACGGGTGGTGCACCGATAAGTCTTCGATTAAGTTACCAAATTTACTAACTGTTCAATTGAAAAGGGATGTCTTACCCCCATATTGACAATGACCTTTTGGCCTTAAAGCTGTTGGCTACCTTAATGTTGTGATAAGGTGGGGTTTCCACATACGTCAATGGTCAATGGGAAATATGGTTTTGACGTGGTAGCAGAATTTTTAGTATGTCTTTAATGTCTGCTAAAACGTCAATTTCACATTTCTCATTGGCCATTACGTATGTGGAAACCCCGCCTTAATGAGCGCCTCTCTCCTAGAGTCATACATGTGTTAGCTTGACTTACGTATCTAAGTATAGGAACGACTGGAACGAGTCTTATATAATTATAGATTGGCCTACTCAAGTTTCTGCTGCACTTCAGCTTCAAATTAGTATTGCTAGCTTACAGTACCATATAATAATCAATAGTTGTAGTGAGTTCTTTTGAAATATTACTTCTTCTTTGTTTCGAAATTTATGGATTCTAGACAATAACGCTGACCTGCTGAAGTTGAAAATTCCCGCTTACCCCAAAGAGTTAGTTTTGGTGAGCAATTCACATAATCACATCGGACTACCAGCACTTGAATACTTACTTCATAATCGCCTTTCTTTAAGAAGTTAATTTAACTTTAAATCGAAGTCAATTGAGTTTAAATTGTGACAAATACTTCAGCGATAGAAGAGTAGTAACGGTTAAAACTAATAAGACCTTTGTCATTGGGGCCTCTTTCTCAATTAAATAACATAATGTGCTAAGGAGTTTTGGGCTAATCGCTCACCAAATGAGATATAAACTGCACGGATTGCATGAGCGTATTTCTTAAATAAAATAAGTTTTCCAAGAATTGTCAAAATTAGGATTTAGCATAATTTAAGTGTCACAACTGTAGAGCATTAGAGAAGATGGAAAAATGATGGCGTCGTAAACTAGGAAATTCTTGCTTAATGACGTTTTAAATAAGGGTGGCCTTCGCTGAGGGGTCCTTGTTAGTTCAGAATTTCACCACTATAGGCAGCACCTCCTGGCCTGTGCTCCAGGTCCTTTCATCATTTCACCGATAGATGGCTTCACAAGTTCTTAACTGCTTTACCGGTATACTAACTGAATGTGCAATTTTGTATTGTATTAAGGCGGGGTTTTCAACGACCTCTCATTGCAGAATGCAAATGACATTGACGGAAATTTGAATTTTTCTTTTTTAGAAATCTATTAGAATGTTTGTACTTAACATATCCCATGACGCCATTTTTTAATTTTAGTTTGTGATTTTACTCTATGATCATTGATCAATTTTAACTATGGCATAGAGTAAAACAAAATTTTCCGTCAATGTCATTTGCATTCTGCAATGAGAGGTCGTTGGAATACCCGCCTAAGTCTTGAATGTCTGCTACCACGTCAATGTCTTTGCATTCTGCAATGAGAGGTCGGTGGAAACCAGGCCTAAGAGACACATTTGCCTCAGTTGCCTAGTAGTCAATCTGCCACTGGCTCTTGACTGATTTGTTCTGTAAAAACTATCTATTACTATCCTTCATTATGGTTAGGCACGATCAATTATAAATTTACGTTTTATTGTCCTTGCTACACCCTCAGTGTTCTTGTTCTACTAATCAAGTTCAATAACGTAAGTGAGAATGTGACGGCTGTACGCCTATATAATGTCCATCAAAATGTATAGGAACATTTCTTCCACTTTATGACATCTCATTTATGGCTCGTCGATCAATATTTCTTTTGAAATGTGATTATTTTACGCATAAAAGGTTTCTCCCCCACCTCTGATTAGGTTTTAACTTTCTGGGCTTAACTAAGAAGGCAGCTTTACATTTCTTCGAAGATTTGTAAGTGATGATAATATGTAGAATATGTCGCTCATAGAAATACGGACTGTTACTTTCAAAAAGAATATTTTTTCTCCATAATTTTTAATCCTTTTTTTCTTAGAATAAAATCCGCAAAATAATATTTAAATATCTTATACATCACTAAAAATCACAGAGTTCATACAGTATATTTTAAGTTACGTTCCTGTCAGTATCTTACAATCTTCAATCATTTACAGTACGGTAACGTTCCTGTATACTGTCTTATGTTACAATTAGAAAGCAACATAAAAATCCCTCATTTAATACAATGGCTTACAATCTCTATATCTCACTATGCCCTTGCCTAACAAACTATAGCCTTTAATCATAGTGCTTTCTGTTTCAGCAATGACCTGCTACTACGTGTCACCTTTGGTAGCTTTGAAGCTGGAACTAACGCCATGTAAGCTATAATACCTACAATAAAAACTGCAACAAGAAGTAAAATTAGTCCAAAAGGAGGAGTAAATAGAATAATTGCTGTCGCACATAATGCAACTTCACCTAACAGTACAGAAAATGCGATAAATATTGCCATTTGGTACACATCAAACTTTGGGTAACTTTTGAGAGTCTGAACATTTTTAAAGAAGTGTTGTAAGCCCAATTGGATTGTCGACTGTAGTTCCTTTATTCTAATTTTGAACATGGGCAGTTGATAGCTGCAGAGGAATGTTGTGATATCTTGTATTGTTTCCAGACTTGACCGCCGACGAAGCGGAGGAACTCTGGGAATTGTGTTAGTTGTTATTGTTGTTGTAGAAGACATTGTGAAGTCTCTTGTGGTTGGTTTGCCTAGAAAGAAAAAAAAATGTATTAAGAATGTGAAAATCTACTGTACAGCAATCGCGTTTAATTCGATCTGCAAAAATGATAAAATGAAATTTGAATTGAAGTGTACGGTCAAACCCCCGTATATTAGGATTGATTAAGATTAAGAATAAGATTAAAGTACATAGATGTAAAAATTGGCTGTTCCTGATATTTCCCAATTAGGCAATTTTACAAAGATCTAATTATACGAGTTAAGAGTGTACAGCCCGTAGGAAATTGGCAACCCGAAATGTATTCCTTTTTATTTTTTATTTAATTAACTAAGCATGTTATTAAAGATTTGGCTCATCAAAGTTGTAGGAGACTACATCATGCATCATATAATAAGGTATTTTTAGTTTTCGAAATTGTAGTTTTTTTATAAAATCGCTTTTACGTGAAAAGTTATTGTTTATAAAATATCTGCATGTTTATGAAAAACTACAATTTCAAAAATTAAAAATATCTTATAATATGATGCATGAAGTAGTCTTCTACAACTTTGATGAGCCAAATCTTTAATAACATGCTTAGTTAATTAAATAAAAAATAAAAAGGAATAAATTTCGGGCTGCCAATTTCCTACAGGCTGTACACTCTTAATGGTTTCATTTATTAGACCCATAGGTCCCTTGTCCAATGCCAACGACCCCACGGATTTCGGACATTATTTATATTGTTTCCGTATGTTTTTTTGGTTATTGGCAAACTGGTTTAAGTTCTCGATGTCAACCTACACCGACTACAAGCGATTATGGACAAGCTGGGACAAGCTTACCATTGACGCAATGAAACAGGTGAAGGCAATTGCAAATTAATCAAAACTACTAGAAAATTAATGCCGTAATAAGTCCGCAGTAAATGGTTATCTCAACTTTTTATTTATTAAGGCAAAAGCGGAGTAGACATTTATGTTAACCTGCCCTCAGCCTTGACCTTCGAAATCTTATCTTTTCATTACTAGGATCATCATTTATCTTTTCATTAAGATTAATCCGTAGTATGCCTTTGGGCTTTGGTTGATAAGCAGGAAAAAATGTTCAAATCTTATGCTAGACAAACTGCTGAGTTGCTGGCGACAGAATATTAGCAATAGGCCTAATAACCAGTGCGGTCATTTCAACTTTAGCATCTGCTTCAGCATTGCTGGTGGCCCCCAAAAATAATAAAATAATTTTTAAAACTACGGAATTAATATAAATATTCAATAATAATTTGTTATCCATGTTGGTAGGGCGCACCAGAGGTCTTTAGTTTTTTACGCCACTATTTAGCTTTTGGGGGGGGGGGGGGGGGCAAACGTTTTTTACGATTTACCCTTTACAAGACATGAAGAAAATTACTTTTACATGACACTGGCATGTTAAAATATACTCTACCAAAATAAGTAAAAAAAAACGTATTGAAAAAGTTTTCAATGATAACTTAGCAGCTATTATTACAATATTAAATATATTGATATCAACAGATCAACAGAAATTAAAATTTAATTCAATTAATACAAAGACGTGTTGGTTACCTATCTAAATATAAAAAATTAAAAATGCATCTAATATCAAATGTTAAAATGCTAAAATATAAACAAAAACAAAATGTGAACAAGGTCGTGGAAGAGCGGGGGGGGGGGGGGGTAGGTGGAATTAAAACTTAAAAGAGAATATGTATAGTTAATCAATTCTTAACAACTGTTCACAGCCATTTGTTTAGATTTTTTTAAATATATTGCTAAATTTTTTTGCTGTTTTAATTTTTAGGGGATGTTTGTTGTAATAATGTAATCCAGTGAATTCTGTTTGTCTCTATATTAGGGTAGTTTTAGATCTGATCTGTATCAGTGGTTGTGTTTGTAAATGTATCGAGTGGTATCATACTATAGCTTCCTATTATTTTAGGGAGATTCATCTACCTATTGAGGCGGTGATCAATTATTAATGTTCAACTTTCGGAAAATTTCTAAACAACTTTTCATTTCATGACCCCCTGAGTCTAAACCCACCCTCCGTTCAAACTGTTATATACGTATATGTACCATATATTGTACAGATATGTATATGTATATCGATTTTAGCACTCTAGCTTCCGTAAATATAATCTGATTTTGATGAAACATGGCACAAAAATTGATCACACAAATGTCTTGATCGAGTTCGTTAAACAGCTGCCGATTAAAACCTTATAGAATTCATATCTCAGTGAATATTGGTCGCAGAGGGATGAAATAAAATCTGACCGAAAGCCTATCTATCTATCTGTCTACGACAATGGTATTTAACACTTTTTACGACAAATCAACCATTTCAAGATGGCGTCCAGTCGAAGTGAAAATAATTTGATAAGTAGAAGTTCATAGTCGTCATTGTGGTTCGAAATTTGGTACACAAGAGTGTTTAGTGTGTTGATGTTGCGGTCGAGAAAAGGATCAAGTATTTTTTTTATTTTTATCTGCATACATTGCGTAGCATAGAGGATGCGCTTGCATGGAATCTCCCTACACCTAATCGGCCAGAACCGAAAGGAATTTTTTATACATAATACAGTAGTGTAAGGAATACGCCTTGTAAGACTTAAATGATTAGTGGATTAGTGAATAGTGGAATTTCGTTGCGATAACGATTGAGTTTTCTAAACATGTGTGAAGCAGCCACGTTGTTATTAGTATGTTTTTCCTTAACACGTTTTCAAATTTCTGCATTTATCAACTGTATACTTTGTACTTTGTTTAAGAAATGAGTGAATACATCAGAGAAATAAAAGTCACATTGCGGCCCATGTGAGGATCTTATCGCAATGTCTCTGAATACTATTAATACAAAATACAGTAGTACCGTACAGTTTAATGATATTCAAGTTCAATGTATCACCAACAGCCCGATCATGGCGATTTGGGATTATTACCTTATTAGTATAATATCGGGGTTTATTTTTTTAATACCGCAGTTGTAATTGTAATTTTAGGAACTTATTATGACCCAGGCCTACTTATAGTCAGCTCATAGGTCCCATGTCCAATGCCAATGACCCCATGGATTTCGAACATTATTTTCATTGTTTCCGTATGAATTTTTGGCCATTGGCAAACTGAATGAAGAACCAGTAGAATCCGGGCTGATGGGCCGTGGTCGAAATGAAAGCGAGCTTCCAAACGTTTCGTCAACATCTGCTGTCGACATCTTCAGTGGAACTGCGTAGACTGATTGGGTCCCTACTACCTCAACCTGATTTCCGGTAGTAGGGAGCCAATCAGGGGCGAGGATGACTCCGCCTCAACCCCCCACCACCCCGCAGCTTAGTATAAATATCAGAGCACATCCCCATGCCCTCACAGTCGCTGCTGAGCCTCCGAGATACAATCTTAGAAGTCTACGCAGTTCCACTGATGATGTCGACCGCAGATGTTGACGAAACGTTTGGAAGTTCGCTTTCATTTCGACCACGGCCCATCAGCCCGGATTCTTCATTCGACTCTGGCCGTGAAAGCCTTTGCTGTTACATTGGCAAACTGCTTTACGTTCTCGATGTAAACCTACAGGTACATATACCAGCTACAAGCGATAATGGACAAACTGAGACAAGCTTACAATTGACGCAATGGAACCGGCGAAACTCGAAAGCATGACTTAACCATGTACAGATACGAGGCTAATACCGGAGAAGTGAGGTGTCACGTGACGGTGGTAAAAATATGCGCGTGAAATTCAAATCAATAAATTACTATAATTCAAGAGAATGGTTGCGTTGTTTATTAATTGAAGGAAATACCATTAAACAATAGAATTTCGAAATATTATAAGAGTTTTAATTAATTTATCTACATCTAAGGGAGAAAAAATTGAAAACTCACCAAAAATATTAATTTATCAGTTTGAATTTCACGCGCATTATGCATTCATTTGTTTAAAACAATTAAATAAACCGGTATTATAATAATCCCAAATGGCCATGATCGGGCTGCAGAAGGGGACATTTACCCAGTGGGCAGTCCTATTTCCAATCATTTGGGCTGCTGGCACTAAGAAAATATATAAAATTCTCCTACTCGCAAAGAGCTTTAAATTTGTGTGCATGAAACCTCAATTTATTGTAAATTGAAGTTATTAATTATTAGATTAAGTATTAAATTACGGTACATTAGTATTTAATTAAATAACTTTAAGTACCATAGCTAAATTCTCCCTAGAATTCCTCTTTCGCAGCTATCTCTTTCAGGGACTTCCGAGATCACTTACGGTTTTGATGGGGCCAAGCCCCCCCACGCCTTAACGGTTCACAATCAGGACAGTTCACTGTCAGGATTATGTAATTAAAAAAATGTTAATGCAGATGTTTGAAGAATTGTCTTCATTTTCCATGTGGGCGAATTTTCGGCAACTAACCCAAAAGTATTCAAGTATGAATTTTTGCGCTATAATCACTCATATTTTCGAGGGTTGTCCACCTGACGTCGCCCCCCCCCCCCCCCCCCCCCCGAGAAAAATAGCTTTATACTAGATAGAATGGACTTTTGAAGGAAATGAAGAGAAATTGTTACTCAAGTAAGGGAAACGCGATATTTTTCAGTTCCCCCCCCCCCCAAAACTTTTTCTGAAACCGTCCCTGCAGGTGGGGGTAAATTCTAGATAGGTCAGACCAACACATTACCACACAACAATGCTGGCAGGGCACGCAATGCACTCGAGCGTGAATTTTCTATCATTTTTTCAAAAAAACATTTTTTTGGACAAAACCAAATACTTTTCTGGGAAAGCAACCTGTCCGGTTTCGTTCCTCAATTTAACACCTAAAACATACCTGAAGTTAGAATTCATCGATAGAAAGGTTTCGCAGAAAAATTATTTTTTAGTCATTTTTCATTCAAATTTAGTTATTTTTATGTTTTTACCCCCAGAAGCAACCTTTTAAGGGGCAAGCGACCCCCTGCATTTCGTTAACATTAATAACGAATATAATATATGTGAATTTAAAAGAAATCGTTGGAGCCGTTTTTGAGAAATAAATTTTTTAGACGTTTTTTTCGAGTTTTTTGAGAATAAAACCCCGCCAAATTAAGTTAGCCCCAAATAAAAAAATTAATTCCGAGGTATGATTTTTGTTAACCTACATGCCGAATTTCATCAAAATCGACCGAGTAGTTTGCCCGAAAAGCGACGCACAGACGGACAGACAGACAGACAGACACACAGACAGACAGAACGACAGACGGACAGACATTTCGTAAAAACCACTTTTTTGGGTTCCTGGGACCTTAAAACGTGTAAATCCGTTGAAATCTCGGAATCGAAAATTTCGACCGTCACAAAGCTTTCCTTATACTACGTATAAATTGGAAAGCAAAAGAAAAAAAACCGCCTAAGCCCGCCCCCCCCCCCAGTTTGAAAATTGTAATAATGCCACGTTCTGAAGAAGCTGATAGCACGGTCTATCATCCCGGATTCTTCTACTTCATCAAGTTACTCCGGCCGTGAAACTCTTCGTAATTATATCATCTTATGAATACATAATAAATAAATATTATAATAAACGGAAAAACTCCAATTTTGACAAAGTTGTTACAAGTGGAATAATAACAGTACATATGGTTGTAGGAAATGATGCCCCAGAGGTTGGCGACACTGGGAAGGCGGTGCGTCAGTTGTTGTGAGATGGCGGATGGTGTGGGAACGTTTAGTTGCCCACAATAAAATGTGTTTCTGTATTTTGTATTAATAAATCTTTAACTCAAATTAATGTGTATTTACTCCTATAAATTCAGAAGTGGGATTCGTGTTAAGTTAACTTTGTGAACTCGGCTTTAAATAAGTGAAAGTGATTGTTATTGAATTATAAATGAAGAAAATATGTTATGGACAGCGGTATGCACTGCAGTCGCAGGCGCGGTCGAGTACACTTGGCTCACTAGAGTTGTGTGATGAGTGGTAGGTGAGACGATAATTGAGGCCGACGATAACTGAGGCTAGTGTACGCAACTTGATAAAAACTGTAAGAAGACGTTCGTGACCATTGTGTTTGCTTTAGCTACTTCCTCTTTGCTAAGTGCGGCTGGTGAAATGACCTCGTGTGAGTAGTCTAAATTTTAATGTATTGAAATAAAGACGATGCATAAAGACGAAGTATAAAGACGAAGTATAAAGACGAAGTATAAAGACGAAGTATAAAGACGAAGTATAAAGACGAAGTATAAAGACGAAATATAAAGACGAAGTATAAAGACGAAGTATAAAGACGAAGTATAAAGACGAAATATAAAGACGAAGTATAAAGACGAAGTATAAAGACGATGCATAAAGACGAAGTATAAAGACGAAGTATAAAGACGAAGTATAAACACGAAGTATAAACACTGTAATCGGCAAACAACAGCTACGACGTTGAAAGGATCAGTGGTGAGGGGCCTAAAATGACAACTACAACTGCTGAGTACATGAAGGAGTGGTGCCCAGGGTCGGGACCAGGCAGGACGGCCGATTGTAGGAAATGATGCCCCAGAGGTTGGCGACACTGGGAAGGCGGTGCGTCAGTTGTTGTGAGATGGCGGATGGTGTGGGAACGTTTAGTTGCCCACAATAAAATGTGTTTCTGTATTTTGTATTAATAAATCTTTAACTCAAATTAATGTGTATTTACTCCTATATGGTATTATAACGCATTCTGTAAGGCTTTTCTCCTAATGCTATTTAGTGATTCATGGAATATATCAATGTCTCGCTGCTGGTTAAGAATATTACACCTGGTTAGCATTCTATTAAGTCCGAGTTCTTGTAGGTAGTTAGTTCTGTACAAATTCATATAAAATAGACTTTTGCGCCAGGTGTTTGAAGGGACATGGATATTAATATTCACTAGTAGGGAAGAACATTGAAACTTATTTGATAGGATGTTATAAACAGCAATAACATCATACATGTTTCTCCTGTCAGTTAGTGCGCTGATTTTAAAAAAATTTAGCAAATATTATGAATTACTGTTGATCCCCTCCCCCCTCCCCCTCAATACAATATTAGTAAAACCTTGGTACACTGGTACAGTAGTTACGATCTCCTATTTCCATGTTTCTGATTAGATTGATTTTTCATGGACTTTCTTGTAAAATGGCAAATTTATTGGTGCAATGAATATAATATAAAATGAAATATACAATACCCACTATACATTTCCGGACATTTTAAAATTCACTGACGTCTTCTTAATTAATTTGAAGTCGGGACTTGTTAATTATTGTTAATTCCTTATCAGAATTGGCTGTAAAATAAAAGCCGATAAAATGGTTATGGTTTCATTCTATTGTTTGCTGCCGGCAAACCTTTCTTATCCTCAGGTCAATTGTAAAAATATGAGCCCCCCGGACAGCGAAATCAATGGCCACTGACCTGAAGAATTATTGCATAACATATAATCGGACATTAATACTTGTATGTAGGGCGGCCGGCGGGAAGAAACCATAGGAAGTATAGAAAGGAGCTTTGTCGCTTTGTAAGGTAAGCTCGGGAAATTCGACTACAATTTTATTTCCTAGTAGATAAACTCTGGAAGGATTATTGATAGCGTCACATTATTGATAGGAGGTCAGGTCAGGTCAGGCTGTATGGATCTTTGTATGGGCCAAAACTCAAAATTCAAAAAACATTCATAGAAATAGTGACTGAAACTACTTTTAAAGACTTAAGTGCGAAAATATACTTAATGAACGGTACGAGTGAACCCGTACTTATATTCCTATTTATTTACATATTTTTTTAATATTTATATACAGATAAATATAATATTATGAGAAGTTCAAGGGTCCAAATAAATGTTCTAGAGTTAGGGTAGATTTTGTTTACAGTCTACAATAAAATGGGCAGACTCAAGACTCAAGGGGAGGAGTAGTATAGAAAGGGCGGTTCTGGCACAAAATCCCAGCTATCCCATCTATCCCACCCCGTCGTGCTATCCCCCGCGGGTGGTCTATCTATTTTTGTGTGTTATCCCTCGTGGGTGGTCTGAGGTTCTGGCACAAATCCCACCCCCCGTCGAGCTATCCCATCTATCCCACCCCGTCGTGCTATCCCCCGCGGGTGGTCTATCTATTTTTGCGTGTTGTCCCTCGTGGGTGGTCTGAGGTTCTGGCGCTTACCCCACCCCCTGTCGAGCTACCCATCTACCCCCCCCCCCCCGTCATGCTACCCCTCGTGGATGGTCTGAGGTTCTGGCGCTTATCCCCCCCCCCCATCGAGACCCGTGGGTGGTCTTTCTATGGCACTATGATTGTTTTTTTTTTTGTATAATTACTAATTTGTGAGACACAGAGTTATATTTTTTTTATTTTTTTTATTTTTTTTTTTTTTTTTAATGGTGTTAATTGAATTAAAACATTTCTTTCTTCTTCTTTCTTCTTCGTGGGTGGTCTTTGTACCCCGCCGTGCTTATCCCGTTGTCTATCTATCTCTGTACCAGGTGGGTGGTCTATGACGCACCCCCCCCCCCTCCCCGTACAGCGTACATCTAGAATGTTCCAAATGTGTCGTTACAAAAGGCATCGCCTTGGGTTGAGGAGCTTAGTTGAAGCCAAACCTTCATTCAAGACTCAAGTAATACCACTTTATAAGTAAAATTGTATAATCTTACAACATGACATCTCTATTCAATAAAGTTAATGCCATCAACCAAGTAGCCGGGCCTACCATACCAATGCGAAAACTAGTGATTGGAGTTAAATACCTAATATTGAAAATAGTGCAAATCGAAAAAACAGAATATGGACCAGCTGTAAAAGTCATACTGCGAGGATTGGAAAAAGAAGTCGTGGAATGTTTTGTGCCTCAACAATATCTGCCAGCCTTTCAACAAAGTGAAGTTACTCCAGGAGCTGAGATGTATCTTATCGTTTCAAGCCATCGGGGAAAAAATAGTGTCAACCTACAGATCATAGAATGAATATTTCATGATGTATTATTATTGTAAACTACAGAAATAATGTAAATATATGAATAATTTCTATATATATTTTGTTCTTGTTTTATTAATTTCATAACTAGTTTTAAGCTTACAGTTAGATGATGATGAGTATTAAAAACTAATGTTTGAAAGAAACAAGCTATTGCTTCAGTCATAATCGAGTACTTGAACGGTGAAGGGTTATCATAATCATAGACTATGAAATGATGTAAATCAAATAATTAAACGAGTACATTAGCTAATTTTAATAAATCTATCCGAAGCATAGGTTTATGGGAAGTATTGATTTGGTAAATAGTTAACCGTGTGCAGGTTCAAACCTGTTGTGAATCACCAGGTGCATATAACTCTGTACAGCCGTCTAATGGTTCAGACAAACAACACATTAATAAATCTACCCCTCGCGGACAGTCCATTGTAAGCTAAAGTGATTTTTGTTTTCGTAAATCTATCCAACACTTAGGTTGAAGGGAAGTATTGATTTGGTAAACAAATAACAGGGTGCAGGTTCAAACCTGTTGTGAATCACCAGGTGCATCCAACACTTAGGTTGAAGGGAAGTATTGATTTGGTAAACAGAGTGCAGGTTCAAACCTGTTGTGAATCACCAGGTGCATATAACTCTGTACAGCCGACTTATGGCTCAAACAAACAAGCCATTAATAAGTCTACCCCTCGCTGACAGTCCATTGTAAGCTAAAGTGATTTTTGTTTTTGCATTAGTTGCAATCGATCGTTAGAAAATGAATGGTGTCTTAACAACATATTATCCGCTTCGTGATGGACAATCTATCCCTGTACCCTTACCGTCTATCCTTCATGGGTGGTCGTCGCTACAAAAGGCATCGCCTTGGGTTGAGGAGCTTAGTTGAAACCGAACCTTCATTCGCGTAATACCACTTCAGTGTAGTGAATTTGTGTAATCGTACAGCATGGAATCGAAGAAAAGGAAACTGAACGCGAGGGAATATGTGTGTAGAATATGTGCTGTGAGTTTCACACTAAATTGCAATTTAAAAAGACATGTCATAAACAAACATGGAGTTAGTATTATACCATGCAAAAAATGTAAAGCCACATTCACATGCAGAGAGGACCTATCTCATCATATATTGCAGCGGCATACATCAGCAAATCACGGGATGGAAATTGTACAAACTCGCCCAAAACTGACATCTGCTGGGAATGGAGAGGACTGCAAGGCATGCGGGGGCAAAATCAACAACTCCAGTCCACTTACAGTTCTGTGTAAAGAATGTTCATCTATCTTTTCGTGTAAGTATGAGAATCCTGTATCTGTTAAAACCCTTGAGTGTAAATATATTTGTGAATTCTGTTCGGTCCCTTTTGCTCGGAAGTATAGTTTGAAAGTCCACATATTAAGCATACATATTATTAATTGTTTGAATTGCAAGAAATTGTTTATGAGGGAAGATTTTACTAATCATAAGAATAATTGCACAATTATGAGCGGGGGAACACTATCTAACGAGGAGAACTTTTTATGCAAAACATCTATAGCTCTAGATGGTGTAGTAAAACAATACAATTATAAAAACATAACCATACATGATCCCGTTGTATATTTAAATAATATGGAAGGTGAGGTTGATTCTATTACAACTGAAAACATTAAACTTTTTAATGCAATTAAATGGTATGTAGCCTTACACATTAAATTTGAACGCGGACCCGACAATAATAAAAACTATACGGAAGCATGGTTTCATGCTAAAAACGAACAACTTTTCCTCACTGATGACTCCACAATAAAATATCAACAAATGATTGAACAAATTTTAGTAAAAATAGATAAATTTCAAGCAATGGGAAGCGGGTGGGTGTTGAAATCTTTAAAACGTTTTGTTATTTTTATTGCTGAATATAATCCATGCAGTGGTAGTAGTTACATCCCTTTACCCAAAAAAATCTATAACACTAAAGCAGTAATCAATATTAAAAATGACGATCTCAAATGTTTTATATGGTCAATTTTAGCATACTTACATCCAGTAAGTAGGAATGGTCAGCGTGTTGATTATTATAAAAAGTATGAGAAAGAGTTAGATATGAGTGGTATAACTTACCCAGTATCTTTGCAAGTCATTTCAAAATTTGAAAAAAATAATAATATTGGAGTAAATGTGTTTGGTTATGATCACAGACTGTACCCATTATATTTATCACAAAGTCACCATTATAATAAGCAGGTGGATCTGCTTTACATAACGGAAGACGAAAATTCACATTATTGTCTTATTAAAAATTTCAACAAACTTAATTTCTCAATCACTAAACATGAGCAAAAAAAGTTTTATTGTCGTTGGTGCATACACGCCTTTAGTAGTGCTGAACGCTTACATGAACATAAGCCACTCTGCTCAAGACATGATCCTCAAAAAACCACATTTCCAATTAAGGAGAAAAGCACTATGAAATTTGATAAGCCACAATATATGATCCCTGTAGCATATAGAATATATGCCGATTTCGAGAGCATTCTCAGTCCCGTTGAAGGGACTATTTGTAACACTGAAAAATTATCTGCACATATACCATCAGGGTTTTGTTATGTTGTTGTAGATATCAATGGGAATAAGTTTAAAGAACCGGTAGTTTACAGGGGAGCCAATGCTGTTGATGTGTTTTTGAAATCGTTATTAAATGTTAAGGATGAAATTTTAAAAATTTATAAAAATATTAAAGCAGTAATTATGACTGACGAGGATAGAGAAAATTTTAAAAACTCTGTCATTTGTAATGTTTGTCAAAAACCACTAGGAACTGATCGTGTAATAGACCACTGCCATATAACGGGGAAATATAGACAAGCATTACATAATGTCTGTAATATGAGCAATTTTCGAACTCCAAAACATATCCCCGTTTTTATGCATAACTTAAAACGTTATGATGGCCATCTTATCATGGAAGGGGTTGGGAAACTAAAAAATATGAATATTACTTGTATAGCTAAAACTATGGAGGAATATATAGCCTTTAGTATTGGAGAGTTACGCTTTTTAGACACTTATCAATTTATGGCCTCCTCATTAGATTCATTAGTTAAAAATCTTGTTGATGCGAATAAAAACAAATTTAAAATTATGAAAACATGTTTTGAGGGTGAAAAATTAGACTTGATGTTGAGGAAGGGTGTCTTCCCCTATGAATATATAACGCACGAGTCAAAATTTAATGAGGAACACTTACCTCCAATCGATGCATTTTTTAGTCAATTAACTCAAGAGGGGATTTCACAAGAAAAATATGAACATGCTCAAAAGGTGTGGAATGCTTTTAGTATAAAGAATTTAGGAGAATACCAAGACTTGTATGTATTAACAGACACCCTTCTCCTTTGCGATGTTTTTGAAGCCTTTAGAGCCTTATGTTTTGAAAACGATAACCTCGAAATTTGTCACATGTACACAGCACCAGGGCTAGCTCTTCAGAGCTGTCTGAAAATGACAGGAGTAGAACTTGAGCTATTGAGCGAACCTGATATGTATTTGTTTTGTGAGGCTGGGATTCGCGGGGGTATAAGTATGATTTCTAAAAGATTTGCGGAAAGCAACAATAAATACTTAAAAAAATTTGACTCAAATAAGCCATCCAAATTTATAGTATATTGGGATTGCACTAACTTATACGGACATGCGATGCGTCAATTTTTACCTATTAGTGGGTTTCGCTGGATGGAGGAGGAAGAAATCAAAAACTTTAATGTAATGCTCGCACCTGATGAGGGCGATGATGGGTTCATATTACAGGTGGACATGGAATATCCACAAAAATTACATGATTTACATAATGAATACCCACTAGCAGCTGAACATTGTGTTGTAACATCAGACATGATTTCCCCCTATTGTAAGGAATTTCTCGCTGAAAATGATATATCTTTAACATCCAACATCTCAAAGCTTATTCCCAACTTAAACGATAAACACAACTATATAATACATTATCGAAATTTGAAGCAATGTTTAGAATTGGGATTAAAATTAAAATGTATACATAAAATTTTAGCTTTTAAGCAAAGCGCTTGGATGCGACCCTTTATCGATTTTAACACAGAAAAACGGAAATTAGCTTGTAATGATTTCGAGAAGGATTTTTATAAATTGAAAATTAATAGTATGTATGGGAAGACAATGGAGAATGTTAGAAATCACGCAAAATTAGAGTTAGTTAACACTGCCAAACGAGCTCGTAAACTTATCTCATCCCCTGCATTTAAAGATTTTAAGATTTTTTCAAACGATTTAATAGCAGTCCGGTCAAAAAAAACTAATATTTTGCTAAACAAGCCAATATTTATTGGCCTAACCGTTCTCGAACTATCCAAGGTAGTTATGTACGAATTTCATTATAACTTTGTAAAACAAATGTATGGTGATAAAGCTGCACTGATTTTAACAGATACAGATTCGCTCGTTTATGAGGTTGAGAGTGATGATTTGTACACTGATTTAAAACCATATCCCCATTTATTTGATAACTCAGTATATCCTCCGAACCATCTCTTATACAATATTGAAAATAAAAAGAAAGTGGGAACGTTCAAAGATGAAAATGCTCAATCTCACATTTTACAATGTGTTGCTTTACGCCCAAAATTGTATTCCCTTTTAGAGGAGGGAAAGGAGAAGAAAGTGGGCAAAGGTATAGTTCGTTCAACCCTTAAACATCATATTAACCATCAAGACTATTACAATACCTTATTTAAGCCTTGCATAGCAAAAGACTCACGTAAACCAATGTTCCGTATTCAAAGTAGAGATCATAAGCTTTTTACAATTAAACAGCAAAAAGTCACTCTTAGTCCTTATGATGATAAACGGTATGTGTGTCGTAATGGAATTGATAGTTTAGCTCATGGTCATTATCGCATTATAGATATGTCTTAGGTTTAAAAGTTTGTTTTAAGTGATTGTATGTAAAGACATTGATTTCTTTTAAAATATGTGTATTATAAAATTTGTATATCATAAAATGGTTTACATTCGTTTAGCTCATGGTCATTATTGTATTATAGATAAGTCTTAGGCTTAAAAGCTTGTTTTAAGTGATTATATGAAAAGACATTGATTTCTTTTAAAATATGTGTATTATAAAATTATTATATCAAAAAATGGTTTACATTCATTTACAATAGTTGATGTACAATACCAGTTAAAGGTACATATTCATATAAGCAGTCGCTGATGAGTAGACAGTAGGCATTCATTTTATTAGGGAAATTAGTTTGGCCATGAATTTCCAAACGTATATCGACACCACCTGTTTTAATGAGCTCATTCTGTCGCGAGCAGTCAATAATCCAAATCGGGTATGAATTTAGAAATTCACTACGGGAAACGTTTGGGGCTGCTTCATCCTGCATGTAGTAGTGTTTCCGGAAATTGAGAAAATTTTCATACAACACAGCGACAGCCTTTTTGTTGAAGTTCGCCTGTAGCGGATGGTATGGATAGCATTCTGAGCCGAGGAATAGTTGCATTTGTTGTATAGCACATTGATCGAAGGCACTAGCGTCTTTCGTAATATCATCCGCTCGGGCAGCTTGGAAGCCAATAATAGCAAACCGTGGTTTTTCACTTGAAGAAATCATGCGCACAGGCCAATTAATTGATGATGTTGATGAGGGAATGTTTGGATATTCATACAGTTGCCATGTTCGAAAGCCAATAGGCAACCGCACGTTTTCCCTTAGTACACTCAGCAATTCAAGACGTTGGCTATCACTCACACTTACGAAAGGTATTTCCCACAGCACAGTAGTTAGTTTCAATGTTAAGTCTTTAGTGTTTGAAAGATCCCGCATGGCATTCAGATTGCTGCGTGATCGCACTAACACAAGTTCTTGTTTAACGTTGAGTAGAACTCGTCGAAAATCCTCGCAAAATCCAAACAGCATTTTCAATGGCACGCAAAAATTAAAGTTCCTCTCTGTTTTATTGGCATCGGTATAAAATGAGCTGTTTGTAAGACGTTGTGCATCTTGAGCGGTGAATGATACTAACCCTTTAAGCTGAGTAGCAATACCAGGGTTTCGCACATGATCAACAGTTATCCCATTGAGTTCATAGCGTATTTCAGAGAATAAGTGTGCCATAGCATTAGCGCTAAGCCCGTCTTCATCTTCATAAGCAATTGTTGTCACACCTTTTTCTAGCACCCCTTCAATATACAGTCGGCTTTCACATGGTAGAGTAAGTATATCTTGTTGATGGATTGGTATGCGAATTTCATCATTATTATTTAGACTACTTGATGAATAGGGTGCAATCTTATGGTATTCATAACGCGTTAAACTCTCATCCACGAGAATGGACTCCTTCACGTTTAGTATTGATGTCATCGTGGATTTTAAAACCTATTGATTGTAAATATTGCTTGTTCTCGTTAGTGAGCCGAATATAACGTGCTTGCGTGGAAGTCCGATGTGGAATGATGTATGGTGCATACCGCTGTGCAATATATACTCTCATTGTCGTTTACGTAAATGAAGACGTAAAGTAATAGTTTCTCCTCGGAAATTAACCGTCTCGTTGTCTTGATCGACAATGTCTAACGTTAGACTTGTAAGTACATTCGTATTTATAGCATGGTAGATGATTGTATTTGGTGCTTCAACAATCCGATAGCCAGGTGGTACATTAGGATAAAATTCATGAACGGCATGTGATGGTCTACCATTCAAATATGATCCACTTGTAATATTACAATTAATTCGAATTGCATTGACTTTGGATATTTTAATGCTATGTGGTGATTCATATCTTTCTCCAGGGAAAAATGTCATCACATCATAACCAAAGCCTAGCAGGTATCCTAGTTCTTCATTTACTTCAATTTCAAAGTCTTCATGTATTATCATAACTTCCGAATGTAGGGTGTTCCGATTTGCGCGTATCCGTATGATTTCAGAACCCCACACTTGATTAATATACTTGACTACATCTAACAATTCGTAGGATCCAGTTGGTATTTCAATTATTCTAGTCTTCGGAGGAATTGAATTGTTTACAATTTTAACGACACCATTTGAGAGATTAGGAATTGAATTGTATGTTTCGAGGTCAAGCAAACCGATTTCCCATGCACCCTCAAGTACAATCGGTGGGAAGTAGTTGCTACTTAGCAATGAGTCGTTACCGCTCAATGTCAATGCTAGCGACATAATGCAATAAATCAAACATATTCATAACTTATATAACTTTTAATAGTATGGAAAATGGATCTTTCATGTAAAGAAATTTTAAACATAACTGCCCACAATTTGATGTTGAATAGGTTTGATACGATTGATGGTTGTAGTATATTGTACAGTTGTGGAAATATTGTTTCAATTCCAATGGTGGTTGTAAGTCCCCGAAGCTATCGAAGTATATAACTCGGTTTCTAATCTTTCGGTAAGCAACCCAATGTGTACCAGGTCCTATAGCATCATCTAAATTAATTATTCCAGCTTCATTATGTTTCCATGGTATGCGAGGCAATGCATTTCGCATGAACACACCGCGAAAATGAGGAACGTTAGCGGTGAATTTTATAAGTTCCACATTAGTCATTGGACGGTTCCGAGGCATGCAACTTAGTTTTTTGAATAAGGATGCAAGTAGAGTCCACTCCCCTTCTTATGTGGCGCTAAATACAAGCCTTTCCCAATAGCTATAGATTCCATAGTTTGATTATGACGTTTCATTTCTTCATACTTTTTCTGTGCACTATGGACTTTATTAACAGCTGATGTAATTCCTGCAGCACCACCAGAGAGAGCGCCTAGTGCAGAAAGCCCCGCAAATATCGGGATAAGTGGTAATATACCACCTGTCTTGGCAATAGGTATGATTCGGGGAAGTTTCACCTTATTTCCCTTTGATTTCTTCACAGATTTATAAGCAATCTTGATTGTATCCGCCACAGTGGGTGGTTTTGCAAGCTTTATCGCTTTCTTCGCTGAAGTCAATAGTGATCTGAAGGATACTTTCCGCTTCAGCCCAAATCCCAGCTTTCGTTTAACTTTCATTGCAGCTGTCACACCTAAAGCGACAATTTTTTCCCCTATAGATGAATCTTTTGCCTTAACACGTTGCCACGCTTGATCTGCTAATTTTATATCCGCTACGTGTCGATTAGTTATATCTGATGACTGCGAATAAGCTATATCGTGTTCACGGCAAGCTTGATCAAGTTTGTTTCTCCCTCGATCTCCTCGAATTAATCGTTTTTCTAACTTGGTGCCTGGTCCGCAGAATTGATAGCCGGGGATATGTGCTTCAAATGGTAACTTATTAATTATGCTGTTCACCATAGACATTCTCAAATGTGAATGAGTAAAATACATATATACAGTGGTATTTATAACTTTTTTATCAGTCATATAATGAAGCTCGTACCACAGAGACACAAGTTCAGTGTGATTCTAAGTCAAGAAGATGAAGATGTACGGAGTAATAGAAAGCATGGACCTTTACTCCCCGGATCGATTCGTGGTGCAATCTGCGGGCCATCAGGTTGTGGTAAAACAAGCCTACTATGCAGTATGGTATATCATCCGTTTGGGCTACGATTTGAAAATGTATACTTATTCTGCAAAACATTGTTTCAACATAAATACCAGCAGCTTGAGAAAAATGTAAATTCTATTCGTGGGATGACTTTTACGGGGTCAAGCGATTCGGTTACACCACTCTCTGACATCAAACCTAACTCTGTGCTAATATTCGACGATGTTTCATGTGAATCACAAACGGAAATTCGAAATGTCTACTGTATGGGTCGTCATAAAGGGATTGATTGCTTCTATCTCACTCAGACCTATACCTCTATTCCAAAACATTTGTTGCGAGACAATTTGAATTTTATCGTGCTATTCAAACAGGATTTACTTAATATAAAGAATGTGTATAGAGACCATGTTGCGGGGGATATGGATTTAGCGACATTCATGAAACTCTGCGCCGAAGCATGGAAAGAGTCACATGCATTCCTAGTTATTGCAAAAGATTTTGGATTAAACGATGGACGATATCGGCAGGGATTCGATCACTACTTCAAAGATATAAATAACTCTGCTTAACACTCAACTCATCATTATTCATTCAACTGTGACTCGGTGAGGTAGATATGGATACTAAAGTTATCAAGAATATTGTCAACATACGCAAAGCTCTGCAGCAAAAGTACCTTAATCTTAAACGTGATCTACACAATGAGGCTGCTCAGCAAGAGCGAAAGTTAAAACCTGTCTCGAAACCACTACAAGAATTAATTGAGTTGAACAAACAGACAGCACCAGAAAAAACAATAAATAAACCCGGAGTTAGCAAATATTTAGACTTATTTATACCTGATCATTATAATAGGAAAACCATTGATACATACTATGGACTAACACGAAGTAATGAAGGTATATTTAGGCTGGGTTCATACCCTGTACATTTCAATGATGATGATGATTCAATCACAATCGAAGATAAAACATGGCAAGGTACATTGGGCTTATATGAATTATTAACCTTGAACAAGCCTGAAAACTATACTCCGGAAGATTTACAAGCTTATAAAGATATGCTGGAAAGAACTGGAGCTCATTTAACCACTAGTGGTCGTCTGAGGGGCAGTCAACGTTATAAATATCAAAAGATTATTAAACAGCTATTTGGGATAAAATCTGGTGGTGAATACCGGTATTGGAACGATCCAAATGAACTGGTAGAACGATTACGCTTACTTAATGCATCACATGCTGCAGGACATACAAGTCATCAAAACGAAATCATTGATATTATAAGCGAATTGCGAGAAGCAAATATTATTCAATGAAGCAAGCTTTGGTTGATGAAATTCATCGGCCTGCTCGACGGAATTATCCTCGACGTCATGTGACTCTTAAAGGAATGCATGATTTATGGCAAGCAGATCTAGTGGAAATGATTCCATATTCAAGGATTAATAAAGGATATAAATATATTCTAACAGTGATAAATGCATTCACAAAATTCGGTTATGCAGAAGCAGTAAAAACTAAATCTATGAAGAATGTTACTGAAGCTTTCATAAAAATTCTCAATAGAGCTCCACAAGCTCCTGCTCACCTCCAGTCAGATATGGGACTAGAATTTTTCAACATGCGAATGAAAAGTCTTCTAAAACAATATAGCATTAATCATTATGCTACGTATTCTACACTGAAAGCTTCAATTATTGAACGCTGGAATCGCACTCTGAAAAATCGAATGTGGAAGGAATTCAGCTTGCAGGGAAATTATAAGTGGTTGCATTTACTACCTCGTCTAGTGCAACAATATAACACTACCAAGCATAGGACGATTAACATGTGTCCTGCTGATGTGCGAGAAGAACATGAAGCAAAATTATTATCCATGTATAATGCTGTTGATGTGAAAGGTACTATCAAACAGAAATTTCAAGAGGGTGATCCTGTCAGAATCAGCAAGCAAAAAGCCTTATTTGAGAAGGGTTACCAACCGAACTGGTCTACAGAAGTATTTCGCGTGCGTCTAGTACAACCTACTCGACCTACCACCTATCTCCTTGAGGCTATGGATGGCGAACCCATCTTGGGCTCATGGTATATGGAAGAGTTGCAGAAAACCAAGCATCCAGATGTATATTTGGTGGAGAAAGTTTTGAAAAAATCTAAGGATAAATTATATGTGAAATGGCTTGGTTTCCCGAAACCTACATGGATTAATAAAACTGATATTTTATAAATATAACTTTATTTTAATCAACCTCATCATGATCAATGAAACAATAGACATCTTGAAACCATTTCTGTAGTTTCTTCAAATTTATCAACGCGCAGTTTCCCGTGTGAATGCATTGTTTAGCTTCTACAGGTGGTAACTTCTGAAAACTTGCCAGAACCACAGAGTCCAAGTCATATACAACACGTTCTAGTATTCCTGCAAGCCATACTTGCTTCTCTCCTCCTTTAGTAGCAATTCTAGTATACTGATTAGCAAACTCAAGTAAAATGTTCTTTAGCCAAATGTAGTTCACGTTCCCCTCTTCCCAACGAAGTTTATGGAGATTATTTGTGCTCCATGTGTTGCTGCTTTTTACTTGAGCTGTAAGATTGGCGAATGGAAAGGGTGGACGGAAAAACCAATGCTCATACTGGTCATCGTATGCAGAGCCCATAGCCAATTCTTTGATGATGAAATTGTTTTCATTATCTTTGAAACCTTGAAACTCAACTATTCCCAGCGGTTTCATCATGTTCAACAGTCTGGTTCATACTGACTTGAGGTCGCTCCAACCAGTGCTTAAGTATCACAGAGCACAATTCATTTTCATAGATGGTTATAATTTCTAAATATATACGATTTGATTGATTTCGATACTTCTTCGACACTAGTTTACAACGAACATCCTCGATAGTTGCTACTATTGGAGTTGGTGATTGCACAAACTGTAAAAAAGCTTCCATTGAAACGTCATCTGTTTCCAAGTCCATGTATACGTCTTTCAAGATATTTTTTAAGTGGAAGTTAGCCTGCATCTTCTTCTCCTCCAACTCACAGCATACAATATGAAGAATAGCTTTCAATGCTTGTATGTTCTCAATATTTACTCTAGATAGCTTTATGTGTGATGATGGAGACTTCACTTCCAATTCATTATCATTCGTTAACATCATCGTCAGGTTTGATTTGATGAAATTAGGTGTCCATAGTATATTTCCGTTGTAGCACACTGTTTTCTTACGGAGATATAATCGAAATAATGGTAATGTTGCACACCAGAACTCCCATTCAATCATATTGAATACAATTTCCTGATCTTTATCAACAACTACGACGTATACTTCGAATTCTGATGTTTTTAATTGTAATCCAACAATAACACTTTGTCCATCACGAAGCGGATAATATGTGGTAAAGACACCCTTCATTTTCTAACGACCGATTGCAACTGATGCAAAAACAAAAATCACTTTAGCTTACAATGGACTGTCAGCGAGGGGTAGATTTATTAATGGCTTGTTTGTTTGAACCATTAGACGGCTGTACAGAGTTATATGCACCTGGTGATTCACAACAGGTTTGAACCTGCACTCTGTTTACCAAATCAATACTTCCCTTCAATATAAGAGTTGGATAGATTTACGAAAACAAAAATCACATTAGCTTACAATGGACTGTCCGCGAGGGGTAGATTTATTAATGTGTTGTTTGTCTGAACCATTAGACGGCTGTACAGAGTTATATGCACCTGGTGATTCACAACAGGTTTGAACCTGCACACGGTTAACTATTTACCAAATCAATACTTCCCATAAACCTATGCTTCGGATAGATTTATTAAAATTAGCTAATGTACTCGTTTAATTATTTGATTTACATCATTTCATAGTCTATGATTATGATAACCCTTCACCGTTCAAGTACTCGATTATGACTGAAGCAATAGCTTGTTTCTTTCAAACATTAGTTTTTAATACTCATCATCATCTAACTGTAAGCTTAAAACTAGTTATGAAATTAATAAAACAAGAACAAAATATATATAGAAATTATTCATATATTTACATTATTTCTGTAGTTTACAATAATAATACATCATGAAATATTCATTCTATGATCTGTAGGTTGACACTATTTTTTCCCCGATGGCTTGAAACGATAAGATACATCTCAGCTCCTGGAGTAACTTCACTTTGTTGAAAGGCTGGCAGATATTGTTGAGGCACAAAACATTCCACGACTTCTTTTTCCAATCCTCGCAGTATGACTTTTACAGCTGGTCCATATTCTGTTTTTTCGATTTGCACTATTTTCAATATTAGGTATTTAACTCCAATCACTAGTTTTCGCATTGGTATGGTAGGCCCGGCTACTTGGTTGATGGCATTAACTTTATTGAATAGAGATGTCATGTTGTAAGATTATACAATTTTACTTATAAAGTGGTATTACTTGAGTCTTGAATGAAGGTTTGGCTTCAACTAAGCTCCTCAACCCAAGGCGATGCCTTTTGTAACGACACATTTGGAACATTCTAGATGTACGCTGTACGGGGAGGGGGGGGGGTGCGTCATAGACCACCCACCTGGTACAGAGATAGATAGACAACGGGATAAGCACGGCGGGGTACAAAGACCACCCACGAAGAAGAAAGAAGAAGAAAGAAATGTTTTAATTCAATTAACACCATTAAAAAAAAAAAATAAAAATAAAAAAAAAAAAAAATATATAACTCTGTGTCTCACAAATTAGTAATTATACAAAAAAAAAAAACAATCATAGTGCCATAGAAAGACCACCCACGGGTCTCGATGGGGGGGGGGGGATAAGCGCCAGAACCTCAGACCATCCGCGAGGGGTAGCATGACGGGGGGGGGGGTAGATGGGTAGCTCGACAGGGGGTGGGGTAAGCGCCAGAACCTCAGACCACCCACGAGGGACAACACGCAAAAATAGATAGACCACCCGCGGGGGATAGCACGACGGGGTGGGATAGATGGGATAGCTCGACGGGGGGTGGGATTTGTGCCAGAACCTCAGACCACCCACGAGGGATAACACACAAAAATAGATAGACCACCCGCGGGGGATAGCACGACGGGGTGGGATAGATGGGATAGCTGGGATTTTGTGCCAGAACCGCCCTTTCTATACTACTTATTTGGCTTGTTGTCGGATTTATGGCGTGGATGTTTTTGGGTAAAGTGCTTTTGAAATGTATTAAATCTTGAATCACATCATTTTTTATACTGTTTTCGCAATGTTTGGGAAAGTTTTGATTTATTTTTTTAGCCTATTTTGAAATTTACGACACGTGTTGCAGAGTCCATGTCTTTTAATGAAGGATTTCTGTAGATGAGCATAAGTAGTAGGTTGTCTGACTTTCCCCGGTAAGATTGTTGGTTCTAATCACTGTATGATAAATGTTATAGCCGTACCTCCACCCTGATTGGCCAACAGTTGTAATAATTGAAATAATTGAGTGAAAGAGAGAGAGAGAGAGAGAGAGAGAGAGAGAAATATATATATTATATAATATATTTTATGCTTTATTGCTCCAACTGTCAAGTAGTCTATTTAGTGTCTATCACGTCATTCCAGCAGTTTCTTGGATGTCCCTGCTGCCGGCC